>JAVJIX010000016.1:90000-447500 GCA_036785185.1 Paratrypauchen microcephalus | reverse complement strand
CCATACCATGATGGACATTTCTTTCCATAATTATCTCAGATATCCAAAGGCTCTTAGCAGTACAGCTGATCTGAAACATGCCCTAGCTTTGGGGCACTGTGATGTTAGGATATTATTTCAAAGTACTGACCTTCTCCACAGCATGCAACTTTGTCATCAGAAAGTGCCTCTTCAACATATTAAGGCGCCTTGGATGATCTGCTGCTGTAAAATGAATCAATGAGTCAACATCATAGATAATGTAATTTAGATTTTGATAATATTAACATTACATGACATTTTTTACTCTTTAGGGTGGGACCGTGATTGGCAGTGCTCGCTGTAAAGATTTCCGCAGCAGGGATGGGCGTATGACTGCAGCATGTAACCTGGTGAAGCTGGGCATCACTAACTTGTGTGTGATTGGAGGAGATGGCAGTTTAACTGGAGCCAATCAGTTCAGGACTGAGTGGAGTGGCCTGCTGAAAGACCTGGTCAATGCCGGTCTGATAACAACACAAATGCACAAAATATTACAATTTTAAAGTCACCATTTATATTATTCTTTGGTTTCTTTGTGCAGGTAAGATCACAGAAGCTGAGGCCAAAAGGTCCTCACATCTGAACATTGTGGGAATGGTGGGCTCCATAGATAATGACTTCTGTGGCACGGACATGACAATTGGCACTGATTCTGCCCTGCACCGCATCATCGAAGTGGTGGATGCCATCGCCACCACTGCACAGAGGTCAGATTATATACAATACCACACTACAAGTACCACAGATTGTGTTAAAATTAATAATTAATGCCTTTATTTATATATAGTGTGGAGTGGATGAACAATGAATTGTAAAGCGCTTTGGGTGTCATGAAAGGCGCTTTATAAATGCTATGAATAATAATAATAATAATAATATTTTTTTTTACTTTCCATAGCCATCAGAGGACATTCATTCTTGAAGTTATGGGAAGACATTGTGGGTAAATGCTTTTGGTCTATAGTGTTTTCTCTTTCTACATCCGAGTTTATATAGTACTGAACAGATTTTATTGTCTGTTTCTTTGCAGGTACTTGGCCCTGATCACAGCTCTGGCTTGTGGTGCAGACTGGGTCTTTATCCCTGAAATGCCTCCAGATGAGGGCTGGGAGAACCATCTCTGCAGGAGACTGTCAGATGTAATTTTTTTTTACTCTTATCTCAATCTTTAGTCTACAAAAACCCTAAGCAATTGTAACTATCATTATATTTAGCAAAGAGCCAGAGGATCTCGTCTGAATGTCATCATTGTGGCTGAAGGGGCTATCAGCAGAGATGGTAAACCAATCACCTCTGATGACATCAAAAAGGTAAGCTGCACCTAGCCATTTAAGTAACAAATTAATCTGTAACTAAGCAAACATGTACTGTATGTTTTTAAGCTTGTGACCGACAGGCTTGGCTTCGACACTCGCACCACAATACTGGGACATGTGCAAAGAGGCGGGACACCCTCTGCATTTGACAGAATCCTTGTACGTAATTAGTCACTTAAAACACTGCAAAAATAAAGCTGTACCTCAATATACAGGGTAACTATTCTGTTTCCTCAGGGCAGTAGGATGGGTGTCGAGGCAGTGATGGCTCTGCTGGAGGCCACTCCTGACACTCCGGCCTGTGTGGTCAGTTTGTCTGGAAACCATGCTGTCAGACTGCCCCTAATTGAGTGTGTGCAATTGGTATGTGCTTAAATACTGAGTCTTCTTGCTCTTTAAGGTAATATTTTGAGTATCTGTAAAAATGTGCTTTCTTGTTTTAACTTTAAAGACCAAAGATGTAACAGCAGCGATGGCTGAGGGGAGATTTGATGAGGCCATCAAGCTTAGAGGAAAGCAAGTACCAATAACTTTTCATTTAGAAAACAATGAAGGCCAATAAGAAGTTCAATACATGGCTGAATATTTGTATAAGCAATCAAATCAAACACCACTTTATGCCATGTACACAATGACCCTAAATTAATTAAACTAAATAAATTAATTTTAAATAACATGAGCTAAATTGAACTTTTCTTACCAACTATCTCTCATTGTACATTTTGTTGTCAGCTTATTTACAAAGTGTAAATGTGTGAGACCAATGTTTTTAAAACTGCACAGGAGTTTTGAGAATAACTGGAACACATACAAGCTCCTGGCTCACATCAATCCTCCAGATGTGAAGGTATAAAATGAACATTTTAATCACTAATTCATGAATATTGTTTTCTTTGACAAACCCATTCCCTTGTTATACAGAGCAATATCAATGTGGCCATTCTGAATGTCGGGGCTCCCTGTGCCGGTATGAATGCTGCGGTGAGAGCTGCTGTCAGGATGGGCATCATTCAGGGACACAACATGTTGGCTGTTCACGATGGCTTTGATGGACTTGCTCATGGCCAGGTACTATGTCTTACAATGCTTTAAACTGCATTCTACTCTTTGGCACTGAACATCATATAGTGAAAACATTTTAAGCAGCTAAACAGCAGGAAACCACCTAAACATTTACTATATTTTATTTTATTTATTTCAGGGACAATGCACATTAATAAACATTTGCATGTAAATATGCCAGAATTAGTCTGAGGGCTATAACTTGCAGGATTTCTCAAATGTGCATCAATTATACAAAGCACAATTTTAGGTATGTTTGGGAATGTTTTATATAAATTTAAACAGATATGTGGGCTTTCCCCAGATTGAGCCCATTTCCTGGACTGGTGTGACTGGCTGGACGGGAAAAGGAGGCTCAATGCTGGGCACAAAAAGGTAAAAAACGAAACAAAAGCCATGTTAATACATAATTATAATTATTCATTTGTTTTATTCCTAGAACTCTACCAGGAAAACTATTTGAGGAAATTAGCCAGAATATCGCAAAATTCAACATCCATGCTCTAGTGATCATTGGAGGATTTGAGGTAATACTTAAGCTTTTATCTCTTAATGGGATGGTTTAGTGTGCTTGTTGTTACTGCTGTTATCCTGATGACAATAACTGAGAAATATTTCAGCAATCCACAAGAAATTTGTTAAATTGTGCAGGTAAATTTCTTGGTTGTTCTTAGTTTGCCTGAGATGACAATTCATATTTTCACTCATTTAGTTTGTCTAAAAAACAAACCTGATGTACTAAGTAAGAACTGGGTATGACACATGGACTAGGGCAGTGCAGAGAAAATATTGTCTACATTTTTAATAGACTGATACTGATACAGTATATATTATATATTGCTGATAACCGCTAGGTTATGCCATCCCTAACATGGTTTGATCTCTAAAAGTCCTCAAATGTCTGTATGTATTTTTTTATTCTCATGCAGGCTTATGTGGGAGGTCTGGAGTTAGTTCAAGCCAGAGAGCAATACGAGGAGATGTGCATTCCCATGGTGGTGATTCCTGCCACTGTGTCCAACAATGTCCCAGGATCAGACTTCAGTATTGGTGCAGACACAGCCGTCAATGCAATCACATCAGTAGGATATTGGTTACCTCAAAAATCACCATAAAATGTTCTCAAACTCATTCTCCTTTGCTCCTTTCTAGACTTGTGACAGGATAAAGCAGTCCGCAGCAGGGACCAAACGACGAGTGTTTATTGTGGAGACTATGGGAGGTTACTGTGGCTACTTGGCCACTATGGCGGGCCTTGCAGCTGGGGCCGATGCTGCCTACATATATGAGGAAAAATTCACTATTCAAGACCTTGAAGTGGGTACATCTTAAAATCTTTGTAGTATTAAAGAAAACTATCTTTTAATGTATGTTTATTTATAGATGAATGTGATGCATCTTATCGAGAAGATGAAAACTACTGTTAAAAGAGGATTGGTTCTAAGGCTAGTATTTTCTGAATTTGAACTAATATTTTGGGACATTTCTCATTGGTGCACTATGGAACTTTTATGGTGGAGTGTTTGCCACCTCCTTATCTCCATGGAGATGTTATTGCTTTGCCTGGAATGTTCCACAGAATGACATTAAACTAGGCCATCTCCATGGGGTCAAGGTGAGACCACTCCTGTAGATACTGGTCAGATCTGTTGACTCTCGATAAGATCAGGGATGAAAGAGTTCCGCCTTTTGGCGGATCTCCGCTTTTTTTCAGCTGCGGGGTCTTTTTTTTTTTTTTTTATATCTGCAAATTTGTTGAGAAAGATTTTGGATATATATATTTTATATATATATATATATATATGAGAGAGAGAGAGAGAGAGGGAGTTGTGTTTAGGGTTGCCAACCGTCCAATAAAAAATGGAATCAGAACAAAAGTACGTGTCTCGTATTAAATTTCTACTGGTGTGCGAGCCCGCGTGCTCGTCTGGAGCCGAGGACACCGCATGTCACCACACATGAGAGCGCGCGAAAGAGCGCGCGCAGCTCTTTCGCTACAGCGTGTACCTTTGCATACCAGCGTGTATCACAGAGCAGGTTAAACTTTATAAAACATCCTACCTCCCCGTGCCTCACTTTTCAGGCTCTTGCTCCTCCTGTCCATAGAGCGCATAAGCTCCCTCCTCAATGCACTCTGATTAGAAGAGCAAGACTAAGTGCAAAGCAAAAACGAATCAAAATTTGTTTAAATATATACTACTAGTACCTGTTAATAAAATGTGTTTTTTTGTACTTTGATGTTTTACTTTATTGCAAACCTATAGCATCTAGAATTCCAAATTTCATAAATTCAAAAATTTTCCGGGGGGGCGTGACTTTCCACTTTTTTCATGACTGGGCACTTTCATCCCTGTAAGAGATTGCAAACAGTAATTGAATAAATGCAAGATGCGTTTAATGACATTCTGCTTTCACCACTTGGGCACTGACACCACTCCCACACTAAAACATTCAAACTGTCCCAAAAATTATTATTGTGTATTTTTATTGCACTACTGTTTCAGTATTTTTGTTGGTATTCTTATCCTTACAGAAATGAAAGTTGCAACTCCAACTACACCACTGACTTTATTTTCAACTTGTATTCAGAAGAGGGCAAAGGCACTTTCGACTGCCGTAAAAATATCCTAGGACATATGCAGCAGGTATGATCAATGAAAATGTTTATTTTCTGTTTCAACTTGATGTTGAAGTGTGTGTGTGTGTGTCTTATTTCTTGACAGGGTGGTACTCCTACACCCTTTGACAGAAATTTTGGGACAAAAATGGGGGCAAAGTCTGTCCTGTGGCTAACTGAAAAACTGAAGGACTGCTACAGACATGGTACATTCATGCACACAATTCTTTATTTTTTTTCACAAAATGCACTGACGTCACAAATGATGCTTGGTTTGTTTAGGCCGAATCTTCGCCAATGCACCTGACTCTGCCTGCATGCTTGGGATGAGGAAGAGAGCACTGACTTTTCAGCCCCTTGCTGAACTTAAAGCAGACACTGATTTTGAGTATGCTAGTTTGTGGCAACCCCAAATATGTTTGTTACACTGATTTGACTAGTCCTGCTATTTTTTTTTATTTTTTTAAATAGACATCGTATCCCCAAGACGCAGTGGTGGCTTAAGATAATACCGATCATGAAGATCCTTGCCAAGTACGACATCAAACTGGACATCTCTGAACATGCAGATATGGAGCATGTGATCAATAAGAGAGGTCGGGTGTAGCTGGCTCTGACTTCAACAAATTACATTTCTGTGTCACATCAAATGATTGTTTATAGCTGTCATTGTTGTAATTATATGGAGTTAAGGGCACCTCTGTAATCGCCAACCAGATTTCAAGAAGCACATTAAATTATTACTTGTATAGTGTCTCATTATGTATTTGAAAACTTCATACTGGCTTACTCGTTTCACATGTGCCTTTGCCTCACAGCAGTCCAAATGAGTCGAAGTCTATTTCCTGATCGCTATCTGGAGAACATACATTAGTATTACTCCGTGATTGTAAGCTACCACAGTAGCCACAACTGTAGACTAATGAAAACACAGTTGCCAATCTGCTCCATTGTATTGTACTCCCACCACCATCAACACTTTCACACACCACATTCAAAATGGGCAATGTGGGTGAAGTGTCTTGCCTAAAGACACAACACAAGGCACCTGATATTTCTAATGGCTTCCCATCCAAGTGCTAACCATGGCCTTGTTGAGCTTCTGACATCTGATGAGAGTAGGCTTTAATATGAAAGTTTGGCCTCACAACAAATGGGGTGTAAACTTAAAAATTAATATTAAATTAATTTAAAAAAAAAAAGATTGTTGGAAGGGTATATTTCTTAAAACTATTTCATTGCATATCAAATATCTCTTACATTGTACTGCTGCCTCTTGAACAGGTTGTAGTTGTAAATTAATATATAATTGAATATTTAATTCACAGCAAGACTGTTGTATGGATCACACTAAATTTCCAATCGTTTTGGTGCACACTATAGTGTTTTCACGTGACCTCATAATCCAGAAGTCGGCCATGCCGGAGATACTCGAAACAAAACAAACTTGTAGTAAAAGTAAAAAAAAAAAAAAAAGGCCAACTACTGTTGGGTCCTAGGCTGTCACAATAGATGGGACAGAGAAAAACATGCAGTTCTATCGTTTATCTAAAGTAGTGACCAGCCAGGGTGAACAGACAAATTACCAAAGGAAAGGAGGCCACCGAGGTGGAAAGACAATGTTAATATTTTAATCTTTGCAAAATGTGAATAATAAAAAGTGATATACTAGTACAGGGGATCCTCGGGTTACGACGGTCTCGGGTTACGACGTTTCGTGGTTACGAACGCGCCCCCATTAAAAAAAATATGTATATATTACGCGTCATTCCGTCTTACGCGGTTTAGCGTGGTAGGAGATGTAAACAAACGCGAACGGCGCGCGGCGCACGGCGGAAGAATACGCTCTGTTGTGGTTGTAGGGAGAAGAAGACAGCCTCGTGTGCGTGCCCAATGTGGGCGGAAGTACCTGATGTGGGCTCTGATCTGCTCCTATGAAAGCGGCAGTGATAACCAAGCAGCGTAGTGGTCTAATTATTGAGATGGAAAGGTTATTGGTGCTTTGGTTGGAAGATCAAAGGCAAAATCCGGTTTACGACGAAATTCGGGTTACGACGCGTCTTAAGAACGGATCAACGTCGTAACCCGAGGACCCCCTGTACAGTGGTACCTTACCTTACGAAATTAATTCGTTCCAGAAGTGGTTTCATAATGTGAATTTTTCGTAAGTTGAGTAGCTATTTCAATGCAAAAAGCCTGATTCGTTCCAAGGCTCCGATCCAAGTTTTTTTTTTTTATAGTGTAACTTTTTTTATAGTGTAACATTGTGTTCTGCGTAGAGACTGTAGACCCAGGACTAAACGTGGACTATACCAGGTCTAGACCAAGGTCTAAACCTGGACTAGACCAGGTGGATTAAAGCGCCGCGTGCGGGTCTATTTCCTGGTTTTGTTTTGAGTCACGACTGAAGCGAGCAGCCGCACGCAGTCTGAGCGCATGAACGAGACCCGTGCTCAAACCGTGGCTCCTCTAGACCTCCTCTAGACCACCGCGGCTCTTGCATGCGTTCGTTCATGCGCTCAGACTGCGTGCGGTCCCCCTCGCTGCTCGCCTCAGCCGTGACTCGAAACGAAACCAGGAAATAGACCTGCGCACGGCGCTTTAATCCACCTGGTCTAGTCCTGGTTTAGTCCAGGTTTAGTCCTGGTTTAGTCCAGGTTTAGTCCTGGTCCAGTCCTGGTTTAGTCCAGGTCTAGACCTGCTGGCAGCCCCGCGCCGGGTCATGCTGCGCTATCACACGTATCCGTGCGCAGTCTTCTCCCCCCCCCCCCCCCTTCCCTCCACACTTCGCTATTAATACATTTTGTTGAAAATCTATGAAAGTTTGAGTGTTTAAACGAGAGACAAATGTGGGAAAAGTTTAAATCCAGTCTGAGAAAAGCGTATGTGTGTGGCTGAGCGCGCATTATTAGAATTTTTGAGATTTCGCGTTTCGTAATTTGAATATTCTTTCGTATCTAGAGACCAAAATTTAACGTGAAGGCGTTTCGTAACTTGAAATTTTCGTTTGTTGGGTCTTTCGTAAGGTGAGTTACCACTGTACTTGAACACATTACACATGTAATACAAGTATGCCTGGCTTTGCCATCACAGTATGCTTGTTTCTTGTTTTCTGCACTTTGCGCTCTCATACCCAGCCACAAACAAACTGCCTCCAGACTTTTAGAGCTCTTAAGGTCTTGTGCTGTATAAGGGCTTGGGGAGAAGATCAGGTAGTTGACAATATCGGGATAGCTTAAAGCAGGCAGAATCCACAAATCACCACTGTCACTGAACAAACTTGAATCCATCTCGTATGGATCTTCTTCCCCAATTAATTTGAGTTTGTTCATATAATGCTCATTTTCTTTGGCATCCAACTTATCTCTATACAACTGGTCAACTGTAGAAGTTTTGGATTCCGATGTGGAAGGTTTATCGCGATTTTTTTTTTTTTTTTTTTCCCCCTGCAAGGTTGCTTTATAAGCGTGTTTTCTTTGAGTGAGCAATATCTCCATCATGGCCGCACATCCGGGTCAAGAAAACACAAATGTAATGTAAAATTAAAACCATTGTGTGTTACTATTTCAGTACATAAACTCTAAACCTCATATGGTCCTTGATAAAACTACAGTAGGAATCCGGAACAGGAAGTATCAGTGCAGAGGTCATAGACCGCGGTGGCCGCCGGGAGCAGCGGACTGTGGCTGAAGGAAGGCTGCGTGTCCCCAGTGTCCGCTCCGGTGCCCGGTCAGGAATGCGCCCGACGACCCCGCAGTGTGCTCCAAACTCCGGCAAAAAGCCAGCGGAGGCTGCGGCTTGAGAATAGTCATGATCCTGCCCCGTGTGTGGCACTAGGATCGCGGCGGCAAGTTTGATTCATTGAGGTAGCTGTCGTTAGCTCCGGGTTGATTCATAGCATTAGCCTCGCTCGTAGCTTGGTGCTAGCGTCGGGAGCTACTGGCCAATCCAGTCCAACAGGAGACGACCTGCCTGACGGAGCCCAGCCGGTGTTTCCAGAGAAGAAGGTGGAGGCAGCAGGGGCTGGGAGAACCGACGGAGTGGAAGTGAGTCAGGAGCGGCTGATGAGTTCAGAGCAGAGCCGAGAGCCGCCGCTGCTGCAGGAGGACCCGGGACCGAAAACCGGTGCGAAGGACGCGGCTCCGCTGCGGAGCGAGGCGGGCTCTGGCGGCATGGTGAGTGCGGCCTGTTGTGGCAGCTAGCTCCTTAGCATTGAACGCCCCCTTCCACGGGGTAATCAGCCAAAAACTGCTGCTCCACTTAGGTTGGCCTAATTTTATCACAATTTATTTGGACTGCATTTGGGTTCCTCCTCGTCTGTTGAGACATAACCTCGTGTATGTTGAAATTAAGTTTAACTTTATGTTGATATGCCGTATTATTCTTGTTCAAGTACTGTAATATCCGGTTCAACTCAGTTCAGATGAAGTTACGTTTGTGTTTGAGGAAGATCGTCGCTGCAGGTCCTTCAGGTGACGCCGAGCTAACGCTTAGCCTAGCTTCTTGAAGCTCATTAAGTAGTTTGCTGAGTAATCATTAGCAGTCCAGGAAAGTTCTGATGTATATGCTTTTACTACGAAGTATGGGACCACAAACCGAATCTCTGAAGAGTTTTCATGGTGAATGTAGTCATTGCTTCGTTTAATGATTAAAGGACGAGTTGACTCAAAGTGGTAGCTAATCGCACTGTGGGCTAATGCTAGCGCAGTGACATGCGCCGCAAATACCTGGCCTGTGCAGCGCAAATCAGTCAGCTGACCGGAGTTTGGCTTGTATACGGCCTATAACATTGGCATGCATTGTGCCCGTGTGTCAAGCTGCACAACAGTGGGATGAATATTCTTTTGGGAACCACATTAAGGCCTAAAAATTGGCACATCCACTCTTGTTAAAGTGTAAAAGGGAAGTGACTTGAGGCACACGTAACTAGCAGCTGTTCTTGTCAGGTCGAGTGCTTTTCTTAAAGGGGTGGATCTCTTGGCAGGTGGCAAATAACAATGCCAGTAGCATTAGAAGGTAAAGTGAGAGCAGCTTAAAAGGTCGATTACTGAACCTAATTAATACCCTTTAAACTGTTAGCATATTCTAGGTTCATATCGGGCTCTGCAAGTTGGAATATGTTGAGTATGTGTGCTATTCTTGGCCCAGGCTCAGGAGAATCAGTTCGTTCTGGTAACTAACCTGTATGTGCTTGATGGCATGCATTTTATTGATCAAATTCACATTAATCTGACGAGATGTACTAGATTGCCCCTGGCTATTTCATTAAATGCCAATAATCTGCAGGTTTGTCTCGGCGACAGATGACACCAGGTGATGTCAGTGATTGCTCCACCTTTTAAGTTGTTGATATGGTAGGTGTTGTAAGTGTTGGCCTCTAAGCAACTTTGCTTAGAGTCCTGGGCAATCTTGTTGACACTTTATGAAAGCTCCTGTGCACTGACCTGATGTTGGTTCATGAGGTGAACTAAGTTTACCTCATGAAAAAACTTTAAACTTTGATCTGGCTCATCATTTGTGTTGGTACTCCAACAATGACATGTACATTTTTTATTAAATCAAATTTGTACAAATTTGAGTTAAATTTATTAAGCAGTAGTCAATTTAGTGTTTATCTACTTTAAACATTTGATATTCCAATTTATACATGTAAAATCGTTCAGATCCTAAAATTGTCATTTGCTCTTTGAAGGTCACCTCCAAAGGCACTGGTCTGAATCCAAATGCCAAGGTGTGGCAAGAGATGCCTGTGGCCCCAAGTGAGACTGTCAGTAACAGTCCACACTGGTCTCCCTCAGACATAAGTGAAGGTAGGTCTCTTACAAATGTTTCTGCCTCTCCTATGTGTGTGCACTCAGATACGAACTGTACCTTGTTGGCAGGTTACTCTGACCCAGCTTCTACCGAGTGTAAAACGTACACTGTTGGATTTGCAGAGCTCGATGATGGCGGCTCCACGGCAACAGCTGAGATAGCAGTCAATGGAATGGACACTCCAGAGCTGGGCCTTTCCCCTGCTGAGCCCAGCACTGGGACCCCAGGTCGGTCACGCTCTTTCTCAGTGTTTAGATATAAAATGTGACGACAACGGAATTGAGAAATGTTTAGGTGCTCAACCAATAAAGAAGAACTTGCACTACCATGTATAGTTCTGATTATTTTTCTGCCACAATAATCAGGACCCCCCCCCCCTTTTTTTTTAATCAAAATGAGTACATACCATTTTGTAGTAAGTCACTGCACCAGATTTTTGTTGTCTGAACGTTTTACAGTGATTCAAACTTATTTGTCCCTTTCTTAACAAATTCTTAACTCAGATGATTTCCAGTATCTTTCACTTTTTCACAAGCCAGAGAAGTTAAACTAGCATACCTGTTGCATCATGGGTCAGGGCTGATAAAAAGGCTTTATAGTTGGTTTAAAATATCTATATTAGAGAGGAAGTACTGTCTTGCGTAAGAAAAGCAAAACAAAACAAAAAAGACTCATTCCCTTTATGGACAATATGAACATTACAGACTTTTAGTCAATATCATATTTCAATGTGGTGTTTTTTTTATGATGCAGTATTGATATTTCTAACCCTCTTTTAAAATGTGTCTATATATTTTAAGATATGCTAATTATTTCATGCATTTGAGTACAAAAGCAGTAAATGCATTGAGGCAATTTGTGGCTTAGTGAAGTCAAAGGTGTTTGATTTATACAAAGACTGGGTGGTTGTTTACCTAAAAGACAGTTGTGGATAAACTGTACCTGCTTGCCAAAGCCTGATCCCGTCAGATCTCAGAAGCTAAGCAAGGCAGGGCCTGGTTAGTACTTGGATGGGAGACCAGTGGGAATTCCAGGTGCCACAGTGGGGCGCCAGTTGCAGAAACTCGTTGTGTCCTTAGGCAAGACACTTCACCCACATTGCCTAGTATGAAAGTGTTGGAGGTGGTCGGAGGGGCCGATAGCGCAGATTGGCAGTCTCGCTTCCGTCAGTCTGCCCTAGGGCAGCTGTGGCTACAGAAAGTAGCTTACCACCACCAAGTGTGGAGTGAATGAACTGTAAAGCGCTTTGGGTGTCATGAAAGGTGCTATATAAATGCGATGATGAAGATGATTATTATTATTATTATAAGCTGTGCCCTGACTTGTTTTGTTGACATTTGTTTGAAAGGTAAAGCATTGTACCACCTTGTTGAGGAAACACCTTGCAGTTTATGCCTGAACTTGAATTAATATTTTTTAACAGATTCAAAAAATGAGGAACCGTTACCAACAGAGAATCTTCGGGAGTCACTGAAAAAAGAGCTTGAGTTTTATTTCTCTCGGTAAGACATTTTAATAAAGTTTTTAAGCACTTGAAATTCCTTTTAATTGTTTTAATTTTTTTCCAGAGAGAACTTGTCGAAAGATTTGTACCTGATGTCTCAAATGGATAGTGACCAGTTTGTTCCTATTTGGACTATTGCCAGTATGGAGGGCATCAAGGTCCTCACTACAGATAGGGATCTCATTTTAGATGTTTTGAGATGTAAGCAAAACTGTGTTTGAGTGATTAGGGTACTCATGTTACATTTCATATCTAAATACAATGCTTTGCATTACTGTTTCCCTAGCTTCCCCAATGGTACAAGTTGATGAGAAGGGGGAAAAAGTGCGGCCTAATCACAAAAGATGCATTATCATTCTAAGAGAGGTTCCTGAAACTACACCTGTAGAGGTAAAAAAGTAAAAAAAAAGTTTGTCAATGTTTAAAAGATAAAATGGATGAGATTGTAATAGTTTGAATTTAAATAATCTCCAGGAAGTAGAATCTCTCTTTAAGAATGAGAACTGTCCAAAGGTGATAAGTGTGGAGTTTGCACACAATAATAACTGGTACATCACATTCCAATCAGACACTGATGCGCAACAGGTAAAATTAATGAAATTACCAATATATTAATTTCCTTTTAATGTTCTTTTAACAACACATTTGTTTTTGCAGGCTTACAAATACTTGAGAGAAGAAGTTAAAACATTTCAGGGAAAACCCATTATGGTAAGTTTATAATATTGGAACCTAAATTAACATGTTGCCCATCTTTTCATTTTAAATATTTTTTTTTTAATATATACATTTTTTCCAGGCCAGGATAAAGGCCATTAACACCTTCTTTGCAAAGAATGGCTACCGTAGCGTAGACAGCAGCCTGTATGCCCAGCAGCCACAAAGCCAATCTCAGTTCAACACTCCTCTCTACATGCAGCACGTCTATCCTCAGCAGCAGTACCCAGTGGCATATGGCATTGTACCTCCCACTTGGACGGCTTCACCCACACCTTACTTTGAAACTCCTTTGGTAAGGAAATACCCTACTGTCACTGGTTCTAACACAATGCTTTTGATAATTTCTGAAATATTTGCATAACTTGATGAATGAGAGCTATATATAACAGATGAATGTAATTCTATTGATCCGTGTTTTGTAGTTTTCTCATAGCCTTTGAGACTATGATGCTCAAGACTGCAAAAACTGATTAAAAGTGGTTGTAGTAAGTCTCCTGATGAGGTCATAATGCGCATGGAGGGGTGTTGGAGGGGTGTTGGGGGGGGGGGGGGGCAGCAGAGTCACAGGCTTTGGCCTGTTTTCTTCTCATTCTTTATGTCTTCTGTTTTCCAAAGCCTGAGACTTTACTCCCATCCCAATGAGCGTTCAGGTTATGAGATCTGAGGGTATTCCTTTTTAATTCACCACGCCACCAGCACTTGTGTCCTAAGTCATGACATTAATTTCAGACCATTATACAGTTTGAATTACTTGATTTCTTTGTTATAGGCACCTTTTCCTAACAGCACCTTTGTAAATGGGTTTGGTTCGGGAGGCCATTACAAAACCAATTCCAGCTCCCTCATCACACGTCCTTTCAACAGAAATCGGTAAGTCACGATCATGTTTGCATGCTTTAAGTGTTAAAACAGATTGTGAGAATGTAATTTTTGCTTGTCGTGTGCATGTTTAATTTTTCACGTCACTACTTGTACAATTGTATATCCAGTAATTATCTTGATTATACTGCAGGGAATTGTTTCACTCCCAGTTTTCTTACTGTCCCCACAGTGTCCCCCTCTATTCAAGAAAGAATGTAATAAATGCTTTCAGGTACAAATTTAAGCACTGCTACAATAAGCCTCATCCTTCTCATGTTATCATGCGGCTGTGGCTAAAATACTAAATCCATTCTGCAACTTTACACATGTTTGTTTGCAGCTAATGGTCATCCTGGATTGGTCTTGACTAGGGATGCAAATTATCGATTAATTCATCAATCTATAGTTGATTGACCTTATCGATCGACTTACGATTAATTGATAAGCGGCGTTTTTCACCTGAATTTTAGTGTTTCAATAGGGTCTTTTAAGAATATAAGCTATAGTAACATAACACTGAGTCAAAAATATATCATAGTATTATTATATTGTATATTCCTCAATTAATTATTCCTTAGTAAAAAGCAGACAAATGTATTGATGCTGAATAACACAATACAGATTTTTTTTTTTTTTTTTTAATAGTGTAACATTTTTTAATAGTGTAACATTGTGTTCTGCGTCCTGATTGGCTAAGAGGCTAGACCAGGACTAAACGTGGACTAAACCAGGTCTAGACCAGAACTAAACCAGGTCTAGACCAGGTCTAAACCTGGACTGGGCCTGGACTAAACCAGGACTGGACCAGGTCTAGACCTGGACTAAACCAGGATTAAACCACCACGTGCCGGTGCTGGTTTCGTGCGGCTGGTTTGTGGCTAGGGCTGAGACTATGCATTCCGGGCGCCGCGGTTCGATCTCGTGCTCAGCAGCCCCGGTGTACGCGCGGGCAGTGCCGTTGAGTGAGCGCGGTGCCCGGTTGCCTTGTTTCGTGACCACGCGGGTGCGCGTGTCAGCGATTAATTACAATTAATGCATTTTGTTCGACCAACGTCTTGATCGACAATTAATCGTAAGTCGATTAATTGTTGACATCCCTAGTCTTGACATTGGTTAAATGTAGCCTACTGAAGGGCAGGAGCTGCTTTGTAAAATGAAGTGGCTATTTTCCAGTTATGTCCACATTGGCTCCCAAATATCCGACTTTGGCAGTTGCCACATGTAACAACTTTTCCATCTAAACTAACCACCAATTATTTTGTTGGTACTTTTCTATAAATTGTCCCTACAATCACCATGACCCTTTTTATGGGACTCTCACAGTCGAGAGAACTCTTCTCAATGTTTACATTGTCAATTCTGACCTAATGATGAGATCAAGATGCGCAAAGAGGGCAGCTGGGCTTTGATTTTTCTACACATTTTTTTTTTCTCTTTTCCCTTCCAACGTCATAG
Source organism: Paratrypauchen microcephalus (assembly GCA_036785185.1). NCBI lineage: Eukaryota > Metazoa > Chordata > Actinopteri > Gobiiformes > Gobiidae > Paratrypauchen > Paratrypauchen microcephalus. The sequence continues at coordinate 432,130 of JAVJIX010000016.1, read as the reverse complement.
ACCTTACGCCCATCCCAATGAGCATTCAGATATCAGGGTCAATATTTGACAAAATACTGTTGATTGTATTTTCTGTATTCCCATTAAGTTCACTTAATGCCACTGCCAAAGTTGGTGCAGTGACCTGCACAACAGGTACACAACAGATCAAAACAAATGTTACATTGTAGCTAATTGCAAACTCAGAGTTAAACACTGCACACATGGCATTGTTAAACTTTTATGCTCTAACCCACTGTACCTACCAACCTTGATGTCTGCTTTTACAGTCATGTTTGTCGTAATATGCATGTTTTTCACTCAGACAAAAGACATTGCATGTTGTCTTTAAGGATAAGGTTCTTGATGGCTACATTTGGCATATTCGAAGCTATCATGGTTGGAGGAAACACTGGTGCTTAAAGGTGATAAAATATTTAAATATAATCTGAAATTGCTGCAGAAACCACATGAAGCCCCAGATGAGACCCAACGATGTAACCCCTGCCGTTACACCTGTCCCGTTGGACTCTCTCACTGGACTGTGCAGCCCACAGTCTCAAACCCCTGTGTCAGCCACCAACTCCATCCCCACACCCACTGACCTGAGCGCAGCTTTCTCACTCTCCTCGTCCTCTTCCTCCCTGGACCCCAGTGAAGATGGCAATATTGCTGGACGTGGGAGGTAGGCAGTTTCAAACCAGCACCAACTTGCACAAACTTGATGAAACGGTCAATTTTAAAACTTTGGCATTTCAGACGTGGCAACACTTACAGAGGAACACGGAGAAGAAGGGATGATGATCGAACTGCGGTAAATAAGAACTTGTCAAATATAATCAGAGTTTGAGTAGTTATGTAAACTGGTTTGTGTATTTAGCAGAGACCTGTGCCATTAGCAGAGGTTAAGGTTTCGCCACCCAAGTTTGACTTGGCTGCCTCCAACTTCCCCCCTCTGCCCGGTTGTGTGGTAAGCACGCAGGGGGAACCTGTACTTGAAAATCGCATGGCAGATGTTGTACGCGGCTTATACAGGGATAAGGTAAAACGCTAACATTTTATTTGTTTGTACATTTGTGCAAATGGTTTAATGGTTCTTCATTTTTAGACTGAACAAGTCATTAAAGAAACCACTGTGAGTACAAGTTTAGCCCAACCCACAGTCACAGAGGAGACTCGGACTGTTTTGAGTCCAGGCTTCATCACTGCAAAACCTTTGACACAACCACTTGGATCTATAGCTTCTGGGTAAGGCTTAATCAACATGAATATTTTTGCAGTTTTCCCAAAATAACTGAGTATGTCTCTCAGTGCACCTGGTCAAGAGAAGAGGGTTGAAAGAGCTGAGATTCCTCCTCCAAAAGTGATCACTCGAGTCCCAGTCACCCCAGTCAACAGCACCTCCACACAGTCCGTGCCTGCCAGGCCCCAGCCCTCCGTAGTGTCTGCCCCCACAGCACAGAAGGCGCCGGCCGCTGTTACAGCCACTATTCCCACACAGGTGAGACTGGTAGTCATACCACCATTATTCTGTGCAGGCTCCTGGTGATGAGATCTACAGCGCATAGAGGGCTACCAGAAATGGGCCGGATAGACTTTGGCTTTTCTTTTGATTCTGTACTTTTTTTTACTGTCTATGAGCCAAACTCTACAAGGCTTACTTCTTCCCAATGAGCGTCAAGATTATGAGATCTGAGGGTGACCCTCTGTGAGAGGTTACTCTGGAAAACGGGGTTTGGGAAAAAACAAGTTTGTCTTCTCTCTTTTGCAGGAGCCCCGTAAGCTAAGTTATGCTGAAGTTTGTCAGCGCCCCCCTAAGGACCCTCCTCCTGCCTCTGCTCCAGCCCCCTCTGGCTCAACCACAGGGCAGCCTCTACGTGAGCTGCGGGTCAACAAATCTGAGGAGGGCTCCAACAGTGGCTCTGCAGACAAACAGGAGAAAGGCCATGACAGGGAGGGCGGCTGGGAGTGCAAGGAGACCCGCTCAACCCGGGACCGGGACTCACAGGGCCACTACCGCAGCAATGGCCCCAGAGGATCTGGGGGGCTCAAGTTTAGGGATCAGAGGCGTGCCCCTCAGGCTCGACGCAGCTCCCCACAGGGAAACTACAGGCACACTGGCAAAGAGCAGAATATCCCCCCAGTATCGCCAAAGTAAAGACTTGAGCTAAATACAAAAAAAGATGTATGAAAATATATATAAAATTTAAAAAAAACATAAAAGCAACAATATGGTAGCCACCTTCCACCTGGAACTTGTCCAAAGAAACGCTTAAGATGGAGTTTGGGACATCCAGGACTAATGGGCTGAATGACATTTGAAGGACATGATGATTTGAAAAGGAAACCAATTTCTCCTGCTATACTTAAAACGATTTAAGTGGGATTTTTGAAAACTGGAGATTATATCATTTATGCCCTGCCGTGATGAGGTGGGATCCTGGGCCATGTATAGGTGGCCCTCTACCATTGATTTTAAAAGAATAGATGTTGGTTTGCAACAAACATATGCACTAAGAAGAAAAGAACATGCATATATGTCATGTACATAATACAAAGAAATCACTAACACGCAAAGAGACATCAATTTTTTTGTGTATTTTTTTTTTTGCTTAGATTTGCAAGTATGACTGAATTGAAGGGTTGGCTGATGTCTATGAAGCAAACTGATTGAAATGCCACAGTGGGCTTTTGCACTGCAATGATATGGATCATTTTTGATTTTTACATCAGACATTCATAGACTGTCCTGAGCCTGGACACTATGGTATCCTTATGAATATTAATGATGTGTTGAATGGTGGTATTTGATCTTGGTTCATGATTTGGCTTAATATCATAGCTTTTTATACCACTGTCTGATGAATCCACTTTTGGGGTACTTGCTGGCACGTCAGCCAAGTGAACCTGCTCGGCCTGGTCCAAGTTTTCATGTTCAGTTTCCATCTACCCTGTCTGAATTCAGAACATTGTCTTGTTAATTGGTCAGGTTCTCTGTTTACATGTTTGTTTGGGTAGTAGGACAGTGTTTCCTAAGTGAAATATTGGTTAATTGTAACATGTGACTGTCCTGTGAGATTTGGCTCTTCACTGAGATGGGATATTCAGGTTATGCTATTATCTGTGAAGTCTCAAAGGCATAGTGTCAAAGACGATAGGCTGATGTGTGCTGGTAACTCAGTGATGGCTACATTATAAAGGGCAGAAATGTAATGGGTATAAAGCAATTCATAAATCGTTTTCACGTGCTATGTGCCAGCTGCCTGCTATCATAGTCTGATAGGTTTTGATTTTATTATTTTGGACATGGACTACAAAGCAACTGTAGTCTTGGAGACCTTTTATCCCAGTGAAACTGGATTTGAAGAAACTGTAGAGGTGTAGTTGCCTTTGCTGTATAATAACCATTCACTATAGAAGTGTATGGAAGAATGTAATTGTACTAGTGCTGAATTTACAGAGGGAGGCATCCGCCAGATTCTTTTTGTGCTTTTTAGGGTGAGTTTGCCGTTTTTAATTTTATTTTGAAAACCGATTGACTTAGAAGTTTGACACGATGTATGTATTGCTTTTTAATTTTATTTATTAATTCTGATGCGCAACGCTTTTCTCCCAATCTTGGTAGGCTGGTTTCCCCAAAGTTGTGTGAAATCGCATTGGCTAAATAAAATCCACGCATATGATACGGTTTGACATTTAAGCTGCAAATATACTTGATACATTGACCTTGGGTATAGAAATGCAGTAAGGAGTAAGAATCACTGGCCTCTTTTTCATTAATGAGTATGAGCAGCTGCCAGCTAGTGGTCTAGTCTAATTAAATGCACTAACTTGTTTTTAAAAGAAACTTGCTCATGAGTAATGTGAAATCATATTAGGAACAATGGTTAATGACAGGCTTGCAAATATAATACAGGAATTGCTTTTCCCCTCCACGTTTGGGTTATTTTCTTTGAATTTGGGGTTGGAGTGGCAAAAATAAATGTATAGTAATGAATCAAAGTGTTTGAGACACAATCCTAGAACTGTATGAAATGTCACCAAAAATAAATTATTTTGATTTGGCTTTTCTGTGTCCTGTTTTTTTTTTTGTTTGTTTTTTTATTGAAAATTTAGTTGGTGGTGGAAAGTAACAAATTACAAAAGTTCTGTAGTTGGTAGGCCTTCCATTATCAGGTGTTAAAACACAAAACTGTTTCCACAGAGATGTTAATACTTGGAATGTTCAACAGTATGGCGTTAAACATGTTCATTTGCATTTCCTCAACTAATAACTTGTCCTGGTAGTTTGCCTTTTTCCATGGAGATAGTCATAATGTGGAACATTCCTGGCAAAACAATACCCCAATCACTGGACATGTGGCTGGTAGACCCTCCATCATAAAAGGTATAGCATACCTGCAAACCAGTGTTGTATAGTAACGAAGTAATAATACTTCACTACTGTACTTAAGTACATTGTGGGAGACTTTGTACTTTACTTGAGTTTAAAAAAAATATATAACTTTTACTTTTACTTCACTACATTTCCGAATTTAATTTCATACTTTTACTCCGATACATTTTCAATGTGCCGTTTAGTTACTTGTTACAAAAAAAACCTCTACTGACTGAAGGAAGTCAGGACGTGCCTGGGCTTGTTCGCTACTTGCGCATGACAATCAGCCTACAACTGTTGGTTTCATGCAGCTAGTTTAATCAATCAACATCCCTGATGGAAGAGGAGACCGCATCCACGTCGGCTACAAATGAAGGAGGACCAGACGATGAGCATCCCTGGCCGTACTTAAACACAATGTTCTCTTACGCTGATATGAAGGATTTGTATAATGTATTTTGTGCCTGCATTTACTTGGTCATAGGACGGCGTTTCATGGATATCACCAAACCCAATATCTTTGACAGTGCTCCATATGACACAAAACTACAATGGGTGAGCCGAACATGGTGTTTTACAGTAGAATTAAGGGCCCAATTGCAAAAAAAACCTCTTCCTCCAAAAACACTCCTTCAATGGTGTTATGTATGCCTTATTTTCAGCACTGTTATTTTAAAAAAAACAAAGGTTGGGGGGGGCGAACATTAAAAAATATTAAATTCAGACTGCCTTTGCTTGATACTTCTACTTGTACTTTTAATTACATTACTTGAGTACATTTATTTTTACATTACTTGTCATACTTAAGTACAAGAAGTTCCAGATACTTTAAGACTTTTACTCAAGTAACATTTCAGTCAGTGACTTCGACTTTTACCAAAGTCATTTTTGGGAGGGGTACCTATACTTTTACTTGAGTTTGATTTTCCAGTACTTTATACAACACTGCTGCAAACTAGTCACCTTTCGGCGAAATTCGCCGTTTTGATCCCAAAATTGGTCACTTGTGTGAATCGTGTAGATCCGAAGAGTCGTTGCCGAACATTTGGTTTGTTGCTAAATAAAATGGTAACGGTGCGCATCTTTTCCATTGGAGTTCTGGTTGCCAGTCCTCGCTTCTGAAAATTCCATAGCAGACAGTTAGGATTCAGAGTCTGCAGAGTCACCTTTTTTACTGAGTGATCTGGCAACCTCATTTCGTGAAAGGATCTGATCAACGGATCTGTGGTGGTGGTTTTCACACCAGAAAGTCCGATAGTTCACTTGCTTTGGTCCTGACCAAATGTTTTAATTTTTTTTTCAATTTTGGTGCGGTTCGCTTTCACACTGCAGTTTTTCCCAAAGCGAACTAACATCTAATATAAACAAAAGCACGTGTGCTGAGGTCGCTCAGGTGTTGGACAAAAATGAGCCCTGTCCAAAAGTCGTGTCCAAACGCGGAAGGAGGAGAATAATGGTGTTACGTGCTGTTTTCAATCTAGCCTTAGCGATATGGTTTGCTCAGTTTTTACAGTTCTCACAAATGTTTGAGCAGCATCGTGAGGTTTACACTATTTTACAATTAATTTCCAAACGACAAGACACAGGGCAAGACGGCTACGGAGAACTCGTGCGCGCATCAAGTTCTGACTCTTGCTCTTCACGCAAAACGTAAGTAAGCCTCGTAAGTTTCGTTTTGTTTCGTTTCGTCAGCCTCGGTTTCCCATAATGCTCGACATACGACGGGAGCTCGTTAAGTACAAGAAGCCAACTTGTGTCGGGTCGAGTCCGGTCTGCATTCTCACCTCAAACGAACCGCACCAGAGTTCGTATGGAACCGGACCGAGACCGACCTTTTTAGGTGGTCTCGGTCCGCTTGTTTGCTCCGGATCGAGACTTTTGTTTTTTATTCACACCAGCCCAAAAGGTCCGAATCAAAGGAGCAAACGAACTCTGGTTCGTTTTAAACGAACCAAACAAGGCAGGTGTGAAAACGAGGTGAAGGCGGTGCAGTACAGCTTCCCACTGTCACAGTATTTCAAAAAAAATTGACAAAGCGGGCTACTGTAAATGCACCTTTTGCTACAAAGAAATAAATTATGGGAAAAAAGGTTCCCATGCTCTGATGGCACACTGTCAAACAGAGGTGCACAAGAAAAAAGTGAGCACAATTCTCACTACTACTAGTGTCCTTCCTCCTGTTCCACTTTCAACACAAAGTGCTCCCAAGGGGTCCTGAGCTGATGAGGGAACGAATAAGGTTACCTGTACCTGTATTCCAACGGGTTGCTAATGCTGAGGGGTGTATAGATTAAATAGGCTATCTTGAGTGTGAGTCAGTATTAAGTGTAGATTATGTAAATGCAAATACATTTGGTTATATTATGACAGCTTTACAGTGATAATGCCCTTTATTTTCCTTGACTGTGCGCTGTTTAAGGGGGCCGTGAGGTTACCGGTAGTTTGTCACCTTTTTCAACCCTCATGAGTTTGCAGGTATGAATATGCATAGCATATTTTCAGAATATTCTATAAATACAATATCCTTGGATTTAGGTGGCTATGTGACTTGCCCCATTTTACTATAGGAAGAATGACATTACATAATAGCATGAGAAGTCCCTCAGTCGTCCAGGTAGAATCCATCAGCTCATGCTGACGAAGCCTCTCGGATGAGCGGCGAAACGTTTTCAACCAAACATACTTTGTCCAGTTGACAAATTGAACTTCTCCTTTTATCATTACATAATAGCCGTTTTCCAATCCAGCGACTGCACGCTTGTGAGTGTGGTCTCGGTCTGCAGTCGAGACGGCGCATACTCGCTCGGTCCTTAGTGCACTACATTTCTCGCATGGCCGTCTGCGAAATGGAACAAGTCCCGCCTCAGCTCAATGAGCCAGGTGGTTTGCTCCTTGTTCCCTAAAGAAAAAAATATTATTCTATTGCGACTAGTAATACTTAGAATTGGGACATGGCCAATGTTCCCCCTAATTTTTAATGTGTCTGAGCAAACACACTAACTCCTTGAGCACTCCTTGGATCCCTGTGCGCGACATCCGAAATGCCCCCCCGCGCGGCTCGCACTTTGCAGATATAAAAAAATGACCCAGCGGCTGAATAAAAAGCGGAGATCCGCTAAAAGCTCTTTCATCCCTGATTTACAGTGTGCTGCATAGGTTTTCTTGTACGCGAGAATGTGCCAGCAGTGCGCAGCTTAGAGTAAACGTTGAACATGGCTACACTGTAGAATATCCAGCAACAACAGCAAAGGAGTGTAAGGGGAAAAGCATGTGAACGGTAATACAGGTGCCGTGATCTATGCCGTTACGGCTACCGTCACACATGTTTAGCGTAGTTTATGAAGAGTTTCATGTAACATAGTTGTAGGTGAGGTGAACCATACAGTGGTACCTCACCTTACGAATGACCCAACAAACGAAAATTTCAAGTTACGAAACGCCTTCACGTAAAATTTTGGTCTCTAGATACGAATGAAATTTCAAGTTACGAAATGCGAAATCTCCAATCCAATCCAACTTTATTTATAAAGCACTTTAAAAACAACAAATCTCAAAAATTCAATTAATGCGCGCTCAGATGCACGCCCCGAAACGTAAATACACTTTATCAACACACACGGGGCTAGGTTCCAGAGGTGGCCCGCAGGTTGGACAACTTTGTATTTTGTAATTGTTCTACATGTTTTAGGGCTGTAAATGCCTCACCACACACATTATATGCTTTTCTCAGACTGGAGTTTCTCTCGCATTTCTCTCTCGTTTGAACACTCGAACTTTCATAGATTTTCAATGGAACGTGTTGATAGTGAAGCGTGGGGGGGGCACGGCTCAATATAGCGCCGAACGCGCGAGGGGAGACAGAACAACACATGATCAGTATGGTAAAACTCACCTGTCTCACGACGGTCTAAACCCAGCTCACGTTCCCTTAGTGAGTGAACAATCCAATGCTTGGTGGATTCTGCTTCACAATGATGGGAAGAGCCGACATCGAAGGATCAAAAAGCGACGTCCATACGGCGCAAGGCCGCGCTACACCGGGGCTGCGGGATGGAGCCGCGGCGCCCGGGCCGTGCCTCCTCCTCGGGGCCGAGCATGCGCGGGCGAGCACGGGGTGATTTAATCCTGGTCCGGTCCTGGTTTAGTCCAGGTCCAGTTCAGGTTTAGACCTGGTTTAGTTCTGGTCTAGACTAGGGGTGTGCAAAATAATCGTCATGACAATGCATCGCAATACTAACTTTCACAATATACTGCATCGATTTTTGATGCCAAAAATCGATTTGTATTAATTAATAATTCATTATTATTAATTAATTATTAATAATTATTAATAATATTTTTTAAATAAATCCTATGCACTTTTTTCTTTGTGAAAGGGTATTGTTTGTTATGATGGTGGCTACCTCCAAAATGTTTGAACATCATTTTTTGTTTTAGAAAAAATCCTATGCACTTTTTTTGTTATTGGTTTATTTGTTTTTTTATTCAATAAATTCAGTTATGAATTGAGTTAAGATCAATTGAAGACACTACCCAGATACACAGCCACTGATATTTAAGTTATCCTCTTTTTTTTGGTACATTTTCACTGAAGTATGTCGAATATATTGCAATGCATCGCAATAATTCAAGTATCGTGATGCATCGTGATAGTATCGCATCGTGGCATATGAATCGTGATTCGAATTGAATCGTGACTTCTTTGCCAATACCCACCCCTAGTCTAGACCTGGTTTAGTTCTGGTCTAGACCTGGAAGTCACATAGAAGCAGAGCCCGCCCCAAGCGAGACCCCGCGGCCTGTTAGCACCTTTCTCGGCCTGTTAGCTCACAGTGTCGGCGCCCCGGCTCTGGAGGTCAGATAGAAGCAGAGCCAGCCCTGCCCTGCTCTTATTCCCGCTCTTATTCCCGCTGAAAGAGCGTCTTTCTCGGCCTCTTAGCCCTAACGCGGAACGCGCAAGGTGCGCAGACACGAGCAACGCGCTCATCCAACGGCACTGCCATGTTATAATAATAACAGGTCCAATCCAGGTTTAGTTCTGGCCAGACCTGGTTTATTCCACGTTCTTTTAGTCCTGGTCTAGTCTCTTAGCCCGTCAGGAACACAACGTTACACTATAAAAAAAAGTTACACTATAAAAAAAACAACCTTGGAACGGATCAGCCCCTCCTTGAGCCGCCACCTTAACGTGGTGGAGGGGTTTGAGTGCCCGAATGATCCCGGGAGCTATGTTGTCGGGGGCTTTATGCCCCTGGTAGGGTCACCCAAGGCAAACAGGTCCTGGGGGACGGGTCAGACCAAGAGCGGTTCAGAAGCCCTTATGATGAGTATTCAATCGAGGTCAGTTACGTCGCCCGGATCGGCGTCACCGGGGCCCCACCCTGGAGCCAGGCCTGGGGTGGGAGCTCGCGAACGAGCGCCTGGTGGCCGGGCCTTTCCCCATGGGGCCCGGCCGGGCTCAGCCCGAAGGAGCGACGTGGGGCCGTCCTCCCGTGGACCCACCACCCGCAGGAGGATCCATAAGGGCCGGGTGCAGAGAGATCTGGGCGGCAGCCGAAGGCAGGGGCCTCGGCGACCAGATCTCCGGACATGGAGACTAGCTCTGGGGACATGGAATGTCACCTTGCTGGGGGGGAAGGAGCCTGAGCTCGTGCGGGAGGTTGAGCGCTATCGACTAGATATAGTCGGCCTCACCTCCACGCACAGCCTGGGCTCTGGAACCCAACTCCTTGAAGGGGGCTGGACTCTCCATTTCTCTGGCGTTGCCCGCGGGGAACGGCGGCGGGCCGGTGTGGGCCTACTCATTGCCCCACGGCTCAGCCGCTGTGTGTTGGAGTTCACCCCGGTGAACGAGAGGGTCGCGTCCCTGCGCCTTCGGGTCAGGGACAGGTCTCTTAGGCTACGTTTATACGGCGACGATCAAAACAGAAGACGCAAAAGTGGCGTCTCGTCTTCAATTTTTTATCCGCGTTTATACGAAGACGCAAAAGTGGACGCAAAAGCCAGCGAAGGGAGGCGCTGGACTGAAAAAAACAAAACAAAAAAAACAAAAAAAACCCCATCACAACAGCGTCAAGTTACATTTCTAACCACGACTGTACCGGCTGTGGGGTCTCCCCTTACACAAGTGTGGAAGTCTGAAAAATTGAACTCTGGTAATATCCACCACTTTTGAACAGGCTGGAGTCCTGGTTCTCCGGTGGCCGGTGACAGAGCCTCATGAGCGGGGAGAAGCCGCGGGGTTTCCCCTTACACAAGTGTGGAAGTCTAACGCATGACATTAGCGGACTATGTAGCCCGCTTAAAGAGCTCGAACGATGGGCATACGTGACCCGCCATCTCAGGGCCCCTGTCTGGTTCTACCCACGTCAGACGGCTCCTGGGCACTGCGGGTCCGAGTGCTCGTAGCTCGGTGCGGCGCGGGCCGCTCGCGCTCGACCCCTCGGAGGTGAGACCGAAACGAACCGTATCCTTCCCAGTGGCCTTATCACGGAGCCCCTCCGCGGGGGTACGGCAGGCGACCGTACCCCCTAATCCCACGGACCGAGCGGGGGCCGGCTATCGTCAGACACTATTTCTCAAAGCTGCCCGTAAGAGACTTCCCCCGCCCCGGGGTCTCGAACCAAGTATACCGGAGCCGGGGCAACTTCCCCGTCCGGTCCGTGCGCGAGGCGCGGCGGCACGCAACTACCGGTGCTCACGACCCGCTGGAGCCGGTAGTGGTGGTCCACCGGTGCTCAGGACCCGCTGGAGCTTTACACGGAGACGCTACAGCGGACCGTATTTAACTTTTCCACTCTGGAGGGTGGTTTCAGATTTTTGCGTTTTTAGGCCCCAAAAACGCCGTCACCGTCTAAACGAAAGGCACTTCGGATAAAATATTTTGTCGTTTTTACCCGTAAGCGTCCTCGTGTAAACGGGCCCTTACTGTTGTGTCGGCCTACGGGCCGAACAGCAGTGTGGAGTACCCGGCCTTCTTGGAGTGCCTGGGAGGGGTACTGGACAGTGCACCGACCGGGGACTCCGTTGTTCTCCTGGGGGACTTCAACGCCCACGTGGGCAACGACAGTGACACCTGGAGAGGGGTGATTGGGAGGAACGGCCTCCCTGATATGAACCCGAGTGGTGTTCTGTTATTGGACTTCTGTGCTAGCCACAGTTTGTCCATAACGAACACCATGTTCGAGCACAAGGGTGTCCATCAGTGCACGTGGCACCAGGACACCCTAGGACGGAGGTCGATGATCGACTTTGTTGTCGTGTCATCTGACCTCCGGCCGCGTGTCTTGGACACTCGGGTGAAGAGAGGGGCAGAGCTGTCAACCGATCACCACCTGGTGGTGAGTTGGGTCCGCTGGCAGGGGAGGAAGCCGGAAAGACCTGGCAGGCCCAAGCGCGTAGTGAAGGTCTGTTGGGAACGTCTGGCAGAGCCCTCTGTCAGGGGCACCTTCAACTCGCACCTCCGGGAGAGCTTCTCCCAGATTCCGGGGGAGGCTGGGGACATAGAGTCCGAATGGGCTCTGTTCTCGGCCTCTATTGTCGATGCGGCCGCCCATAGCTGTGGTCGTAAGGCCTGTGGTGCCTGTCGCGGCGGCAATCCCCGAACCCGGTGGTGGACACCGGAAGTAAGGGATGCCGTCAGGCTGAAGAAGGAGTCCTATCGGGCCTTGTTGGCTCGTGGGACTCCGGAGGCAGCCGACGGGTACCGGCGGGCTAAGCGTGCTGCAGCCCGGGCGGTGGCAGAGGCAAAAACTCGGAGTTGGGAGGAGTTCGGAGAGGCCATGGAGGAGGACTATCGGACGGCCTCAAAGAAATTCTGGCAAACCGTCCGGCGCCTCAGGAGGGGGAAGCAGTGCTCCACAAACACTGTTTACAGTGTGGGTGGGGAGCTGTTGACCTCGACTGGGGATGTTGTCGGACGGTGGAAGGAATACTTTGAGGATCTCCTCAATCCCGCCGTCATGTCTTCCGAGGAGGAAGCAGAGGCTGGGGACTCGGGGTCGGACTCACTCATCACCCTGGCTGAAGTCACTGAGGTGGTTGGAAAGCTCCTCGGTGGCAAGGCCCCGGGGGTGGATGAGATCCGTCCTGAGTATCTCAAGTCGCTGGATGTTGTAGGGCTGTCTTGGCTGACACGTCTCTGCAACATCGCGTGGCGGTCGGGGACAGTACCTCTGGACTGGCAGACCGGGGTGGTGGTCCCTCTGTTTAAGAAGGGGGACCGGAGGGTGTGTTCCAACTATCGGGGAATCACACTCCTCAGCCTTCCCGGTAAGGTCTATTCCAGGGTGCTGGAGAGAAGAATTCGACCGATAGTCGAACCTCGGATTCAGGAGGAGCAGTGTGGTTTTCGTCCCGGCCGGAGAACACTGGACCAGCTCTATACTCTCCATCGGGTGCTCGAGGGTGCATGGGAGTTTGCCCAACCAGTCCACATGTGCTTTGTGGATCTGGAGAAGGCATTCGACCGTGTCCCTCGTGGGGTCCTGTGGAGGGTGCTCTGGGAGTACGGGGTTCGGGGCCCTTTGTTAAGGGCTGTTCGATCCCTGTATGACCGGAGCAGGAGCTGTGTTCGCATTGCCGGTAGTAAGTCGGACCTGTTTCCAGTGCATGTTGGACTCCGCCAGGGCTGCCCTTTGTCACCGGTTCTGTTCATTATATTTATGGACAGAATTTCTAGGCGCAGTCAGGGGCCGGAGGGGATCCGGTTTGGGAACCACAGGATCTCATCTCTGCTGTTTGCGGATGATGTTGTCCTGATGGCTTCATCAAACCGGGACCTCCAATGTGCACTGGGGCGGTTCGCAGCCGAGTGTGAAGCGGCTGGGATGAAGATCAGCTCCTCCAAATCCGAGGCCATGGTTCTCGACCGGAAAAAGGTGGTTTGCCCTCTCTGGGTGGGTGGAGAGTCCTTGCCTCAAGTGGAGGAGTTCAAGTATCTCGGGGTCTTGTTCACGAGTGAGGGGAGGATGGAGCGTGAGATTGACAGGCGGATCGGTGCAGCGTCGGCAGTGATGCGGTCGTTGTACCGGACCGTTGTGGTGAAGAGGGAGCTGAGCCAAAAGGCGAAGCTCTCAATTTACCGGTCAATCTACGTTCCTACCCTCACCTATGGCCATGAGCTTTGGGTAATGACCGAAAGGACGAGATCGCGGATACAAGCGGCCGAAATGAGTTTCCTCCGCAGAGTGGCTGGGCGCACCCTTAGAGATAGGGTGAGGAGCTTGGTCACACGGGAGGAGCTCGGAGTAGAGCCGCTGCTTCTCCACGTGGAGAGGAGCCAGCTGAGGTGGCTCGGGCATCTGTTCCGGATGCCTCCTGGACGCCTCCCTCGGGAGGTGTTCCGGGCATGTCCCACCGGGAGGAGACCCCGGGGAAGACCCAGGACCCGCTGGAGGGACTATGTCTCCCGGCTGGCCTGGGAACGCCTTGGGGTCCCCCCGGAGGAGCTGGAGGAAGTGTCCGGGGTGAAGGAAGTCTGGAGGTCCCTGCTTAGACCCCCGCCCCCGCGACCCGGCCCCGGATAAGCGGAAGAAAATGGATGGATGGATGGATGGAACGGATCAGGCTTTTTCCATTGAAATAGCTACTCAACTTACGAATTTTTCACGTTACGAAACCACTTCTGGAACGAATTAATTTCGTAAGGTGAGGTACCACTGTATTTTATAGCGACGTCGCAACTGTCACATGTGGATGTCGCTGGCGAGTCGGTCATTATAGTTATATATCCTGCCGCGCTGTGCATGCTGGGGCTTTTAAGTGTGCGAAGCGTGCATTTTCGCACGCTTGGTTTACGCCCCGATTTCCATGGAAACGACTGCGCTGTTCAGAGCGCATCTTAACTGTGCAGGGGACAAAAAACGAATGGAACGGCGGTTGTCGCGCCGGATATGACGCATATCCTCTTCCAAGGACGCTCACAAGCGTGCAGTCACTGAATTGGAAAACGGCTATTGTCTAGAACAGGGGTCCGCAACATTTACCACTCAAAGAGCCATTTGGACCCGTTTCACACAGTAAAGAAAACACTGGGAGCCACAAAACCTTTTTGAAATTTAAAATTAAATAACACTGCATACAACGTTTTTTTTTTTTTTTTTTTTTACCTTTGTGCCGTAGAATTACATTTTGAAAAAGAACAAACTAACAAATTGTGTTCTGCATCCTGATTGGCTAAGGGACCTTTGTCTTTGTCAATCATTCTCCTCCGTGTCTCCTGTACAGAATGCGTTCAGTTTGCCAAATTTATTTAAATGTTCGATCACGAGCAGTGTGACTCTGAAGCAGTGAGGACTGAGCGGTCTGGCATTTGGGCACATGCCAGAAGGGCCACGGCCATACTTCTCATGTGCACGCGCACACTTCTCTGGGTGGGTAATGCGCATCGGGAAGTAGCGGCAGTATTTCCGCAAAACGAACTGTGGAACCTGGAGTCCAGGCGGCGGAACCAGTCCTGAGAGCGCACGGATGCGTTCTCACTATAACAAAACCCCCAACAGCGCAGCGGCGCCTCGGTCAGAGGGACTGTGAAATACACGCATATTTATACACGCAATATAAAGCTGACTACTTCACGGATTTAGCCTATCGCGGGTTATTTTAACAATGTAACCCCCACGATAAATGAGGAACCACTGTACTGAGCCGCATCAGAGGGATCAAAGAGCCGCATGCGGCTCTGGAGGCGCCGGTTGCCGACCCCTGGTCTAGAAAAGGCTCAGTTGAATTGTAAAGACTTCTTTGGAGCTCTTCACATGTCACTGGGGAAACCATTGAAAGTCCCTCCCCATAGTCTTCACATGGGCAGGACTGAAGGCATCTGTGGCATGTTGGCCACTTTCTATATTGGGAAAGGTCATACACTTTACTAGGTTTACTGTGTTTGAATATAAATATTCCTTATATTATTAATGCGGGCAAATGCATAATGCATCATTAACTTTAAACTGAAATACACTTGTTAGTCCATTTCGCTGTAAATAAAAGCCCACAGAGAAAAAAAAAATACATGGGCGTGGTCTGTGAGTGACGTGGGTAGTGTTTATGTCAAGCGAGTAACATTAGCATCAGACAGTACCTGTCACATCCAAAATCGTGGACCAAAAACGGTATGAAATCTTTATAACACTTGCTATTTACCCATGCATATTGCGGAAAACACATTGGGACGTGCTTCCCAATCCTTCAAACACTTGACATGTCGGTTTTGCTTTTGTTTGAGTCGATTGTTCTTCGTTCCTCGATATGAGCTCTTATGCTAACAAGCTAGCCTCCTCGATGAAAAGCAGCCTGTAAGCATATTTTCCTCCGCCTTTGCTTCAAGCTGCTAAAGTGGGCCCATCTAGCCACTGTGCAATTAATTATAACAATATTTATTTGTGACTATTTAGAATTTAGATGGCACGGAGTCTTTTTTGGTCATTGTTATTGTTTTCCATATGATACTGCTTTGTGTGGGCTACAGACTGGTGTTACCATACAAATCATAGATGAAATTTCACAAGTACCACCTAAGCTTTTCCTCACACTCCGTGTACCCCCTAATTTCATTAATAGGCAGATACATGTGGAGTTCATTGGCAATTATTAATTTCTTGTTTTAATGGTACTGATGTCCAAATAATCCAAAACATATTGGTGTTATTCAAATACTACTACTTTCTGAAATAATTCACATAAGCCCTAGCTGCGAAACACTGGACTAATTTATGTTTTAGTGATTTAATATACCATTCTGATTTCAGTGATTAAAACAGTATTTAGCAAATTGTATTGTATTCTATTTCCTTAGAGCGCTGTAGTGCCACCCCTGCCCGGGTGCCATGCTCCTCTGTTACACATGAGCTCTACTATGTGGTACATCATGCAAAGTATTCAAAGTAAATACTCTTTGTCTGAGCGGTTGATCCGAACCATCGCAGCCATTCGCTCTTTCCCACATGACAATGTAGAAGACCTCATCCGAAAGGTAGGCTCAGTTTTCTCAACTAATCTTGGTGTAAGCAAGCACTGCAATCCTTATTTTCCCAGTGGGTACTTTGGAAACCCAAAGGCCTTTCTCCGACTTGTCTAATTACTGTCTAAAGAAAATGAAAATTGTATTTGGTTATGGAAGATATAAATATTATCCAAGCAACATGCCATCTTTTAATTACTATTCAAGTTGTCTAGTGGATAGGCACTGTTTGATGCTCCTGGGGCCCCAGGTTGTAAATCACTAATCTGGGATGGCACTGTAAATTTTATTTATTTATTTTTCTAAAGGGAGCTGATGTAAACCGTATGCATGGCACTCTAAAACCTCTGCACTGTGCCTGCATGGTGGCGGACGCTGACTGTGTAGAGCTGCTCTTGGAGAAAGGAGCTGAGGTAAGGATCTAACTTTCCATCATAAAATAATGCTATGTTTTCTACCATAGACAAGGCAATGTAGACATCTTTGAGGCCAGTTATTGGAGAGGTGGTCATTTTTACAAATTATTTTTTTCCTAAAGGAAGAGTTTATATACCGAGAATGAGGAAAACTTGTATGTGCTCAGTTCCCACTATGCGGGTTAAGGCAGCGACAAGCTGACAACGCAGGTTGGACAGGTGATGGTAATTAATTGTGTCCTCCTCAGGTGAATGCGCTGGATGGGTACAACCGCACAGCTCTGCACTACGCAGCAGAGAAGGATGAGAGCTGTGTGGAGCTGCTGCTGGAGTATGGGGCCCTGCCAAATGCTTTGGATGGGAACAAGGACACCCCTCTTCATTGGGCTGCTTTCAAAGACAACCCAGAGTGTGTGCGTGCTCTGCTGGAGAGTGGGGCCTGTCCCAATGCCCGTGACTACAACAGTGACACGCCTCTGAGCTGGGCCGCCATGAAGGGCAACCTGGAGAGTGTCAAAGTGCTGCTGGAGTACGGAGCTCAGGTGCATGTGACCAATCTGAAGGGGCAGACTCCCATCTCCAGGCTGGTGGCCCTATTGGCCCGAGGCCTGGGCACTGAACAGGAGGAGGAGTGTCTGGAGCTGCTTTGCCGTGCAGCAGGACACTTCGAGATCCGGCGCGCTGATGGGACCCTCCCCCGGGAGCTGAGTAAAGACCCTCAACTACTAGCTAGGCTGAACAGCATGGTGGCTCAGGCGCCCTCTCTGCGCTCTCTGGCTCGATGTGCCGTGCGCCAGAGCCTCGGGGTACAGTTCCTCCCTACTGCAGTGAAAGAACTGCCTTTACCTGAGACTATCAAAGACTATCTACTGCTGAGAGACTGAACCCGCATTAGAAGATCATGAAAACATGGTGCACACACTGCGTCTCCAAAAGTACTGACTCCTGGCTCTGGCTTTTTTTTTTGGCTTCTTTAAATGTAACATTTATACACAATCAAATGCTTGTTTTCATATTTTTACTACATTATATTATTTTTACATTACACATCATTTTGAATTTATTAGTTATTAGTGTAGTCCAGACTGTCTGATTTTAGTACTAATATTGCAATACTTGATGCAAGCGCAGCCTTGAGTGAAATTACGTAGCCATTTACTTGCTGCTACTGAAATATATTTACATCTATTTACATGAATTTACACAGCCTCAAGGAACAGAATTAGCTTTACTATTATTATTGAACATTTTTGGTTGCTTTACCACTTCCATCAGGTTTTCAATTCAGGGTGCGCATTCAACCTTATTATCTTATTTTATTAAGAGTTTTGTTCATCCAGTCCCAACACAATGTAAAAACTGGAAAAAACATTGTGATTATATTACTTTATATTTTGATGATTTTATTTTATTTTAAGGTGCAGCTGCCAAGAACTGAGGTTAGGACAGATTTTTATGTTTTAAAAAAAATCTAATGTAATTTTATGTTTGGTTACATTAACAGCATGAATTCTGGTGTGTCCCTAAAGATGATTAAATAAGCTAGAAAAGTGTTTTGTTATGTTGTGGCATTTGTCTAATACGGAACACTTTTGTGTAATAGTTTGTGTAAATTGGCCTTCCAGTTCATGTCTTGTAAAAAAAAAAAAAAAAGCTTTATGTTGTCAATAAAAGTAAACACATTTCTATCAAATTATATTCTTCATTGGGTCTTCAAAGCTTACAGTATCTTCCTAAATGTAATTGTGTGTGATCTAGGTCGTATTTCCAAGTTGTTTTTGTGGTGTAATTAATAAGCACGGACTCTGTTAAAGTGGTTCTAGGCACATACACTAGAGGGCTCTCCAGCCTTGTCAAATTCAATTGTTTTAGACACGTTGTACGCATAGTAAATGCAGCATTATTATTTGCAGGGTATATTTGTTCACCTTTTGATGGGAGTTTGGGATAACTTCCTGTTTTTTCACAATCTAACATATGTTTTAGCTTGGGGCCCATACTATACAGGCTTGTACTCACACAAACCACAGGACGTACATTCCCATAGAGAAAGACTAGATTAAAAGGAGGCATATTGGGTCACAAATAACTATAGCACTTTTTAACTTATTAACTGGATTCAAGCCTTGATTAAATAAGGCATAAAACAGAAAAACATGTAGATGTTATTGCTTAGAATATTCCCCAGTATGTCGTTACACTGTTTTTGTTTATATATATGGAGACAACATGGCTATTGCAGGCAGGTTATAGGTCATATCTGTGGAGAGGCAACCTCTTTACTACCTGGGGTACACAGAAAACAATGCATGGTTAAGGTATGGTATTTTGCAGTAATTCAACCTAAAAAAAACAAGAGATACATGCGCAAAACAAAGTAAAACACTACAATAAAAATGTTTGTTACTCTCGTGGTGTTTGAAATCTCGCGATGATTGGACGTTGAAGAGGGGAGTGTCGAATTCCAGGAGAGAGCAGCGGAGAGGGGAGCCGAGCGAGGGGTGCAAGGGTAAGTTTGTAAACACTTTATAACCTTTTTAATTCAGCATATGTTGCAAGGGTATGTACACAGGTCACGTTGCAGTGTTGTGAGCGTTAGTTTTAAGATATTCTCGCTTTGAATCAAGCTTGTCTTCATCATTGTCAAAACTAGTGTAGCTGTACAGCGCTTCATTCGGGACTCGCTTTGCTCTGGAGTGTCTGTCCGCTAACCAAATACATGTAAGCGATCGTGCTGTTTGCCATTTGGAGGTGCTAATGCATCCACAATCCTTCTTTTGTGTTTGTATATACTTTGATCGTTATTCCATTTCCATTGTCATGTTGAAATATGTAGTAACCTCGTTGTTACACACTTACTTTGTTTCTGGCCTGTTGTTAGCCACCGCAGCTCGCCAGCAGCAGTTTTTCGTGGATACAAAAAGTTGATTTCGTGGTTTAACCAATTAGAACGTTCTTTCTGATGTTACTGACAGGGTCTTACGCTGTCGTCAACGTTGATTGACGTTTTAATAGCCAATAGCAGAAAAGAAAAGGCGGTATGGGTTACGGGAAAAGGTGGGGCTACGCTTTGCAGCCAGAAGGTAATGGTGGCAGAAGAAACTTTATAGAAAAGCAGTCAGCGCTGTCTCAAAGTGGGAATTAACTTTAGCAGGGTTTGGGGATTTCTTTGACCGTGGCAGTCCCTCTCCCCATTTCAATATACTGCACTTATATTACTAATATTTAAATAATATTTAAATAATTATTATGTTTCTTTTTTCTTTATAAATCATCAACTTTTGGTTATTCCTTCTAGTAAAGACTTACTTGTAGCACTACAACCAACATTTATTTTGCCAATCGACCTATTGAAAGTAGTTTTGATTTTTATATGAATTATTTAGTCAGTGGATGGCAAAAGGCCTGTGAATATCAGATTTTCACTTAATTTGACCCAGATGAAGCTCAAGTGAAGCTGGACATCTAGTGTACATTTCACTTTTTCAGAAACAGTATGACCACATGAAAATATATAATTTTTAAAAATATATATATATAAGTAAAATGTTTGTTGTTTTGTTGTAGTATTGCAAAAGAAAGTCTGAACAGATCCTGAAAAGTTCCACAGTGCAGCTTGTATCTGTTTGTTGGCTTCAGAAGTTGCTAAAAGCGATAACCAGGGTTTGCTGCAAGATGAGACTCAAAGCAACTCGAAGTCCCCTCAAGTAATAATGATATCCATTTTGCAACGCGAGCCCCCCGGACGCTCCAGGATCCACATCCCTGTGCATGTCAACACCTTCATTAGGAATGTAGGTCATGTTATTGGCAGAGTTGTGCCTCGTCACATAAAAAAGTCCAATGCCAGAGGAAACGCCATTCTGTAGTGTGTGCGGCCGATTGCAATAGTTTTTTTTTATTTTAATTTTTCAACAAAAATATGAAAAACCTGATCATGTTACACACCTGCTGGAAAGAGATAGCGTTTCCACCCAGAAGTGTCTGCCTTTCTTCTCCTATCTGCGCCCCTTGGCTAATGTCACCCCTCGAAAGTCCGCTATTGTCATTGTTTTGTGTAATTAATTTGCCCTGGACAAAGCCATAAAGTGAGAGACAGTGATCCACACCAAAGGCTGTGTATTATTTACACACTTGAAAACATCCAGTGACTTCGGCTTTGTAGATACGGAACAAAATGCCCCTCCCTTGCAGCTTTTTAAAGGTTTAAACCACATGTAAAAAAAGGGCCGCGTCTTAATTTTGGAAATCGTCCCTGAGTCTTGGTGCATTGTCCTGTACTGTTTGTGATAGTGTAGAGTAGCTTTAGCTTTAGGCCTTGTTAGTTATGCAGGCGCTGCGATAGGATTTCATTTGTTCCATTTACCAAATCTCAGGTTCACTCTGCTTACATAAATATATACGGCAGCTGCACACGCCCAGCTACAGCCCTCTTCTTTGTCTTCGGAGCCCCACTTGTTACTAATATTTCATTGGTGATCCAGCAAACACTATTAATACTTTACAGGATCAACCATGGATTGCATTAAGATGGTTATGACACAAATTCTAACTGAAAAACAATGGGCCGTTGATAACAGCAGACTAAAAGCAGCAAAGACAAGAAGATCAACGAAATAGATGTCATTTTTATTCAAATGTGGCAGGTCTTGTTAACAATACAATACAATTTGAAAAAAATAATTAAAATGACTAGATGTCAATTACTTACTCACAATATAATTGCACTTTTTTTTTTTTTTTTTTTTTACCCGCCCCCCCCCCCCAAATCCAATTTCCTGTAACTTCTATCCAGTTTGTAACAATACCCGCAAAACTACATGTTGCGATATTTCAAAGGTTGATGGTAAATTTCCGTGGTAGTATGAGAGAACAGCCCGCTTTATTGTGCTCTGGTCATCACCCTATGTCTCTGTTGTCTTTCTTTTCGCGGGGTCTCCCTTTCCCTTTGGCAACTGAAGCCTCAGATTCCACCGTTATGGCCGCCGTGAGGGCTATTAATACAGTTTGTTTAGTCAGTTTCCTAGCAGGCGGCATCAAACAGTGGAGGGCTATGGCCGATTATAGCCAGGACCTGTTCCCCCTACACCTGCTGAGTCGGGAGAAACCCAAGGTTCACCCAGAGGGACAGAGCGCTTCCATGTCACCTTGGAGCAAAGCAGGCCAAAATAGGTGGGCCTCCTCAAATTCTTGTTTGTAATGAATATCTATGCTTCTAGACACAAGTAACAAGCAGAGTGATTGATTGTGTCTAGAACAGTCATGTGGACAGTCAGGACTGAAGTGGTGGCTCTAAATGTCAATGAGACAGAGCCTGGTTCATAATTGTGCAAAATATTCTGATTCAATGTGGCTCAGGGGTAGAGACATAGCAAATATGACTCCACCTTTGTCACTGGTTTCAGTCCAACCTTTGACAGTTTGGTGAATGTGTTTACCACAATGTCTCCACCATTCAATGCTATGGCCCTCTATGTCCTGTCATGAAAATATTAGTATAAAAATAAAGATTAATACAATATGCTATATAAATATTTAATAACATATTTGACAATATTGGTAGTAATATAACTATCTTTATCTTATTTATCTATTTACATTTTTTTGCATGCTCTTGGCATCCAGGGTGGGCAGCAAAGTAAGAATTTCATTGTACAGGGAAACATGTTTCTTTACTGTGCATATGACAATAAAAGCTTTGAATCTTGACTCTAGTTATAGCTGTAATTTGTAAAACCTGAATTGAACCCTTCTACCTAAATTACTTAAAGATTCCATGACATGGTACTTCTTGATGCTTTTATATGGTGCCTTAATGGTTCCCTAATACTGTAAATAAATCCTTCTTCAAAATCAAGACTCAGTGCATGAGAAAGACCCATGAACACAGGCAGTCAAAAAATATGTCTCTGAACACCTTATTATGGGTGTTGTTGCTTGAATGCAAATGAGAAGGACAGAGACAGGCCAGAGCAGCGGGTGGGGGGGGCAAACTCTCCGCTGTTTCCTCGTTTAGCGGTACGCTGGTGCGCTGGCTCCACTTCCGCGTTTTATGCGTGAAGGAAGAAAGGAGAGGTGTTTCAATGAAAAAAACACATTTTCACAGAAAATAAAATTAAACCACTGCTGTTTCAGAGGTCCAGAGGCTCGGATAAAGGACATCCGAGCCTGGAAACATTCTCACTTGCCTCCAGGCAAATAAAAAAACGCACCTTGGATTGTGTAGCTCGATCGCGGTCCAAACTCTGGCCGTGACGGTGGGTAGATATCCAGACGGGGGTGGAACTGCATTTGCATTTTTGCTTCAGTGTGACATACACATAGTTTCCTTGTTCAGAATCGTCCGTTTGAGC
The DNA here is from genome assembly GCA_036785185.1 of Paratrypauchen microcephalus. Taxonomy (NCBI): domain Eukaryota; kingdom Metazoa; phylum Chordata; class Actinopteri; order Gobiiformes; family Gobiidae; genus Paratrypauchen; species Paratrypauchen microcephalus. Next base: position 409,045 of record JAVJIX010000016.1, on the reverse strand, counting down.
TGTCTTTTTTTCAAACGCAGAAAAGGACCGCAAATGCTCAGTTTACACATTTCGCAAATTTTAGCCATGGGAAGGGGGGGGCTAAACAGGGTAGGGGAGCTCACATTAACGTTGAAAAACCTCAGAAAGTGAAAATTTCATGCCATGGGACCTTTAAAAGAGATGTGCATGTGTATTACAGTCCTCAACTACAAAGTCCCCTCTTCTTTATCCTGTCACTCACCACACATCTGTTTTAATCAGGTTTAACATATTAGTTGGTATTTTCCCTCAAACAGTCCAGTGTGCATACTTGAGCTGAGTGCTAGTGGCTCCAGCCCTGCATGTCTGTACTCAGATGTAAACTCTGGGTTCCCCATCCTCCAGATGTGCCCATTTCCCCCTCCGCACCTGGGGTATAACGAGGGACTCGTTTGCACACCGCTCTTTGCACAAACACACCACGCCACCTCTCCTCGCTGGATCAGGAAGGTCTGCCAGAAATCACCAGCTCTGCCTCATTTGTGCACAAAAGGAAGACTGTAGCAGGACTCCTTCTGTATAGACTGGCCACAAGATGAATATTCAAAATGATAGAATCATAGCACAGCTATTATACTTTTCCATTAATTAAGTGCATATTTCTAATTAGCTTTGTTAGCAGTACTTATTTATCATAATTTCACACCAGTCAAGTGTCAAGAAAAGTTGAGAAGAAAAGGGAATCTAAAACATCAATACACCAAAGTCAATCCAAAACACACAGTCAATTCACATTAATTTCAAATTCAAGAGCTGACTCAAAACCATTTGGTCTTAATCTTTTATTGAGCTGTCAGCCACCAAATTCTCAGTATTGTAGAGAAAAATCCAAACTGCTATAAAGGGAAAATAAGAACTGAAACTAGATTACTCACAGTGCAGTATCTGAGGGGGGTACGTGAGTACAGGAGACTTTGGCACAGTTGTGGATTTCAGACAGCTTTATTGTAAACAGTGGTATTTTGTGAGTGTCAAGTTCTGTGAATTTTCAGAAATGTTTTAACCGTGCTACTACTAAATCTAGTCTACTTCACAATTTGTAAGAGTCAATTGACAAAAAATTCTTTCCTCATATTGATTGATCACATTTTGTAACCAATTGTATTTGTCTATATTAAAATAGCTTATCAGTATTTATTTCCTGAACAAAAGAATACAGACAGATTTAATAATTGACATTTAAAATGAAACACTGGCCCAAAATCCTAAATCTGAACTCTGCTCCAAACCACAATTACTGACAGATGATTGGCTGTTGACCTCTTGATTAAAAAGTCCATTTAGCATATTATTGATGTGCAGATGTGACTAAATCTTGATAAAAATTTGATTAATTGCACCGCCCTATCAAGTAATCACAACTGCATTAAATCAAAAAAGTCATACTAAAAACATTTCCAAACTCACATTGCCAAGTACAGAAGTTAAAGCCTCAGCCCAATGTTTAAAACTCTTAAATTGGAGATCATTACATCCAGCCTGCAGTTTTCAGCACTCATCATGCGTTGGCTCGGAGCTCCGGGTTAAGGAAGGGAAAATGGAGGAAAACTGTCTGAGTTCAACTTTGGGAACACTTTCAGACATTTAGACCAGGCCAAAACTGTGAATAATGTGTCCCAGTGACTTCTGAAGGACTCCATGTGCAGAGAGAGGCCAGTCACTTACTCGCAAATGTTTCTCAATTAGAGGGTAATAAACAGGTTACTTAGGATGCCGTAGATCAGTCAACTTGTATGGGACATAATGAAGCAAATAACAGGCTAAAACTTACAGATGCGCGTTAAGTTTATTAAGTGGCACCTGAAAACTTTACTTGTACTGTATAGGCACTGGATACTGAATGTACTGTATGTTCACAGACTGGTAATGTTCTATGTGGCATATTGTTTTATTATGTTGAAATTGTTTTTTTCTGTAAATTGGAATTATACAATAGATCCTACATTTTTGACAAAGAAAATTGTGCAAAAATTACTGAAATAAAAGAGACAGTGGCCTTGCTCACATGTCCAGCAAAATCTGATTATAATCTGATTTCTAGACCTTGGAAGATTAATGTCATGTAAACTGCAAAATCTGATGTAATAATTTTTCATTTAAATAATAATAATCTTATTAATCCTAAAAAAATCTGATATTAATCCTCTTGTGCACGTAACAACAGCCAATGTTAGAGACTGAAAGAGCGTTTTTGAAATTCACTGTAATTTGTCTTCTAATTACAATAGTTACTCAAAAAAGCCTTTTATCAACCATGTACTAAGTTTTTTTTTATGTATCATTGTGACATTTTATCACTCAGCTGCACTGTTTCTCCTCTTTACTAGCAGACGCCGCGTAATGCCTTTGCAGAAGTCCTGTTGAACATATAAGTCTGTTGTATTGCTGATCTGTCTGTCCCTGTGATGTTTTATGTGGCTTCTTTGTTGAGCATTTGTTTCTTGTTACACACAAAGGTCCCACATGTTGTTGGATGGACTTTGTCTGTCAGCTGTGCAGTATTATGCATTAACTACGTCACAGAATCCAGGAGCAGCTCTTAAATTCTGATTCAGATTTTTAAGGAAATTGATTATACAGTAAGATAATATGATAAAGCTTTGGGAACATTGTTTACTGTGTACTCTTTGCAGCTGTAAATATTAAAATAGTGAGAATTCCGTCGCTTTGAGCCAAGAAATACCTGCAGACTCTGACATTGGCTCTGACGCAGTGCGGGCTTTCTTCTCAAAAAGGGGGCTTTTCTTGTTCAAAAAGTTTAGAAGCACATAAAACCTACAAAATGTGTTTTATTATATGTGTCCATTTCATATATTTTGATCTTATCAAAGCACAGCAAAGGTTCTATTTTTTGTGAGCAATGATCACAAGGACTGCACCATATATTGCAAATCGAAATAACAATTTAAGCTGGTGTAATTATCAAATCACTAAGGCTGTAATTATTTAGATAATACAGTGTCCTCTTCAGAGAACAGAATATCTTGTCTTACAGTTGTACCTATTGTTTAGACCAAACATTGAGACAAACATGTTCAGAAATTCATGTGATTCTTGTATTAGTTTATCAGTTTATATACAGTGTGCAAGCATATATCTCAAATCTAATCTCAATACTTTTCAGAATTTTTGCAATTGGACCCCCCCCCCCCCCCCCCCCAAACCGCCCTACTCATTATTTTCAGTTGTCAACTTCAGTATTTGGTTATGAAAGGGAATTGAGAACAGAAGTGCACACAGCCCTGATCTCTGCATGATCATCAGTTTAGTGATTTCATTGTCGAAAAAGCAAACAAACTAAAGGAGCATGTTACTACAGTTGTAGCCATGATTTGCTTGTTTTTAAACTGACCTTTTGTTGAATTGACTCGAATGGTAATTGTAATTTACATTTCCATAGTTAACACTGGGTAGAACTGTGATATGACAAAAGATCAATCAAGATTTTTTCTCCAATCCAATCCAACTTTATTTCTGTAGCACATTTTATAAACAGAGACAGTTTCCAAAGTGCTGCACATAAAAATCAATAGAACTTAATAATAACATTACTAAAATAGCAATAAATAAAGTGATAGTAATAAAATAACTAAAAACAAAAGCAATTTATAAAAACACAGAGGACCACACATCTCACGCGGTATTAAAAGCCAGAGAATAAAAGTGGGTCTTAAGACGAGACTTAAAACTCTCCAGTGTGGGGGCTGTTTTGACATGAGGGGGCAGAGCGTTCCATAACTTAGGGCCAACCACAGAGAAAGCCCTGTCCCCCCGAGTTTTAAGTCTAGTCTTAGGGACCACGAGCTGGAGCTGGCCCTCTGACCTCAGACCGCGCACCGGTCTGTAGATTTGGATGAGGTCAGAGATGTATTTTGGGGCCAGTCCATTCAAAGCTTTAAAAACAAACAATAAAATCTTAAAATCAATCCTAAAACGAACAGGAAGCCAGTGCAAAGACGCAAGAATAGGGGAGATGTGTTCATATTTCTTCCGTCCTGTTAAAAGGCGCGCAGCAGCATTCTGGACTAACTGCAATCGATAAAGTGCATTTTGATTCATTCCAGAATAAAGTGCGTTGCAGTAGTCCAGACGAAAAGAAATAAAAGCATGCATGACGCGCTCAAAATCTGAAAAGGATAAAAAAGATTTAATTTTGGCTAAAAGACGAAGGTGATAAAAACTAGATTTCACGACCGCATTAACTTGTTTATCAAGTTTAAAATCAGAGTCCATAGTGACGCCAAGGTTGGTGGCTGTTGATTTTGTGTGCTGTCTGAGAGGACCCAAGTCGGACAAAGAGCTGGCACTGCCACCGGACCCGCACATTATCACCTCAGTCTTGGTCTCATTGAGGTTCAAGAAATTTTGAGCCAACCAAACCTTGACGTCATTAAGGCACTCAAGCAGGGGGTGTCAGGGGGCTGCTGCTGCTTTTTTTCAAGGGCAGATAAATCTGTGTGTCGTCTGCATGAATGTGATTCGACACACCATATTTTTCTCCTCATTGCTAGGTCACAATTTTCAATAAAATTTTATTTTGTCTTATTCAAACAAAAGAAATCGTTAAGGTGTTATTTCTTGTACACCAACAAGAAGGCAGTTTGCTATTACATGTAATATGTATCCTCCGAAGTTTTTTTGACAAGCATTGCAATTGCGATTAGATTTGCACTCATTAATATTAGTAAAAATATATAATATATTTTTCATAATGCATCCAGAAGAACTGGGAAAAAAACTGAAATATGAACTGTCAAACTAATACAACAATCATTTCAGACCATGTTTGTACAGATGTAAACTACAGAGGTTTTATGCATAAAAAAATAGGCATTTTATGCTTTTGTGGAGGAATATATTATATTATAGTACTATAGTTATATTATAGTACAGTGGTCCCTCGCTATATCGCGGTTCACTTTTCGCGAACTCGCTGTTTCGCGGATTTTTTTTAAATTTCAATTTTTTATAGTGTATCAACGCGTATTGTGTTCTGCGTCCTGGTTGGCTAAGGGACTGTAGAACTTGCCTATTCGTCAGTCCTTCTCCTCCGTGCTGTGTCTCCTGTACAGTACAGAATGTGTTCAGTTTGCCAGATTTATATAGATGTTCGATCGCTCGCAGTGTGACTCTGAAGTGTCCGGCAGTGTCCGGACTGTGTTTCTTCTCGGGACCGCGTCCACAGCTAACAACCAAATACCTAGCGGATGGGCTGCATTGCCGCGGCCCACCCGCTAAGTATTCAGTGGTTTCGTACTCAGGGCCCCTCTGGTGCGTGCCCAAATGCCAGACCGCTCAGTCCATCACTGGTGGCTTGTCTGTTTATAAGAATCTTCTCGCCCAAAATGAAAAAGAGCGCACTTGGTAAAAGACGCCTGCACCAAGGCAGGTGTCTTTTATTACTAATACATTTTTTTGTTAAAAATCTACTAAAGTTTGAGTGTTTAAACGAGAGACAAATGTGAGAAAACGTTAATTCCAGTCTGAGAAAAGTGTATAATGTGTGTGGTGAGGCGTTTACAGCCTTAAAACATGTACAATAATTGTAAAATATAAAGTAGTCCTACTTTGCAGATTTCGCTTATTGCGGGTTATTTTTAGAACGTAACCCACGATAAACGAAGGACCACTGTACTTAAAAATTTGCAGCATTTGCAATTTTCTAGTTATGCCCATTCAAATTGCGATTGTAGCCCTGAAATGTCAAAATTAATTGCACAGCCCTAGTTTTATGTGTGTCTTCACCAGCTGTTAATATCAGAAGTCTGAAAGTGTACAAGTGCTAGAGGCTGCTGCTGAATCAGAGCTGGCTGAGTGTGTGTGCATGTGTCTGTGTCGGGAGGGGGGGGGGGCTGGGAGGTACACGATAGGTGAGCAGAGGGAGTGGTTTAGCAGGAGGAGGGGACCACAGACAGTTGAATCTCAGGCAGAGTACATAGTGTTAGTTGGAGGTTGTGGTCCTGTCGTGCACCATCAGTCATTGGCCAACCAGAACCCCCTGTGTGAAGGAAGTGTCACCAGGGAAACTTGGTTTAGCTCCCTCTGCCTGTTTTCCTCCTCGCCTGGGTTATTTTTAAATACCATTCAACTTCCTACTCGGGCTCAGCACCAGCAGCCCACAGCATCACCTTCTGGATTTTGGATTTGCCGCTTACTTCATTCACAGATTTAAGGAACAAATCTGCAGCCATGTTCTCCTCTTCTGCTCTTCCACAGATACACTGCAGGCTCTTTGCGAAGATGGGGGACGACAGACCTTTTGTGTGCACCGCTCCAGGCTGTGGACAGGTGAGTCTGCTGCTTTCATCTGCCATTGTCGCAGGTGTAGAGTTTATGGCCTGGAAGTGAGAGGCCATTCACAAGATACACTTGAAATGAATACACCACAATAGAAAAGGTACTATACACTCTTGTTTTTCTCTGTTTAAAGCAGTGCTGCACACATAATGGGAACTAATGACTTGGGGTGAAGTTATATTTAGTTTATAGTCAATTACTTGCTCATTCATTTGACACTTGCACATGAACAAGGTTATTCACACATCATTTAAGTACAAGCAATGCGCAAGCCACTAACAATAATTCTATAATAAGCCTGGTAAGTCAGTATTTCCCACATGTTTGTGTTGAGACTGTGTTGTTGCTCATTATTTTTCATACATTTCATTCATTGGAGGTCTTGAGTTTGACATTAGATGAAACTACATGAGGTAAAACACTCATATGTTTTAACTTTTAGTCTAGCTTGTTTTTATGTGGGGAGAAATTTAGGCCAAGGGTGCCATGACAATCATGGTCCTTTCTGTAAGTGACAAACACTGTAAAATGTTAAAGATATTGATTGGTTGAGGTTGAAGTCTAACACAAATAATGAATGAACGTGCTCTGTATTACCTAGAAAAGTGTTGTAATATCAGTTTACATGCTTGTTTGAAAGGCTACACTGCAAGTCTGTTTTATTTAAATTTTTAATCAGTTATTTTTCATTTTTATTATGGACAACCACTGCAGTTTTATCTATTTATCGATATTCATTGTGGTGCACCCGTAGCACATACCAACACAAATGCACTTCCATTGCATCTGTGTAGTTTGTAGTTTGAATGTAGCTTGTCTCCTAACCAGCATGTGTTATGTCTGCTTCTTTATGCAACAGTGCGCACACACACACACACACACACACACACATTCACACACACAGCAGCTCCGGAGACTGTCTCCTGGAGCCGTGAATCACAGCTCCATGTGACTAATCAGAGCCAGTTATTGTTTGAACCTGCGCCTGTGACTCAGCCCACAGCTGTAGCGAGCACGCACATGCCAAAAACATGCACCGATGTCTGTGCACGCTCCAATTATACCAAATGATTATTACATCACAAGTGATAAAAGTCTCGCCACAGGAAGATCTGTTTGTGTCAGGGTTAGTGTCCTGACACCAGTGATGACCTCCTGGGGTTCGAACAAGAAACAAGTTTGTGATTCAGGAATTTTGTTCTGATCACATCCCAACTACACTCACACTTCATTCTCCCACTTTTTTTTAATAATCAAATAACAATCCACTTACTGGAAATTACAATTTGGCTATTAGATTTTTTTGTGAACATGATTAGGTCAACATCTTAAAACTCTTTTGATATTTGTTGATATGTGTTGTGTCTAGACATGTCAAGATTATTTATGTTGTTTGACAATTGAATTTACACTCCAAATAAGTAAGCCTAAATGTAAACTGCTTTTAATCTGGCTGTTTATGTCACATTAACTTTACTTTGAATGTATGAAAATTATTTAAAACTGGTCCCACAATAGAGGACAGGTAATTAGACAAAAAAAAGTGAATTGCAGATTTCACTGTTGTTTGGCCATGGTATCGGTAATTGTAAGTTTAACATTGTAAGTTGTCTCTTATCCCTGTTTAGTTATTACTACCATCTACTAAAGGTGAAAAACATAGACAATTATAGACATGATTGAACATCTTACTGTGTCCATTTCTTTCCCAGTGAATCCTCTGCATATATTTTGTAACATTTTTGCGCATGTTGACAGTGAGAGCAGTGCAGGCTTTTCAGGACAAAGTGACAGTTGATCGCATACACACTCTTCATCAGTGGCAGTGGCCCAACGTTGTTTGAGTGTCCAGTGTTGTATAAACATGTCCGGGATCGTCGTGTGGTGAGACTCTGGCAGCTGTGTGATACCCCCTCCTCACCCCTCCTCACCCTCTCTCCTTACCGTCTCACTTAGCAACAACTTCACTGTCCCATACGGAGATATCCAGAATTCACCATTGTGCAGGGGGCTAATCCTCACTGTCAATATACCATGCACATTTTATATTATTTTTTATATTATATTATAATATCTGAGCTACTGTGTCCAAGTTATTTGTAAATCAATAGTTTGTCAGAGTTGTGTAGGTGATGCCACTGCCTGACGCTGCTATAAATATTCAGCTTGACACTTGACTGTTTCCACTGCACTCTTTCGCGACACAACGCACAACAGCAGCGCGCCTGACCCAAAATAGTCTGCAGGAATGGTGAATAGGCCACCGCCACAGCCAGCATGTTCCTTTTCCTGCTTTGACTCATTCACCTCTCCACATCCACAGAAAACATGGATGGATTTTAATCTGAGAAATTGTAATCATTAGGAACTAGAGAAGAGACAGAAGACCCCTTAATCATTCTAGTCTCCTAAAAGTGCATTACTATACTATTATGGTATAGGGTTTGAGTATGTGTAGAGGAAATTCTGCTCACAGTAAGTGTTGGTTTACTTCTGGATTTTGTCCCAGTTTAGTCACAATTTTAATCTGGTGTTTGTGCAACCTTAAATGTAGTTTGATGCCATATTGTGGAACCTTCCAAGCAAAGCAACAGCATTATGGAGACAAGCAGGTGGCAGGCTCTCCTCCAGAAAAGTTACACAATGCACCTTCAAATTTATCAGAAAGTAGTCAATACTGCTAGTTAGGAGTGAAATATTATTTATATATTTGTTTATGTATTTGTGCAGAGACAGTACAGTTCTTCAAAACTTTTGCAACAGCTGCAGTACAGTATATCTATGTAAATTTGCTGTCCAGTCCAAATAAGTTTTTGACTTATATTGGTAAATATATTGAAATTTATTTAATATTTATATATGGATATGCAGCTTTAGTGCTTTCAGGCAAACTATCTATTCACCCAGTGTGTGTCAAATCAAATTTACCGGCCGGTTAGCTCAACTGGTAAGTCACTGACTTTCCCCCCGGGGGTTGTGGGTTCAAATCCCCCCCGGCAATGACCAAACCAGTGTGGGTCCTTGGGCAAGACCCTTCACGGTACTGCCCCCCGGGCGCCGAAAGATGGCTGCTCACTGCTCCTGAAAAACGATGGGTCAAATGCAGAAGTCAAATATCTCCCGTGTGTCACTGTGTCATTGTGTGTGAGACCAATAAAGGCTTAATCAGAAGTACTGTGGTGTCACGGTGCCACTGTCTTAATTTTCTCCCCCAGTCTAAAACCAAGCTGACTAAATGAAATGGGTTATCAGATAATTGTTTGTATGATATACAGTAGGTAACAATATAGACAACAAAATAAAATTAAAAGCACACTGCGTGAAAAGTCCCTCAGTCGTCCAGGTAGAATCCATGATAAAAGTTTTATCATAAAAGCACACTGTATATTTACTCTAAAAATGTAAATTATTCACTTCCTCTTACTGTTGCAACAACATATTTAGATTAAAATCCTCTGTGAAGTTGTTTTATATTTTTATTACTCTGCAAAAACTATGTATTCGCCAAACTGTCTCACCAATAATTTCATGTCTTATTTTTGTTACTACATGTGCAGTGAATTGTCAGTCCACAGTAGTCATTGTGATCTATGTGTAGTAGTAATCTGAGTTGGTGCCTTGGGGCTGTGATGTGCCTATACAAAGACTTGAAGACACGAGGAACAGTACACCTCAGCTCTCTCTTTGTGGGTCCTCACATAATGGACAGGAAAGACTACATGAATACACATATCATGGAGATTATCAGACAGGGATAATTGAAATGGGATATTTAGGTTAAGATTTTGTGCTATTCCTTCAGGTCAAGCAGACTTTGAATTCTTTAACACTTTATGTTGATATATACATTTAAAGGAAGTGTATGTAGCCTGGACTTGTACTGTTTTAAAAAGGTATTACAGTCGCATCTGGACCTGGATTCTCAGTGCCTAAACCTACATATAGAGGACACATACATGTTTCTCTCAGTATATGGACAGGCCACGCTTCATGTAAGAACCACCAGAATTCCCTCACTGAGCTGCAGAGGCTGCAGTAGCACTGACTAATAATTGACTGCAGGTGCTGTGGTTTAGGTAGTGAGGATTCAAATCACAGAGCATACTTTTAGGTTTAAACCAACTGGATTTCTGCATTGAAACTGGCAAACCAAATGAGAGGCTCATTCTGCTTTCTGACTGGATAGTAGTCCTAAGAACCAAGACATCAAATTATAATATAAATTAGGGATGTCAACAATTAATCGACTTACGATTAATTGTCGATCAAGACGTTGGTCGAACAAAATGCATTAATTGTAATTAATCGCTAATCGCGGACACGCGCACCCGCGTGGTCACGAAACAAGGCAACCACACACCGCGCTCACTCAACGGCACTGCCCGCGCGTACACCGGGGCTGCTGAGCACGAGATCGAACCGCGGCGCCCGGAATGCCTAGTCTCAGCCCTAGCCACAAACCAGTCGCACGAAACCAGCAGCGGCACGTGGTGGTTTAATCCTGGTTTAGTCCAGGTCTAGACCTGGTCCAGTCCTGGTTTAGTCCAGGCCCAGTCCAGGTTTAGACCTGGTTTAGACCTGGTCTAGACCTGGTTTAGTTCTGGTCTAGACCTGGTTTAGTCCACGTTTAGTCCTGGTCTAGTCTCTTAGCCAATCAGGACGCAGAACACAATGTTACACTATAAAAAAAATGTTACACTATAAAAAAAAATAAAAATCCACGAACCGCGATAGAGCGAGGGATTACTGTATTTTGTTATTGAGCCATCAATACATTTGTCTGCTTTTTACTAAGGAATAATTAATTGAGGAATATACAATATAATAATACTTAGAAGAATTCAAGATGGCTCAGAAGAATTCAAGATGGTGGCGGAGAGGCTGGCTGCCTGTTACAGAGCTCCGACCCTTACCTGGAGCTACTGTGACAAGTAAATTTCTCCTGTGTGAGATCAATAAAGTCTTATCTTATCTCTTATCTTATCTTACTCTGATATATTTTTGACTCAGTGTTATGTATACTATAGCTTATATTCTTAAAGACCCGATTGAAACACTGCAGAACCAGCGTGCGCAGAAGCGCTCTCCCCTTTTTAAGCACCTAGCCGTCATGTCAACGACTGGTGCCCGCTGACATGGCACGGTGGCATTGCCCGTGGCCGCGATAGCGGCCAAATTGTAATTGTTCACCCCAAAACATTGTCGGCCCGCGTGAGCTGAGACAGAGTTTCCAAGCATAGTTTCCAAGCATAGTGGTACTCATGTCAGTGACTTGTGCCCGCTGACCTGGCACGGTGGCACCGCCCATGGCGGCAAAATTGTAATCGTTTTGTGGGCACACATGACATCGTTGCTACGACGAGTGATAATTTGCGCATACTTTGGCCGATTTCACTCAAACTTTAATCGTTGGTGGACACCCCGGCCCTGAACAGATTGATATAAGAAAATCTGAAATGGGTGCTAGAGCGCCACCTAGGGAGATTGCATGGAAGCGCAAAATTTTACTTTGTCGTAGACATACCAAATTTGGTACACACATTCGTGACGGGGTCTTGATCCAAAAACTCAATGACGCCAACACGCCATGTCCCATCGTGTTGCCATGGTAACAGGCCAAACATCTGTCCCCGCCATTAGGATGCCCGGCAAAAACTTTGATGTAGCCACACCTAATTTGGTACATAGATGCATCATGAGAATAGGAACAAAAAAGTATATTACACCATTGCTAGGCAACCAACTAGCCATATTGGATAGACCATGTGACCTGGTGGTGACGGCGCTACTTCCTGTCAAATTTGGACGAGTGATAATGTGCTAATAGTTTGGCCGATTTCACTCAAACTTTACTCGTTGGTGTACACCCTGGCCCTGAACAGATTGACATAAAAAAATCTGAAATGGCCGTAATAGCGCCCCCTAGGGTAATTGCATGGAAAAGAAACATTTTACTTTGCCGTAGACACACCAAATTTGGACCACTCATTCGTGACACGGTCTTGATCAAAAAACATAGTGACACCCCCATGCCATCTCACATCGTGTTGCCATGGTAACAGGCCAAACGTCTATCCCCGCCAACAGGATGCTCGACAAAGTTTGGTATAGCCACACCAATTTCGGTACATAGATGCATCATGGGAATAGGAATAAAAAAGTATATTATGTCATTGCTAGGCAACCAACCAGCCATATTGGATAGACCATGTGACCTGGTGGCAAAGGCGTCATTTCCTGTCAAATTTCGACAAGTGATAATTCACGCATACTTTGGCTGATTTAACTCAAACTTTAATCGTTGGTTGACACCCCGGCCTTGAACAGATTGATGCAAGAAAATATAAAATGGTCACGATAGCGCCCCCTAGGGTAATTGCATAGAACTGCAAAATTTAACTTTGTCGTACACATACAAGATTTGGTACAAATATTCGTGGCATGTTGTCAATGAAAAAAGTCAATGGTGCCATCTCTCCCCACCAATAGGACACCTGACAAAATCTTTGGTATAGCCACACCAAATTTGGAACATAGATGCATCATGGGAATAGGAATAAAAAATATATATTACGCTGTTGCTAGGCAACCAACCATATTGGGTAGAACATGTGACCTGGTGTTGAAGGCGCCATTTTCTGTCCTCATATTTTTATTTATTCAATTTATTTGTTAATGTTTGCACCCAGCATTTAAAAGAACAAAAATACACGCAAAAGAAAAAGAAAATAACAGAACAGTGCAGGAAAGGCTTATGAGTGACCCTCCTCTTAAAATAATTTTAATTAAAAGGCGAAACAAATAACCCCTCCCCACCTCACCCCCAGGCATTCAACACACACACACACACACATGCAGATAACACACAAACTCACACATGCATCCAGCTAGAAAAAAGGGGAGGAAAATGGCGCGTAAGCGCCACCGCCCTGCGAGTGCAAGCGAGGGCCGATCATCGCCGCTTGCGGCTATATTTATTATTATTATTATTATTTTATTTTTTATTATTATTATTATTATTATTATTATTATTATTATTATTATTATTATTATTAATGTTTCAGAGATTCACAAATGAGGACCACTTGGCCGTGCACAAACACAAACATGAGATGACTCTGAAGTTTGGACCAGCCCGGACAGACTCCGTCATCATTGCAGGTTAGTTTGAATTTTCCTGTTGCTTATATTTACAGACGCTATATCACTGTTGTTCTCACCACAGGCCTGTAAAATACATCTATATTGGATGTTGAGTGTGATCCAAGTATGAAAACATTATTTTGAATAGTTAGCCTCTCGCTCTTGTTTTCTGTTTGCCAGACCAGACGCCTACTCCCACTCGCTTCCTAAAGAACTGTGAGGAGGTCGGGCTCTTCAATGAGCTGGCCTCTTCTTTTGATCATGACGAAGATGACAAGAAAGCCAAAAGCACTGTAAGTTTGTGGCTGATTTTGTTCACAAAAGTAACATACATTTGTACTCTCTCCTTTGGGTTAAATGAGGTAATAACAGTATTTTCTAAATCTCCTTGAACCCCCATGAATGTGCTTTTTTTGATGAGAATGGACTATACATTAATACACAGATCTTAGAGTGTAGTCATTTAGATTAAACAATGTAAATGTGCTTGTATGAGTGAGATAAGACATATTTCACCAGTTTCAGAGGAGGAGGACATAAGCGATGTCTGCTGCTGTGAACTGTGCAATCATATCAGTATATACCACACAAGTGTTTAGGTTCAAGAAAAACAAACAAACTACTAAGTAAATTGATGTTGTCATCACTTAGGATGTAGAAGTAGTGCCCACTTCCCTTTGCACTCACAGTGGTTCATATGGTGTAAATTTTGACCAAATAATTTAAGTGTTTTTTCCTTACAGCAGCCATCTTCAAACTCTGGTGCTGTGGACATGACTCTGCAGACACCTTCAGAAGTGAAGGTGAAGGAGGAACTGCCTGTGGAGGTGGACTCCTCACCGCCCTGCAGTCCTCAGTCCATCTCTCCAAAACCAGACAGCCAGACAGAATCATATGCTAAACCTAAGGTAAATATTTATTTCATCACCTGCTATTATATTGCAAAATTTACTTATATGAGCTATTTATGGACTTAAAATGGTTTTTGCACATCATTAATTTAGTTGTATTTTTAGGATTTCGTATTTGAGAAATTTTGTATTGTCCTGTATTGCAGTTAGTTAATAAGTTAAACAACAGGGCAAAAAACATAATATGTCTATAATGGATAACTTTTTATTTATTTTTGTGCCCAGGACACACCTCCCAGGAGTTCAGCTCCCACCCCAACGATAGTGAGGCCCGGATCACTGCCACTCCACCTGGGCTTTGACGCCCTTCACCCCACCATGCCCTCGCCGACCTCTGTTATCACACAGGCCCCGCCCTCAAATCGAACTCTAGGGTAAGAAAGATCCTAAATTACTCTATATGTATTTTTATGGAATACTACCAGTGATTGGATTAGTGGCTGAAGGCTGAGTCTTTTGATCTTTTTTCTTATTCGTAAATGTAAATTTGCTTCATACTGTTATTTACACTACAATTCAGATTGTATCAACTTTAGCAAGCTATTTTAAAAGACATATATTATTTCTGAAAAAGAAGATGTATCTTTTTATATTTTGTTTTGTATAGATCTCCCACCAGCCATTATCCCATGATGATGCTGCCCACCGGTCAAGCAGTGCCTGTGCTACCTGGCCCTCTGCCGATTCCCTCAGTTATTAATGTAAGACACACAGTATTTCACACCAGCCAATGTTGTAATAAAGTAAATCAGTAATAACCATAAATTCACTATTTGTTTTGTCTTGTGTCTCAGCTCGCTCGACCTATGTGCATGGTACCCAACATTCCTGGGATCCCTGGGCCTCCTCTAGGGGGCAGCAGCTCTGGCTCTAACTCGCCCTCTGGCTACAGCATCCACTCAGAGGCCAAGATGGTCAGTACCTGATTAGTCCTCTATATTTATCCTGTTATCTGCTCCCTTTATGTCCTCTGTTGGCCCTGCAGTGTTCTGCACACTTCTCTCCTCATATGACTTTTTATTGCAGTAACCTGCTGTTTATTTAACCCTTTACTCTGTGATACCACACTTACACTGAATCTCTGATATAGTGCTGTTAGCAGCTCTGCAGAACTGCGGCAGTTTTTCAAATAAAATCTGAAAGCTCTTTGTGTCGAGTCCAGCCACTTCATTTGTTTCTGCTGTGTGCAGGGATTACATAAGTGTTTAAGTTGACCTTGGGCAAAAGCGTCTGGTTACATTAATGTTTAATTGTAACTTTTCTTTGGTTTTATTATTGGTGCCACCATGTCATTATTACTGTGGTGACTTGACTTAGCATCAGCAGCACTACAGGGTTTTATTATTGAAGGATAGCCCAAAGGCGTGTGCTGTTGAATAGAAAAAGTGTCATTAATTAGGATATACTGCTTTTCAGCGGCTAAAGGCAGCACTGTCCCAGCAGAGTCCTTCAGGACACAATATGGGGGTGATGGCTTTGGGCAGCAGTCCCATGGTGCCTCAGAGGGCAGAGCAGAGCCAGCTGCTAGTCCAGCATCCAGACGCCCCCTCTCCAGCACAACCTCAGGTAGCCCCAGACTGTGACTCAAACTTCCTTTTATCTTCCTCCTCTCACCACATACCCATGTTTTTCTCCAAACCCGGTCCTGTCTTTCTTCAGGTGTCTCCTGCTCAGCCCACTGGGGGGCGCCGGCGGCGGACGGCTGATGATGACCCAGACGAGAGAAGGCAGCGTTTCTTGGAGAGAAACCGCGCTGCAGCATCTCGCTGCAGACAGAAACGTAAACTGTGGGTCAGCTCTCTGGAGAAGAAGGCGGAGGAGCTCAGCTCTTTGAACGTGTCTCTGTCGGTGAGTAGGCCACAAACTTATCCAAGTCAGAAGTCATAGCAATATCTAATAAAATCTTTTATTCAACATTCATTGTTGTTCTTCTATTTCAACTCATTAGTCTTTTACTATTGTAAAAATGTGGCTAATTTGCACTCATTTGCTTATTTTCTTTTCCATCAAACCAGAATGAAGTGTCCCTGTTGCGAAATGAAGTGGCTCATTTAAAGCAGCTGTTGCTGGCCCACAAGGACTGCCCTGTGACCACGCTCCAGAAGAAGACCGCCTACTTAGGTGCTACTTTCATTCGGTTTGAATTATTCTGTTTCTGGGTTTTAGGATGTTTCCCAGATTTTTGTCAACCAAATAACATTTTGTATTTTTCTCGCTTGTAGCAGTTGAGGAGAGCCTTAAGGACAGTTCAGAGCCCACAGGATCTCCTGCTCCTGTGATCCAGCACAGCTCACTGGCACCCAGCCCATCGGCCCACAACGGGCTGAGCTCCAGAGCCGCGGCGGAGGCCATGGCCATGTCCGTGCTGGCAGGAATGGGGCAGCAGCAGCACCGCGAGAGCACCGCCTCCCATATCATCATGGCTGCACAATCCCAGTCTGCTGCCAGATGATGAGCACTGCCCCTATGGCCCTGCCTGGACTGGTCCCTCATGGAAACAGAGCTGAGGACTGCTGAGCGACTTCTCCCTGCCCCCCGGCCTGCTCTGTCCCATGGGGAGTCATCCCACTGTGGGCCGCTCAGTAGCAGCCTTCTGGTAACGGACTGACACTTAAAGAGCGCCTGTTCACTCTGCGATAAACTACAGGGGCTGGACTCCAACCTTCACCTGATTCCCTTTGTCTGTCCTCCTCCTCTGTCCAAATGACTCCTCACTGGACTGCATTGTATTGAGTGTACTGCCATTACTACATAATGTGTGGAGCAATACGTCATCTATGATCAAATAAAACACCAAGCAATGTATAGAGGGCTTTTTAATGTGCCTTTGCTCAGCCTTAACATCTATTACTGTCATAGTATTGTAATATGAATGAAAACTGTTCTGTGCAACACATTACTTGTGTGTAACTCATAACATAGCATAGACTTATTTCTGACTATTTTTTTGCTTTCGTGTAACCTTTCTAAAGTTGGTTGTAAAACTTGATGAAATTTGTGCAGCTATGTTTTAGTTAACAGGCACATCTTTACACAGAAGGGAACACCTTCCTTTGCCTCAAAATCAGTTTGGTAAAATAATTTCATTATTTGTTTTTGCATGTTTCCCAAGACTTAATATACATTTTATTTTTACATTTCAAATGATGGTTATATATTGTTGCTGCTTGCATTGAACCCTACTTGGTTCTCCACCAAACATGACCTAAGCCATAGACCTAATCCTCCAAAGACTGCCCGGCACAAACATGAAAGCAGAGAGTAAAATGTTATGTTAGATTTGTAAATCAGAGGTTTCAGTATCATGCAGGTATATGCAGTTACACAAACTCACTAAATCTCTATTGCCTTTAATGTCCATTTGTGCCTAAAGCATCTCATTTAACCTTAGTCAGAGCCTTAAAATACAAACACTTGTGTCCTCTGGTGGAGAGACCTAGAATGACAGCAGATTGAGCCAGTTGGGAATAAGTAATACTTTTAGATTCCACCAATGTATTTAGGCATTTCTCAATCAAGAACCCTGTTTTGTTCTGTTCTTGCCAACTGTCCCTTGTTTCTCTGATAAATTATAAATGTGATAAACATCTGTCCACAAAAAGGGCATGTCATGATGCACTAATGAAATGCATTACATTTGTCTATTCTGTATTTACCTTTGTATCTTGTATTTGAGCTGTATACATGGATGGGAATTTGCTTATTAACTTTATAAACTAACATTTGATAAAAACAATGGTGACCCCAATAGGGATGCTGGTGCTATATTAGGCTTGTGTCCCATAGGTGACTCGTATAAAATGAACATTTGAGAATTTTTTTTATCTGTTTTATGTAACTCTGGCACCTTTTGTCTTGTTTTATTAGACTGATTTGCTTTCTCCCATTTGCTACATATCCCTTGTGATACATATGTTTTCTGTAAGGAGAATTTATTTTTTAACATTTAAAGCAAAGTTTCTAGACAGTCCCTGTTTAACTTATTTTTAATTGGCCAGTTGTCCATACATTTTGGCATATTTTAACTAGAATGTTGTGAAAAGAAGTGCAGCTTGTGCAGTTGCAGTTGTAGCGTATTCGTGTTCTTTCACACTCCCTGATGGACTGACAATGACTTTAACATTGTACTGTACATATCTGTACTATATAAATATATTTACTTTTAATGCATGTCCAAGTGGATTAATATGAACACTTACAGTGCTGCAGTTTTAAAGTAACTACATAATAAAATTCTATATTTGTCTTTCTTCTGTGTTTGTAGTTGTTGTTGAAGACAGGCATGTTAAGGTTATTTTATTAATGACTTTTAAAGGGGCACTGTAAGTTTTAGGTGGATGGTTTGAATCTTTTTTTTTTTTTTTCAGTTACAGGTTTTTGATTGCTTGGAAATACACTATATTGCCAAAGGTATTCACTCATCCATCCAAATAGTCCAAATCAGGTGTTAATCACTTCCATGGCCACATATGTATAAAAAGCTCTTAGGCCTGCAGACATTTGTGAAAGAATGGGTCGCTCTCAGGAGCTCAGTGAATTCCAGCATGGTACTGTGATAGGATGCCACCTGTGCAACAAGTCCAGTTGTTAAATTTCCTCCCTCCTAAATATTTCACCGTCAACTAGTGGTATTATAACAAAGTGGAAGCGATTGGGAACAACAGCAACTGTGATAGGCCATGTAAACTGACGGGGTGGGGTCAGCGGATGCTGAGGCGCATAGTGCGCAGAGGTCACCAACTTTCAATCGCTACAGACCTCCAAACTTAATGTGGGCTTTAGATTAGCTCAAAAACAGTGTGTAGAGAGCTTTGTGGAATGTGTTTTCATGACTGAGCAGCTGCATCTAAGCCATACATTACCAAGTGCAATGCAAAGCGTCGGATGCAGTGGTGTAAAGCTGGACTCTAGAGCAGTGGAGGAGTGTTCTCTGGAGTGACGAATCACACTTCTCCATCTGGCAATCTGATGGACGAATCTGAGTTTGCCAGGAGAACAGTACTTGTCTGACTGCATTGTGTCAAGTGTAAAGTTTAGTGGAGGGGGGATTATGGTGTAGGGTTGCTTTTCAGGAGCTGGGGTTGGCTCCTTAGTTCCAGTGAAAGGAACTCTGAATGCTTCAGCAGACCAAGAGATTTTGGACAATTCCTTGCTCCCAACTTTATGGGAACAGTTTGGAGATGGCCCTTTCCTCTTCCAACATGACTGTGCACCAATGCACAAAGCAAGATCCTTAAAGGCATGGGTGAGAGTGTTTGGTGTGGATGAACTTGACTGGCCTCCTGACCTCAACACGACAGAACACCTTTGGGAATTTGAGTGGAGACTCTGATGTTGGCCTTCTCAGTGACGTGCGGTGAGGGTCATGGCTGGTGAGGCACTGACGTCATCAGTGACGTCACCAGGTGTCGGCAAGTAAATTTGGCCCCGGGCCAATTTCTCTCCCTGTAGCTCATAATATTTTTGATGTGAAGCTGAAAATTAATTATTATAGTTCAGTGTATTTTCCAGAGTGCACCGAGTAACGTCATAAATTAAAATAGCGACCTTTTTAGCACAATCTGGCTCTGAATGTGAGCGGTGGACCGCTCATGTTTAACGAGGCTTCTTTGCAAATTTTTCAGGTCACAATATCCCATCTGAGTCCAGAAAACATTCATATTCCTTTAAAGGTCCCATGGCATGACATTTTTTACTTTCTGAGGTTTTTGAACATTAATGTGAGCTCCCCTACCCTGTTTAGGCTCCCCCATGGCTAAAAGTTGTGAAATGTGTAAACCGAGCATTTGCAATCCTTTTCCGTGTTCGAAAAAAAGACAGCCCAAACGGGCGATTCTGAGCAAGGGAACTTTCTGATGTCACACTCGCGGAAAGGTTTCCACCCCCCTCTGGATGTCTACCCACCGTCTCTAGAAATCACGCCCAGAGAGTTTGGACCGCAAACGAGCTACGCAATGCGAGATGCGTTTTTTTTATTTGCCTGGAGACACGTGAGAATGTTTCCAGGCTCGGATGTCCTTTATCTCAGCCTCCGAACCTCTGAAACAGCAGTAGTTTAATTTTATTTTCTGTGGAAATGTGTTTTTTTAATGGAAAGTGTCTCATATCTTCCTCTGCGCTTAAAGAGATAGTGCGTTTAAAAAAAAAAAAAGTTAATCTGTATGGGTTTCCTTCTAAAAGTTACGTGTGTTGACACCGGCTTACCTCTGACAGTCTCAGCTGATCCCGGTTCGGCTCGCTTTCTGGAGCCCACGTAAGTAGGTCCGGTAACTTCCCTGGAACATGAAATAAAGCTTGTTTTTCTTCTCAAAACAAAATATTTGTTAGAAAGGTGATATATTTGCGTCCAAAACAGTTGTCCACGAAACATCCAGCAGCGTATTTTGCATTTGCATATTGTCTCTCTCCACTCGTATCACTACACCCATGTTAACTCTATCAGCCTGCTCACCTTCAGCGGATGTCTACGCTGAAGTTTACAAGTGAACAGGCGATATATATATATATATATATATATATATATATATATATATATATATATATATATATATATATATATATATATATATATATATATATATATATATATATATATATATATATATATATATATATATATACTCAATACACACACACACAGATATACATCAGATATATATGTAATTGTAAATATACGATATTTTTTTCCTTTTCTCAAACTTTTTCACACGAGTGTAAACCATAGATGTCTTGCTCTTATTTTGTTGAACTGTGCTTACAAGGGCTCGCCGACAGGGGGGGCTGCAGTTGAGCTTGAGTGGTGAGGCGAGCGCAGTCACGTGACCGCGGACGTCGGCTGTGGTTAGTGTTCCCATTATGGCGGAAGGGCAGGCCGTGCGGATGGACTGTCTCTCTCACTCTCATGCCTGTTTTGTGTCGTGAGGGAGGGCGTTTTTATTTTTTATTTTTACACATATACCACCCAGAGCACAGCGCCTTCTGACCCGGACGGGGGAGGCGTTTAACGGTTCAGCCATGGCGGATCGCGGCGTGGATTTGTCCGCCCTGCCAAAAGAGGTTAGGGACCAATTGGCGGAGTTGGACCTGGAGCTGTCTGAAGGTAAAGGAGGGGAGGGGGATGCTAGAGCTAGCGTTAAATCTCAGCTGTCTGGGCTCACCGGTTCAAATCAGCACTTTTATTTAAGTTATTTTCCTTCGTGCACATTTCAATGAGGGCACACGGCAGACTGAAAGACCTATCTTATTCTTTGCTAATACAGAATGTGAGCAAAGGAGCTAGCAGAGCATGACAAGCATTGTACAGGTTCAGATCCTTGCCTTTGTTTTTCCTTTAGCTTGTGTCTTGGCTTTTCTTATTTAAAACGTGCATTTAACGGCACTTTCCTTTGTTAGATACGAAAGATTAACGTGGAATTTCTTGTAAAAACGAAGACTTTACTGGGGGTGTGTTTTGAGAGACTAAAATGGCCAGAGGCAGGGTTTTGCTATCAGAGTTTGACCCTTCTCCTGTCATCTCGAGCATGTTAGCCTCATATAGAGTGAATCGGTTTCATATTGGGGTCGCTTATTTGACACGGCTCTTGTTCAGTACATGACTTCAGTGCTCGGGTTAATGTGAATAGATTGGATGATTGCTGTGTAAGTGACTCATTGTGACTATGACATATAATATACACTCATCTGGTCTGCTGTTGTAGGAAGGTGTAGGCTGGTATGAAATGCAGCCACTGGTAACATTGTAAAGCATACTGTTTGGTCTCAGTGATAAGAATGGTTACTAAGAAGTACACTGTAAGCCTGTTATTACTTTAATTAATGGCTAGCACAATCTGCACTGCTTATTGAGTCAGCGCATTAGCCAAATTCTCAGTCTTTCTCTTAAATTGTCTAAATTGTCAGTCAATAGTCAATGTCATTTTTATGTGAGGCATATTTAATAAGCAGCAGCATGTGTACTAACCACATTTGAGAACAGGTGACTTGACAGATGCAAAATCAAGGCAATTCAAACTGCCTGAAACATTTGCAATGTGGACAAGATGTTCACATTACATGTATTACATTGTTGGCTCAAGTAACAGCCTAGTAATGTACAGTGTAGACTAGCGCCACCTCATAATTGGATTCTTAATACTATTTATTTAGGTACAGCCCTGGGGTGGATGATATTGATAAAAATGTATATATCTCAGTATTTTTTGATAAATATTCAGATTGCATTCTGGTAAGTCATCAAACATGTGCTAAAAGTGTCTTGGTCCTTGTTAGACAGATTACACTGCACTTGCTCTCTTCAGGTCAAGTGTGCGGTTTTAGTGATGTGACAACTGTGATATCAGTGTGTCATTATAATATCATGTGTGACTATTACAATATGATGAATTGCGATATCTCAGTTGCTATATCTAAAGTCATTGTGGTGTTGAGAATGTGGTCAGAGCAGAAGAATTTGTTGTTAAACATGATTTGAAACATGATTTGCGGGCATCTCTACAGTAGGGATGCACCGATACCATACTGGTATTTTGTTGGATTGGATATCGGTTTCAAGATATCGGTTCAGCTGATATCCCATTTTGGTCTGTAAACTGATGATTATTTTGGCCAGTGTTGCCCCAAAACATCTTGTAACATTAAACATTTTTACAGAGCTGTTCTGTAGTTACTTGATAAATGACAAAGCACATTTGGATTTTTTTTTACCATACACCACTTGTTCATGGGATTGTGTATTGATATCAAGTATCAGCAGATACTCAAAGACAAAGAATCAACATTGCTGTCCGAACTGAAAAAGCTGGATGTATTTTACAAATATTTTATTGCACCAGATGAAGACTGTGATATTATGCTATGAGCTTTAGAGCTTTAGTTCATCCCTTCAACTCCTCTATGTAGAGTATTGTTCCCAGGAAGAACATTAAGAACATACCCTCCTTCAGATAAGTTGCCACCCTTTTAACAAATGTGATTAATGTGTCTGTTTGCTGTGTTCACAAATGTTGGTTATTCCCTGAAGCGGAGCCCAGTGCAGTCCCACCCCCTTCAGAGTGAGCAGCTGCGAGCCCCTCCTGTGTGACCACTCAGCGGTGCTTCAGTAGCAGCTCCGTGACACCTGGGCCACATTCCTCACACCGAGCAGACAAATCCAATCACTCTGAGCCCTGACCGCGCTGTGATGATGATCTCCTGTGTTTGTCATTCAAGAAATGACCCTCGTGATGTACTGAAAAGGCTAATGGCCAATGTGTGGTGGGACGGTGCTACACTGAGACTGGTGGCAGGAAAAATACAGGATGTCCAAATAGTGTCATAAGAATACTATAATTTCAAACCATATTTTGATACTGATTCTGAAACCACAATGATAATTAAATATAACAACTCTTTAGATAGCAGAATCTGATTTTCAACATTAAATTATAGTACTTTCTTTTATGTTAACATGCAGCCTTATTTCTGTGTAATCCTTCAGTCCTACAGCTAGGTTCCATAATGGTCCATGGGTATATACTAGGCTATGGGTTTTATACATGTTCTGAAAGAGCTCAAGTCAAGATCATTCTAAAGCTATTCAAGAAAGGCTCATTTCTGCCCTGTGAATGTGACTTTTGCATTATTGATACTTGGTCAAATGAGTACTTATGATGAGGCACTGATGTGAGTTATGATACTAGTCTTAGTGTCACTTAGCCTATGTCCAAATACTCTCAGATTTAGACATTGGTATATCTTCTTACACCATACGTCTTTGGGATGATCAACTGGTTAACGTAAACCTTTACAATATAGACAGTTTTTTTTTTTAAATCTGTTTTTCAACTGTATATGTATTAAAATATATGGTGTTTAGTGTGAACATGAGAGTAGTAGATGCCAGTGTCTTTGGAAACGTCTCTCTCTCTCCTCTCCCATGGACACGTGTTTGACTGTCAATACTCCTGTCATGTGCTATGACATTCCAAGCAATCCCCTACTTTAAGGTGTGTTGCAATAAGCTGTATGCATCAGTAAAGGTTTTTCTGGTTTCTGTTCTTTTAAAAATGCTGCTCTATTATTTCTGAGCCTAATGAATGTCCTTTTGCATTTGCTTATCCTTTACCTCCATATTGTATTGTCACAGTGCATACTGTAGTTAATTTATCCACTTAAGTCTCCCTTTCACTGCTATTTTACCTCAGGCCTCAAGTCCATAACTGCTCGCTTCTCACAGCAAGTGGAGATGCTTCTTGTTGCGTTGCTCGGATCAGAACAGAGGCCTGCCAAATGGCCTCTTAAACACAGGCGAGTTGTGCGAGCCCCCGATGACCATGGGGACACAATGAGGAGCTTTAAGCTGGTTTGGGCCGCTGCAGTCATTTAGGCCATTCATTTGAACCAGTGCTTTGTGTTTGGGCCTCTGAAGGAAAAGAGGGAGGGGCCTGGGTTTGACAGGTCCAATGTGACGAAGGTGACGTGGTGTACTCCACACGACGTACGGTGCAACCCTCAGCTGGGACGGGGTCAAAGGTCATGTCCATGGTGCTACTTTAATGGGAATTCACAGTGTTGACATCTCAGAACTGTAAACACAAACCTGATAATGGGAAGCTTAAGATTTAAATGGCTTTTGGTTCTCTAGAGGCTATACAGTTTTATATAGGTTTTTCCACAGAGAGGAAGTTTATCAGAAGGAGATACATTATAAAGTAGATTTGTGTGTATATTTTTAAATCAGTATTCAGTTCATAGTTTTGTATTTAGAAGCAGTAATATTTGAGGGAAGACTGAAACACAAACTGTTAAACGAGAATTCCCATGCAATTCAGAACATGTCTGTAGAGATTTAAAATACTAAGTTATAACATGTTTTCCATAAAAAAAAATGTTATTGGTGACATTTTAATGCCTAGGTAATTATAGCCATTTGCGATTTAATAATTGCATCAATTGTGATACAATTTCAATATATTGTGCACTGCAGCCCTGTTATAAATGTATGTATTTTGTATTTCCCCTAATTATTATACCTCATGCTAAATTGAGTAAATTGAGTTTAAGTCTTTAAACACTTCATGCCATGAGATATTGTGCTGCCCCAAACCTGACCTTTTTTTCTGTTTGTTCACATATTAAAAACGGGCTCCAGCTGAAACCTCCCATCCCTCAGGCACTACACGCCTATAGGCTCACGAGACCCAGCAAAACAAGCACTATAAAACATATCTCCTGTCCATGCATTATTAATGAACAGGATAAGGAGCTGATGTTTTGGGTGGAGTTTGAGGAAGATTTGTTCATATTTGTAGATGAACATGTAATGACTGTGATTCATTTTGAAGGCGCTCTGATGAAGCATTGTACTTAATGAGGTCATTAGTAATCAGTGCTTGGGTTTTTTAGGTCAGATGTTTCATGGTATTCAGATGAGGTGTCTTGTGGAATTTAATATACTTGCTGCCATCTGTAAATAATCACTCAAGTAGGGATGCGCCCATATTACGCTATTTTCTGATCTATGTTATAATAGTGCTTCCTCATCAAAAAACATATCCAGTGTTTCCCGCAGAGCTGTATAGTTAGGGTGACCGCCTTGACAAAAATTACCCCCACCGTGACTACGTCCCTCTGAAAAAAAGTTTTTGTTTTTGTTTTTTCCTAACAGATGCTGCTGAATAGCTGTATTTTTCAGATCACCAAACTCTAAAAAGACAGGGGCTCGTTTGTATTTTTATTAAGGAATCACAGTATATCCATACAAGATTTACAGATCAAATTTTTTTCCATACCCAATCAAGATGTTATTTGGGGTGGCAGTAGCTCAGTTGATAAGAGAGTTTGTCCACTGATCCACTGGTCTGAACTTTGGCGGTTTGAATGACGCTCTCGACATAAACAGATCCACTGACCCACAGGTTAGCGGTGTGATTCTAGCTCCCATAGATGAATGCTGTCGCTGTGTCCTTGGGCAAGACACTTAATCCACTTTGCCCCTAGTGTCTGCGTACACTGGTATATGAGTGTGTATGTGAATGGGTGAGTGGTTCCTTGATTTAAAGGGATATGCCACCCCCAGGTCAAATTTGGGCATCTCCCCACAGTCCAGAGACTAAAATAAGTGGTGGAAAGCGTTTTCCTGCTCACCCAGCCATTGTCCGAGTCTGTCGCCACTGACCGCCGCGGTATCTGGTGCTCCTCCGCCTTAGACTGGAGTCTAACGTCGCCAGAGAAAGATTTCGGCCAAAAGGAATTAATTTGCTCGATGCGTTTCCCAATTACTTTCTGTGTAGTGCACATTCATATCGAGTGCAAATAAATGTGCAAATCAACACGGAGAGCTTGCCTTGGTCATTTTGGGTGGGAACTATTTTCCAGTGCGTAAGAATACAGCCGTATCACGCACCACGTTGTGCAACAGGGGAACTCCCTTCCCGGTGCGTAACTGGGATTCCCCTGGCAGCGTGCTGCGTGATACGGCTGTATTCTTACGCACTTTTTGGTTAGGGGTCCGCCACCTGCTTATTAGGGCCCGAGCACTGAAGGTGCGTAGGACCCTATTGTTGTTGCTCCGTTTCCGTATTACTATTGGGGCCAAGCAGCGCTAAACTGCAAGGCACCTATAGTGATTGTATTGATTCCTATTATTATTATTAAAGATCCCATGACATGGTACTTCTTGATGCTTTTATATGGCTCCTTAATGGTTCCCTAATATTGTAAATGAATCCTTCTTCAAAATCAACACTCAGTGCATGAGAAAGAGAGATAAGATGAGAAAGAGTCATAAATGTCACTCTGGAACACTCCATTATAGGCGTTGTTGCTTGAATGCAAATGAGGAGGACAGGGGTGGCCTATAGTAGGGGGTGGGGGCGTGGCCAAGCTCTCCGCTCCGTGACCCACTTCCGTGTTTTTGCACGGGGGGAGAGATGAGAAGCCTTCCATTGAAAAATAAACACATTTCCACAGAAAATAAAATTAAACCACTGCTGTTTCAGATATCCACAGGCTCAGATAAAGGACTTCCGAGCCTAGAAACACTCGCAAGTTCCTCCAGGCAAATAAAAAAACGTATTTCGCATTGCGTAGCTCCTCCGCAGTCCAAACTCTCTAGGCGTGATTTACAGAGACGCTGAGTAGAGACAGACGAGGGTGGAACTGCATTTGCATTTCTTTTTTCGATCTGACGTCAATAAGGTGCCTTGTTCAAAATCGCCCGTTTGAGCTCTGATTTTTTCTAATGCAGAAAAGGATCACAAATGCTCAGTTTAGACATTTCGCAACTTTTAACCATGGGGGGCTAAACAGGGTAGGGGAGCTCACATGAACGTTCAAAAACCTCAGAAACTGAGAATTTCATGCCATGGGACCTTTAAACAATATTCTTCCGCCTCTGGGAATCTATGGCAACCCCTAGAACCGTCTGGTAAAAAGTTGTGAAAGTTGTGGCATCCCTGGACTCCTTGGGCCAAGCCAAATCCAACGCACCCTATGACGTCATTTTCCATCAGGGTAGATTTTCCGCCATTTTGAATTTTATGAAAAACACTCAAAATGCTTCTCCTCCCTCAATTTTGGACCAATTTTGCTCAAATTTGGTACATAGCATCTTTGGACTGAACCTCATTTTTTCCCTTTTTTCCCCACAAAAAATTACAGGTCCCCAGCTCAAACCCTCTAGCGCCACCAACAGGCCAAAATTTGAGGGACATTTCGGCTTGTAACTTTTGAACCGTAAGTCCGATTTTCAAAAATTTGGTATCCTTGGGATCCTTGGGCGAAGACTGATCCAACGCATCCTATGACGCCATGTCCGCCGGAATAGAATGTCCGCCATCTTGGATTTTGTGAAAATCAATACAATTCTTCTGTTTCTACAACTTAACTTGTAATTTCCACAACAAATGGTGTGCACCCACATTCTAGACAGGCTCATGATGCCCTTCAACAAATTTTACATCCCCACCCCCAACCCTCTACCGCCACCAACAGGTCAAAGTTACAGGTACATTTCGGCTTGTAAGTTTTGAATCGTACGTCCGATTTTCTAAAACTTGGCCTCCCTGGACTCCTTGGGGCAAGACGAATCCAACGCATTCTGTGACGTCATTTTCCACTGTGAAGATTTTCCGCCATTTTGAATTTTATGAAAAACACTCAAAATGCTTCTCCTCAATCAAACGCGTCCTAAAAGTCGCCAAACAGGAAGTGAGCTCATATCTCGGGATCCCTTCATAGGATTATTTTCAAACTTTTCTCACGTATTCTAGTCTGTCCCAGGATTCCCCACAAAAAATGACAGGGCCTCAGCTCAAACCCTCTAGCGCCACCAACAGGTCAAAATTTGAGGGACATTTCTGCTTGTAACTTTTGAGTAAGTCAGATTTTCAAAAACTTGGTATCCCTGGGATCCTCGGGTGAAGACTGATCCAACACATCTCATCAAATTAGGCTGGGTCACTGCTTGGCCCCACATTGCTGCTTGCAGCTATGGACGAGGTCCCTATTGTTGTTGCTCTGTTTCTGTATTATTAGGGACCGAGCCCGAAGGGGGACGAGGTCCCTATTGTTGTTGCTCTGTTTCTCTATTATTATTCTTTGTCTTGTTCACACGCTTTTGGGCAATTTTGAGCATGTTCCCATGCTTCAAAACGAACGTGACTTTGCACAGGCATCACGTAGGGCGGCAGCTACGCCTCCAAAAAGACCTGTCCCCCGGTGACCCCCAGGAGCTCGATAGCGCCCCCTATCGCGTTGTCTTTGGGGGCTGGCCTACCGTTTAAGATAGGCGCACGAAATTCGGTAGGGACGTGTATCTCAATAAGTCAAACAAACGCCTCACTGCAATGTCATGGCCACGCCCAACAGGCTTTTGTGTGATTCTGTGATATTTGACATACAATGGAATTTGAAACCCTTGTCCTACACCGTACCTCAGATGGGCTTAAATTTTGGTGAACATAATCTTAAGACGTTGGAGATGTTAAATTGCGAAGGATTTTCAAATAGGCGGTAATATGACGATACGGCAGATCGATAAAGCTAGGTATTTATTGAATGGGAGTGAGTTATGAATGGGAGGCATTTATTGAATTTGGAGTTCTTCCTCAGACTAAAAATTCACAGGGTAATGTGCATGAGGACTACCAACATTTTCATGCCAAATAACTGTCAATTGAGCGCTTTAACACAAAGAGGATCATGGGTGGGATACCATTTCAGCCAGACACACGAGAGTTGGTATGGGTGTGTATCTCACTAAGATGAATAAAATTGTAATTACAATGTCATGGCCACGCCCAACAGGAAGTGAGATAAGAAGACTTGCATTGCGATTTTGTGTGATATGACATACAATGGATTTTAAAACACTCCTCCTACACCGTACATTAGATGGGCGTAAAATTTGGTGTACATGAACTCAAGACATTGGAGATGTTAAATTGCGAAGGGATTTTTGATATCTTGTAAGATGACAAAATGGCGGCCTGATGAATTTTGCTACCATTTGAAAGTGCCAAATTCAATAGGAGGTGTGTCACCACTTCATTTAGCAGGGGTTTAAAAGCCTGGAACCCCATAGGCTCATATATATTGTGACTATGAACATTTTCAAGCAAATTAAATGGTAGTTTGGCATAGCACCACCATATGGTAGGCAAGTGAACTGCAAGAAAATACAGTAGCTTAGCCCCCTAAACGCAAAGTGGATCCCGGTTAGCATACCACTTGAGCCAACCACACGAAATTTGGTATAGCCTTGTATATGATGAAGAGAAACATTTTTATGCAAATGAACTGCCTGTATGTCATAGCGCCACCATGTGGTAGACAAGGGAACTGTAAAAAAATGCACTGAAGCTGCTACTGTGCTTTAGATTGACATAACATCTTGTGCGGCTGAAAATACTTTGTATTGCTGGCATGGAGCATGCCCTTCCCCCCACCCCACCCCCCCACCCCCATAGGCCACAGGTGCGAGAGCCCGACAACGCCGCTTGCGGATATAATTTCTATTGATATGTCATTTGTCTGCCTGAAATATTCCACAGTATGACATTAAACAGCTCTACTTTACATTTATGTAATTATAGGTGCTTTTGTAGAAAAACAATATTCTGACTGTGAACAGGGTTGCCTCTCTGGTTTGGTCTCCATGAATATAGAAAGGTTTAATGCCATACTGTGAAACTTTCCAGACAAAGCAATAACATCTCCACAGAGAAAAGCATTTGATGGCCCCTCCACCAGAAAAGTTACACAATGCACCTTTTAATGTAAGAGTAGCAACCTATTTAAACCTGGGTGTATTTGGTGAGGAGTTGTTCATTTGAAAGTGCTAATTGTCAAATATCTCTATACCATTCTTGTATTGTGCTCTCAGTAGGTCATCTCCAGATCAGGGCCAAGAGAGCCAGAGCCTGAGGCCAAAGCAGATGGTTGGACAGTTCTGGCAAAGGTTTCCTGAATGTGTGTGTCAGAACATGTTTGTCAGTGTCAAAGTGTGAGTGGTGCTGTCCCTCCTCCAGGCCTGCAGGGGGCTGCATTATTTAGATGTTATTTTGTTATTATATTGTTATTATGCTACCCGGTCTGTGTGGATGGGTACATCTCAATTTTATTCACTTCAATCCTCAAGTTCTAAAATAATTCCACACAATGAGGAAAAGAGGGCACAGGGGATTGACATATATTACATTGGCCAATATTGATATTATAAGTATTTTTTCCCAGTGTTGGTCACTGGCCATCAATGACTTGGGCAGCACCCTGTAAAAATGTCTGTGACCTAAACAAATACCTACAGCAGGTTTATAGGCTGATGAAGAGGCTGCAGCAATGACTCAGTGTTATTAGGTGTGTCGTCGTCTTCTCCAGGGCACATCCAAGCACCACCACAGTGAGAGAACCAGTTTTAGTCATGGCTGTTTACTGCTTCAAAGTGCCATACAAACTCTGACTCACCACAATTTAACAAAAACAGCACGGGGCTGAGGTCTCATTCATAATTAAAGCTTTATGCATTTGAGACCTGGCTATGACACATTTCAACCTGTTCTCAATATATCCATTAAGCAAGATATGCAACTTAAATCAATTTTTAAGATGTGGCGAAAACTTCAGGATGTCTGGGAGGTATGAATGTACAATAGGGCTGCAATTAACGATTATTTTAGTAGTCGATTAATCTATAGATCCAGTCACGATTAGTCACGATTAGTCACGAAAAAAAATATTACTAGGATAATGGACACGACACTAACGTTGGTATTTAGTGAGCGCAGTTACGCGTGCGTGCTTTAAGCATTCCGTTTCAAAGCGGAATATTGTCAGTATCCAGTTTAAAAAAAGTTGAAGTATTCTGTGAAACAGCATTCTGTTAAGGGAATACTGCCAAAACATGACTAGACTACATTCGGAATGAAAAAGATTGTCCATGACTCGTGAGCAAATTGCGTATGGCCACGATTCCGTTTAGCGTTAGTGCTAATATTGAAATATTCCTCACATGCAGATACAGTGACTGGCGCGAGCTTGCTGCTACAACACTCCCGCACTTTTTCGTAACTTTCCTAACTTTTTGCCTTTAAACCGCCCCACTTTTGTAAATATTTTTGTCAACACTGTTCGTTAAGCTTGGGCTGCACTCGACGCTGCATTTTTTCCGCACGTTTGGCGTATTTTATTTTTTGACCTGTCTCGGCTTAAGATGTGTAAGGGACCCCGTCCTCCGCTCGTCTACACAAAGGATCAGCTGATGGCACTGCGCAGCGCTGTTGTGTTCCTCCGAGACAGGCATGTTATCCCTGACGAGATCCTGCGGACGACACGGCGTGGACGCCGCGCGGGAAGTAAACTCCAGGAAAAGAAGAGGCGCTGGTCCTCCCCTCCGTCGTAACGCTCCCTCGCTAACAAGACGGACGAGCTCGTGGCGCTCGTTAGATTTCAGAGGGAGTACAGGGACGTTTTTACGGAGACGTGGATAACACCGCAAATCACGGCGAGCGGGAAGAAGAAGGGAGGAGGACTAGCGCTGTCTCTGAACGAGAAATGGTGTAAACCTGGACACTGTACAGTGAAGGAGCAGATGTGTAACAAAGACATTGAACTGTTTGCTGTCGGCCCTGCGGATTCTTGACACAGACGAGTATTACCGTATTGGCCCGAATATAAGACGATGTTTTTTGCATTGAAAGAACACTGAAAAAGCGGGGGTCGTCTTAGATTCGAGGTCTAGACATTCCAACGCTAGATGGCGCCAGATATCTTTAAAGCGAATGCTGCTAGCGGCAGTGTTGCCAACTTAGCGACTTTGTCGCTATTTTTAGCTACTTTCTGGACCCCCCTAGCGAGAAAATTAGACAAAAGCGACTAGCGACAAATCTAGCGACTTTTTTTGGTGATCAGAGGCTCCAAGATCGCGGGAGGGGGAAAAAATAATTGCGCCATTTTCTCTCTTTCCCCGTTCAGAGAAAGAGACAGAGAGACACAGGCAGAGAGGGGCGGGGGCGGAGTTGAGAACAGCGTGGACTGTCGCTTCACTCACAGGCAGACAGACACACACACACACCAGTCTCTCCTCTGCTCCCTCCCATCTCGTCAGATCGCAGCTGACTTCACTTAGACTTCACTTTGATGGTTAATGCAGTTATTGCAATTTTGTTGTTTTATCACAGTAGATTGGTTTATTTACATTTCAAAAACCAGAAGCCATTCATTTACAAATGTGATTGCACTTTAGTTTACATATTTAAATGTTCAGATATTAAGATGTGATAGACAGTTTTTGCATGATTTGAATGAGGCAAAATAACATGCTTTTTCTCTCGAATATATTGTTATAATCATTTGTTTCAGATGTACTGTAATTATTTTCTGTATAAAAATTAAATTTGGTGTTCAAAAAGTCTTTTTTCAAACTTGAGTCTTGAAAAAGAGGGGGTCGTCTTATAATCAGGGTCGTCTTATATTCGGGCCAATACGGTAAGTTCCAAATTAAAATTGGACTAGTCGACAATGAAATTTCATGTCGACAAAATTTTATTGTCAACGTCGTCGACGTTGTCGACTAATCGTTGCAGCCCTAATGTACAATTAATGGATTTTCAATCAAGATGGACTTCAGTAATTTCTAAATGATGATAAATTATCGTGGCTTACGTCTTTTTAATTGAGGTCTACAACCAATCCTCTGTCAATAAAAGCATGTGTGAAGGCAGTTCAGACTTTGGAGGACCCATATTATGCTATTCTCTGATCTATATTATAAAGTTGTTTCCTCATCAAAACCATAGCTGGAGTTGTATTTTCATTCAAACATTTAACACACAAACCCCGCATACAAGTTCTTCTCTCAAACTGAAAATACACTGTTCCACCTTGTGATGTCATGTGCAATACAGACAGTGTTCCACTGTGTTTTTAAACTCCATACGTCTTCGCTAGAATAATTTCAGCCCTGGAATTTTCAATCTCTATTAAATAAAGTCAAATGTAGCTGTTAACCTGAAAACTACCACTTCATGACATCAAAAGGAATAGGTGGGGAACAGGGTGCTGTCAGTAGGTCAGTGTAAACCAAAGTCTGAGGTCAAAGATGCAGGTATTATCAATGAAAAATGAAGTTGAGTGAATTGTGTCATTGAGGAGGGAATAATGTTTCATTGTAAAATACATTTGGCTTGTGAAAACTTCTCTACAAAGAGTAAACTACAAGACTCCATTGTCTTTTTAAATACCACCGTTTCGGCAAATAAACTCTTGTTTAGGAAGTTAATATTGAAAGAGTTTGAAAGACATTTTTATTTGTGTTTTAATAAGACAAAATGAAATTGAATTGAAAATCAGGATCAATTATGAGAAAAATATTGTGGTGCATTTGTATCATATCTCCCAGCTATATTTGCAAGCAACTGGCTAAAACATAGTCTACTCTAATCCAATGGGACAGATGAGGGCTCATTGCCGGAATTATAGGTTTTGGGCTTATGGCTGTCATGGTGCCTTGGGGCAGATAAGAACTCAAGTTAGATTTACCTCTAGATCTCTCTTGAGCCAGTGTAGCAGTATGTAGAGAGTGCTTTGGTATGGTCTGTCTGTCTCACACTTGACTCAGCAGCAGCACTTCGGTAAACATCATGTCCAGCAAGTGCAAGATCACCGTTCCTCTGCAGTTATTGAGTTTGGTTTGTTCTGTTTGACCTGAGCTGTTCAGCTGCATGTCAAAACAAGGCACTGACGATATTAGAGATTAGATCAAAAAATACATTATAGTTTGTACTCTGCACAATCAAATATTTCTTTGTGAGCATAAAACTTAACTTGTGCAACACCTGCAGATTTAGACGTTGCCAACGTCATTGCATCCAAACCACTGGCTCTTAAGTTCTAGTGCTGCAGTGACTGCTGTAGTCACTGATTGTTTGTCCGACCCAAAGCGCTTTACAGTTCATTGTTCATTCACTCCACACTTGGTGGTGGTAAGCTACTTTCTGTAGCCACAGCTGCCCTGGGGCAGACTGATGGAAAAAGATGCACTACTTCTGTTGGAGGATTTTCTACTTACTTGTCACCATTGCTTTGCCTGGTTTCTGAAATGTTTGCCTTTATTCAATTACAGGTGTGTTATTGCTTAAGAAATAACAGTTATCTAAAGCCTTCCACGCACTACAGGAGAATTTGAGGCTTATGCTGTGTGATGGCAGTGTGATTCTGAGCTGCTCTGTCATATAAAAGGAAAACACCACCACTGCACCAGCCAATAAAACAGAGCATCAGACACAGAGGCACAAGGTACAAACTCAGGAAATAGCAAAAATAATGAGGCAGCTGTATTACTCATCTCTTGTAAAGCTGTAAACTGCAGCATCTTTCATATTATCCATAGAATTTGTCCTCTGCAGATGACACACAGTCCACAAAAGAGCACTATTAATCCAGTTTGAAGTCTTCTTAAAAAATAAAAAAGTGATAATAGTTGCTCATGTGTGTCTGTTTACATCCACATAAGCCATGGGGTGAAGCTGCAGATTAGCGATAATGACTCTACTTCCTGTGTACTTTATTGCCAAACTTCTGTACATTACAAATCATGTATCTGAAATATTGCACCACATTTCACAAATATTAGTAATGTTTTGACTTGCATCTTAATAGAAGTCTGATGTTTTGAACACTTAAGAGTGGTTTTACTATAGACAGGAAACAGCAGACACGACGTGCGTTCACATCTTTGTAGCCTGTGGTTGCAGCCATATCATGCTGTAATCTTTGCAATTAGAGATTTTAAATCTCATGATTCTCCTTTTGTCTGTGGTGTGCGCTTTTTGTTGCACATTTAAAAATCGTTTAAGACTGAAAAATCCTGTAGTGTGTGGTGGGCTTTATTCTGTGAGCAGAATTGCTTAGATCTGATGACCTCACCTACTTGGTCATTCTAGGCAAATCATTTACATCTCCATGGAAGCAATCAGGTGGCAGACACACCTGAAAAGTTACATAGAGAACCTTTATTTCATGAATGAGTCTTTATACTCATACCATTCTCTAGCCTTGCCTATACAGTACCTCTTCAGACTTAATTGCCCAATAACTGCAAGAATGTAATTTACAGTCTGCACTTGTGCCATATGTAGTAATGTTGAGCATTGCTGATATAACTCTAGTATAATGGATGAAACCATTTTGTTAATGGTTATCACGTGTGGGATGATCGAAACTGCACTTTGCTTGGTCATATTTAGTTTGTTTCCATCCCTGTGTCCATTTCTCCATGCATTAATATTGAACAGCCTTACTGACATTGTGTTGTGTTTCCTTGTTGCTGTCAAATGCTAATGCAAGCGTCTTTCCCATCTATCAGTGGGCTATACACACTGGGCCATGTGACTGCACTAATGCTGAAGAATGCCTTTGTGCATATAAATAGACCTAGATGGCAAGACCAATTGGCTTTCATGGCCAAGGAGTGGGAGAACAAGCATCTCTTTGACACAAAAGCAGAGCCCACTTCTCCGAGGAGTCACCACAAATTGCATAAGGGGCCGGACATTAGAGCTGGCTGGTAAACACAGGACATTTGGGTCAGGGCTGCGTCGCGGGTTGTGTGTGAAATACTGCGTGGTGTTGGAAAATGGCCTTTTCAGAGCAAACGTGCTGCTGTTGATGTCATGCAGAAAGTTGCTATAGGTGTGCTAATTGTCAGTGTGGCTTCTGTCGCTTGAACCTGGGTTTGACTTGGTCTCTTTAAAAACACTTTGCAGAGGCAGGGATTCGACAACTGGACAGTAAACTATAGGTGCCATGTACACATTTTCCCGGCTCTACATCAACAAATAAATCAAATAAAAATACTGTTTCTATCAGCTTTTGAATATACTGTAGCTTCATTGTTTCATTCTGGGACCTAATGTTTTTGTTACCCACCTCAAACAGACAATGAAAGTATCCTGTAAAAATGTATTTTTTTCCTACAATATTAACAATATTGAATTGAATGCATTCAACGCATAGACTGTATTGAAGTGTACTGAGGGAGTGTGATTCCACGTCTCCCATAGCATTCGGCTCTGCCAAACGCTAGCAGTTACAGCGACTAATTTTGCTCCAAGCTCCATATTTGGAATTCAGAGCACGTGTATCATAGCAACCAAAGAGCCAATGAGGAGTGAGGGTGTTGACAAACTGCTGATTTGGCAGGGATGGGCACTTGGCAACACTGTCAATCAAACCTGTTGCTAGCAGGACCGACATCTGAGAAAGAAGGCACTTGATTGGTCTTGTTGTTCATATCTTGATTTATGGGCAAAATAGTGAATGTAAAAAACAGGATCATGTAGAGTGGGCTAAAACGAACATTTTAATACCAAAATGACAAGCCTCACAGCAGCAGTTGCAGTAGAGAGAACTGGAGTCGATGGAGCAGAATCGCAGAATCCGCATACCTAGCCCACTCCATTGGGCTATAGGTATAGAGGTAAGATCGGGCCTAAAAAATCCAGCCCGACCCGACTCGGCCCGCGGGTATTAAAGCCCGACCCGGCCCGAGCCCGACCAATTAACTTGATTTGCAGGCCCGAGCCCGAAGCAAACCCGAAATTTCATATTTTATTTGTGAGGGGCGTTTTTTTGAAACAAATGGTAATATAGATGTTTGACGATCATCAATTTTGCTAGTACAGCTGTTTAAATGCCTGCTCAGCGTCAAGGTCAATGTTCCCCCTAATGTTTTATGTGTCTGAGCAAACACACTAACTCCCTGAGCGCTCCTTGGACTCCTGTGCGCGACATCCGACACGCACCCCCGGTACACGCGGAAAGAGCTGCGCGTGCTCGCGGCTTGCGCGTGCTCGCGGCTTACACCGGTAGAAGTTTAATACGAGACACATACTTTTGTTTCTGAATACTGGACAATTCCCCCGTATTCAGATGACCCCGCGGCTGAAAAAAAAGCGGAACTCTTTCATCCCTGCGCTGCATAGGTTTTCTTGTGCGCTGAGAATGTGTGAGCAGTGCGCAACTGCACAGGCGCGCAGAGGGAACGTCGAGGTGCCAGTCTTTTTACTCTCGTATGAAAGCAAAGCGCCACATTGACTACATTCAGCGAAGCCAACGCAAGTTTCTGTAGCATTTTCAACAATCAATTTGAAGCTTTTCCACACCTCACTCTTACCGGTGCGTGTTTGTCTTTTCAGTCCTGTCTTTAGTTTATCCTTAACTTCTTGCTCCTCCATATTGGGGATACCAGGTCAAAATAGATGCGGACTTGCGGAGGGGAAGATTATTAAGAGCGGCTCCTGTTTAATAGTTAAATAGCAATTACCTTACAGCGCCTTCTCTGTTTTATCCAAAATATTTATTTTAAAACAAGTATTCCTTAGTTTAGTATCCACACATCATTTTATTATACATTTTTATAAACATATATTTATTTTTAAAAAAGTCAGCCAGAGAGAAGCCCGGCCCGAGCCCGACCCGAAGCAATGATTGACATTTTAGGCCCGGCCCGACCCGAATTTCGGGTCGGGTCAGGTCGGGCTCGGGCTCGGGCTTAAGATCTTACCTCTATATAGGTATGATCATTTATATATATAGGCCTAGATGAGTTAGTTTTAAGATTGTTGCTATATTAAAAGGGCATTATTTTTGAGATGCAGGGTATGTCACCCGCTTGTCTTCAGATGTAATTGCTTTGCCTGGAATGCTCCACAGTATGGCATTAGCTAAAGCTGTAACATGGAGACATGAGCAGGTTTTTGTCATAATGGTGTTAAGGCAAATGCGCACTGGTTGACATGCACCCTGGGTATTTTCTCTCAGCCTTGGTCAACACATCTGAGTGCCCAGTCCTGCGTCACAGGAAGGGATGATGGGAAACCAGCCGCACAGGTCCTGCTGTATTCACACAAAGTTTCCAAAAGGTCAAAGACTTTCTCTGCCCCTTCAGTCAGCACTAGCCCCTGTATTTTGTTTGCAACATTACATTTAACATTACGTTGTGTCCAGAGGAGCGACTAGTTGCCAGGAAAACTCCGACAGGACTTAGGTTGGTAGAAACAAATTTGGGTGCATTGTCTTATCTTGTAGTCATAGTTATATGAACCTCCAGAGAATGAGGTGAGACAAAGGCTATCAAAACACAGTAGGTGGGTGTAGCCTATTTTGGGGCAAGTGTTGTCTGACTGTTATAGCTTCTGATTGAAACGTTTATGTTTTGATAACCACTTCAGTTATTTCCTGAGGGGGAATTACAATGGCCTGTTTACATTGTTACATTTGTACCATAATGTGAAGTATTTGAGTGGAAAAAACAAATTTCCTTTTCTTTTGAATTTGCTGCATTTTCAACAGTTACAGAGGAAGTTGCCTTCAGTTTCAGTTTTGGTAAAACGGTAAAATCACTCAGAATCACGCAGAAAACCTGTGCAGTGTAGTTCAAAGGGCTAATTTAAAATGTGGCAAGATTATATAGGCATGCACAATAAATTAGGGCTGCAACGATTAGTCGACAACGTCGACGACGTCGACAATAAAATTTTGTCGACATGAAATTTCATTGTCGACTAGTCGTAGTATCATTTTAATTTGGAACTTAATACTCGTCTGTGTCAAGAATCCGCAGGGCCGACAGCAAACAGTTCAATGTCTTTGTTACACATCTGCTCCTTCACTGTACAGTGTCCAGGTTTACATCATTTCTCGTTCAGAAACAGTGCTAGTCCACCTCCCTTCTTCTTCCCGCTCTCCGTGATTTGCGGTGTTAGTCATGTCTCCGTAAAAACAATGACGCTAGCGTCCCT
Source organism: Paratrypauchen microcephalus (assembly GCA_036785185.1). Taxonomy (NCBI): domain Eukaryota; kingdom Metazoa; phylum Chordata; class Actinopteri; order Gobiiformes; family Gobiidae; genus Paratrypauchen; species Paratrypauchen microcephalus. The sequence goes on along the minus strand of JAVJIX010000016.1, from coordinate 369,396 downwards.
GTACTCCCTCTGAAATCTAACGAGCCCCGCGAGCTCGTCCGTCTTGTTGGCGAGGGCGCGCACATTCCCCTTTACGATGGAGGGGAGGACCGGCCTGCAGCGTCTCTTCTTTTCCCGGAGACGACCACGGCGTGTCGTCCGCAGGATCTCGTCAGGGATAACGTGCCTGTCTCGGGGGAACACAACAGCGCTGCACAGCGCCATCAGCTGATCCTTTGTGTAGACGAGCGGAGGACGGGGTCCCTTACACATCTTAAGCCGAGACAGGTAAATAATCCACCAAAAGTGCGGAAAAAATGCAGCGTCGATTGCAGCCCAAGCTTAACGAACAGTGTTGACAAAATATTTACAAAAGTGGGGCGGTTTAAAGGCAGAAAGTTAGGAAAGTTACGGAAAAGTGCGGGAGTGTTGTGACGAGCAGCTAGCCAGTCACTATCTGCATGTGAGGAATATTCCAATATTAGCACTAGTGCTAAACGGAATGGTGGCCATACGCAATTTGCTCACGAGTCATGGACAATCTTTTTCATCCCGAATGTAGTCTAGTCGTGTTTTGGCAGTATTCCCTTAACAGAACGCTGTTTCACAGAATACTTCAACTTTTTAAAAACTGGATACTGACAATATTCCGCTTTGAAACGGAATGCTTAAAGCACGCACGCGTAACTGCGCTCACTAAATACCAACGTTAGTGTCGTGTCCATTATCCTAGTAATATTTTTTATCGTGACTAATCGTCACTGGATCTATAGATTAATCGACTACTAAAATAATCGTTAGTTGCAGACCTACAATAAATAAATTAATGTCTTAGAATAATTTAGTGAGGGGCACTGTTTCTCACACTATAAAGACAGAGGTTTGAAGATGAAGCCTTGAATCTTCTTGTTGTTTTAGGATCCTCCATTAGACTATTGCTGTTCATTTGGGGTTTAGTTTGTTACCACAACATAAAACATAACTATTAGCTAGCTAATAGCTCGAAACCTTCATTGTGTGCCCTTAATTCATAAAAAGGTTTTTAATATCTTTTTTTTTCTCCTGATACTGTGCTTAGATATCATTTATAAGTCCGATGTTGAACCTTAAGATCACCATTTGGAGATTTCTGAGGATGTGAAGGAAATGGTCTCTCCAGTTTCATTTGTTCATTTGTTTCAATAGCTAGTAGTTAACAACAGCTGCACAAGTGAGTAATTAATAATAACCATATAAAAAGGTTACATTTGCCCTTTTTATATTATGTTAAATTCAGTTAATGTAAAATAACTTGCTGTCTTTCCATTTTACACTTTAAACTTGGCTAAATTAACAATTATTGTGTAGGAATCCTTATAGCAAAAAAGCACAACCACATTGGACCATATACTCATTGCAGTGTGTATATTTTATCAGTAGAGCCTAAGGCAGGGGTGGGCAAACCTTTTGACTCGTGGGCCACAAAGGGTTCTAAAATTTGACAGAAGGGCCAGACCAGGGGCAGGTGGATTTAGTGTTTGGTAATCCATCTCATAAGAGCAAAAAATAACATGGGATATGTAGAAAACATGTGTTTTATTTCAATTAAAAATGAACAAAAGCATTACAACAAAATGTCCATCTTTCAAGTTCCACGGTATTTAGCTATTTATTGAAATGACTTAAAAAACTGAAAATGTAATTAATAAAATACAGCTTTTTTTTAATTACTAACAGTTACTATTTTAAAACACTAAAAGTTCTGTTCTCCTTCAGGTTCTTTCGTTCTTTTGTTGACTGTTTTGTGGCAAAGTGACGGCTGATATTCTTTACAAACCGCTACAGTCTCTTGGCATATCAGGCATACAGCAGCTGAAGTCAAAAATATGAACTTGTCCACTCCTTATTAAACACTCGACATTCTCTGTCCACTTTTCTTTTCTTAGCTCCGCTCATCTTTACAGGAGGGCTGAGGGGTCAGAGAGTAAAGCACAAACGTGGAGCAAAACGCCGCACCTCAACAAAGGTCAATGTGTCTAGTGCGCCAGCTACTGGAAAACTCCAGAATTACAGGGAAATTAAAACATTAACAAGATTTATTAATATAATTTCTTCAAGTTCGGCGGGCCGGATTAAAAAGCTTAACGGGCCGCATATGGCCCCCAGGCCGTAGTTTGCGCATGCCTGGCCTAAGGGCATGTCCCCACGACAACGTTTTTCGGAGGAAACGGGGAAGTTTGTGTGCGTTTGGGCCTGTCGTCCAGACGGCGCCGGCGTTTTGGGGGGTGAGAACGGTGTTTTTCAAAAACGGGTTCCAGAGTGGAGAAGTCGGAGAACGCCCCCCGTTGCGTTGTCGTGTGGCAGGCGAAAAACGCGACTGTTGGGAAAATGATGACATCGCGCTGCCGTAATCAGTGACCAGAAGGTGCGCAGTACGCACGACACACGAGTGTTTGCCAATTCAAAGCTAAACGCGTATTTTAAAACTGGAAAAATCCCGTCAATGAAAAGGCAGATAGTGGACAATGAGGAGCCCATACCAATTTGAGTGTGTTGTGTGCTGTAAATAAAGAAAAAGAGCAACCATTTCTTGTCTTTTTTTATTGAATGAAACTGTATCTTTTACAAACGAGTCAAAGGCAGGTTTGTATTTGTTCCTTACTGCCTACAGTTTTGTTGTTAGCTGCACTTTGGTGATGGTATGGGGATCGTGAGAAAAATCTTTCCCTTCGGCCGTGTCCCTGGTAGTATATTCACGCCGAAAAGCCAACATAATGTTGCATAACTCCCAGTCGACGTTCTGCTGATACTGTTGTGTTTTGTAATCCAGCGTAACGAGCAAGGTTAACGAGAGTTCTACTTGTTAATGTCTATCTAATAAAACGATAGCAAGTAATACAAACTATCGATTTATAGGCAAAAACTCTGCTCACTCAGCGCAAATCTTCGTTCTATGGCGTCTGTCTATGTTAGGGACTGTCAACATTTTCACATTACCGGAGTGAGTCCCTGCTACATTGGTGGAGCAGGGGGACAAAATAAATTCGCTTTTGTTGACGGTCCCTAAAGTACACGTGTTTGCTTGTTTATGAAAGAGAAAGGACTTTCTGCGCATGTGCTCTTTGTAGTCTTGCGTTTCCGGTGGCTCTGGCTCTTTCCGGTTTACAGCGCCACTTATCAGTGTGACATATGTATTACATCGTTTTCACTCAGCGCTCCGTGCTCATCTTGACACGAATGTTTTCTGATCCAACACGTGTGTGGACGACACTTTTTTTCACCTCGGGTAAAAAAAAAAACAGGAACGTTGTCGTGGGGACTAGGCCTAAGGCTTCTCTCATTCCTCAGCATTGTGTTTTCGGGTGTCTTGTTGCTAACACAGTCCTCCCTCACAGTTCACCTTACAGCTCCTAACTGCACGTCAAGTGGAACAAGTGCTGACACTGCATGTGTTTATTCTGGCTCCAGTCTGACCCTGACAAAGCTTATTTTACAACTCAAATCTGTTTCTCTGACACCCTTTGCCTCGCACTGCCCCTCACAAACCCTTAGAGCCACAGGTTTGGTGCAGAGGCAGATTTGGGAGGTGATGACAGCTGGTTTAATGAGTGTTAGCACTGGGCAGTGGGGGGTCAGGCCCTTGAGACTGACCGGTTGGGTTACAGCACTACTGACACAGACTCCACAGCCTTCATGTGATTTTATGAGCTCTTAATATTGATTTAACAAGACGTAGTTCTGCTTAATATTCTCTTTAAAGGGACAGTGTGTAAGATTTTTACCTGTTAATTACTGAAATTGAAGATACCCATTCAAAAATACATTGTTTTCCTAGCCTTTTCACTTCCATCATGAAATCAAAGTATTCTTTTGGACTTAGATATAGTCACATAAAAGGGGGATCTTCCCCATATAGAGGCAGCCATTTTGAATACGAGAGCCACAGAAGGACATTTGGGCTCATCCTTCGCCTCGGCTCCTGCTAACAGCTGCTTAGCCGCGCTGCGTTTGGGAGTGAAGGACAGAAGGAGAGAAGGGGAAGGGGAGGGGGAAGGGGGAGCCTGTGTAAAGAAGCATGCTGCCGGATCACACATCGTAATGGATACAACACGTATTTTGGACTAAATTGTTTTACTGGATTTTATTCGCTGGATCCTTATGGACAGATTGAGACCAAGTTTATGATGAAATACAGAGTTTGACCTGTGCAAAGCCTTCAAAGGTAAGCTAAGTAAGCTAAGTTTTGTGCTTTTCCGTATAAAAGCCCCATGTGCTCGGGGAGTGATTGTTTTGCAGGGAAATGAATTGCATAGTCAAAAAGAGGAGACTGTAAGGTTTCATTTGATGTGTAGATTGTCATGAATCATGATCGGGATTGTGTGTTTTCATGCGAAAAGAAAAAAAAAAGTGAACGGGGGACCGCGCTTTATGTATACAGCGGTGCGCGGTTCGTGCGCGGGCACGCGCGATCTCGGCGGTACGTCGCGTCCGGGTGACCCTCGAGGTCTGCCATAGCCAAAAGAGGAAGTGGAATAGCTAGTAACCACCTATGCGCCACGAATCCTACACACTGTCCCTTTAACCTGTCAGACATTAGCAGTTAGCATGTGTCATCTGGCCCAGTCCCCAGGAGTCCCATATACAGACTGCAGATAAACGTTAATTCAGCAAAATTGTATCCAGAGAGTTAAGACAACTGTCTTTATGGATCAAAATGACAGCACTTGAAAAGTATATTTTTAGTTTAATTATTACTAGGGGTCACACAGTTCACAAAATTCACGGTTCGGTTTGTATCACGGTTTAAGGGTCACGGTTTTCGGTTCTGTACGGTTCTTATTGGTTTCTTTCAAAATACACCTTATATCTATTTATTTTAATAATCCACAATAACGGGATATAACATTATAAAGGTTATAAGATTATATAATAATCTAATGTAATATAAAATCTTAATACAATGTAATAATCACACAATCTGAATTTGACATGAGATTAAGCCCATTATTGGAACCATCTCTCCGATCTGGTGGCAGCAACTATGTCACCTGCTGTTGAAAAAACCCTTTCACTAGATATTGAAGAAACAGAAACAAAAGTACGTGTCTCGTATTAAACTTCTACCGGTGAGCGGGCTGCGCTTCGTCTGGAGCTGCGGACACAGCACCTCAGCTCGCGCGCGCGAGCAAGCACATGTAACGTGTTACGTGTATCACAGGGCAGGTTAAACTTTATAAAACATCTGTCCGTGCCTCACTTACCGACTTTTCACGCTCTCTCCTCCTGTTAGCTTCCCTGATAGCGCACATAAGCTAGGGAGCTCAATGCCTCTGATTAGAGCGCATTTCGGCGGCGGTGGCGGAGGGGGGGCATGCCAGAGGCAAGTACAGTAATCCCTCCTTTATCGCGGGGGTTAGGTTCCAGAAATTAACCCACAATAAGAGAAATCCGCGAAGTAGGACAACTTTATATTTTACAATTATTCTACATGTTTTAAGGCTGTAAATGCCTCACCACACACATTATACGCTTTTCTCACAAATATGAGAAAACAAATATGAGAAAATGCAGCGCGAGGCCGCGCGTACACCGGGGCTGCGAGCACGAGATAGAACTGCGGCGCCCGGACCGCATGCTCTCAGCCCGAGCCACCAACCGAACACTCACAAACGAACGCAAAAGCCGCACAGAGTGATTTAATCCTGGTTCAGACCTGGTCTAGTCCCGGTTTAGTCAAGGTCTAGACCTGGTCCAGTCCTGGTTTGGTCCAGGGTTAGTCCAGGTTTAGACCTGGTTTAGACCTGGTCTAGACCTGGTTTAGTTCTGGTCTAGACCTGGTTTAGTCCATGTTTAGTCCTGGTCTAGTCTCTTAGCCAATCAGGACGCAGAACACATTGTTACACTATAAAAAAAAAAAGTTACACTATTTTAAAAAATCAAAATAAAAAATTTAAAAAAATTAATCCGCGAAACAGCGAGACCGCGAACAGTGAACCGCGATAGAGCGAGGGTTCACTGTATACATTGCGCATGCCCGGAACCGTCAGGTGCACACCGAACGGTTCGTCATGACAAGCAAAGCGAATGGTTCGTCGGTTTTTCATGAACCGTGCCACCCCTAATTTTTACACATACACATTGCGTTATAGCTCTAGCATTATATTAATTATGTTAAGAGTTTATTATATTATTTAGGGCTACTGTATGCCACCGCTGTGTAAAATAAGTAATCCATTTATCAAAAACAAAACAAAAAACAACAACATGGAATTCAGAGTGCTATTTGAAATAATTTGCACAGTTGTCATAGTATCAACATTATATTTTTGAATCTCAAAAAGTACTAAAAATGGTGTCTAAGAACAGTAAACTGTTTTTAATATTGTAGTGCCTTTTAGTCAATCTGCTAATTTTGGACGGATTTTGGTTTAGTCTTTAGCATGTATTAGCATCTTTCTCTGCATTTAAACACAGACCAGCTCACACAGATGACAGGGCAGTTGACGTACGAGGCTTTGTGAACTCTGGGTCAGCTCGGTGACATCCCACACGTGAAACACGACTCTCCCTTCACTCTCACTGCTAAACACAAATCGGGTCTCCCAGCAATCCTGAAGCACTGGTCGGCCATGCAGTGGAGCAGCCAGTGCGTCCCTGTATGTGTTCCTGTGTAGGTTAATCAAAGTCTCTGCTGTTTAGTGATCTTTAACTGCAGAATTAGGGCAGAGAGTAGAGTCGACTCAACAGGTCTTTAGACGTGCACTGATGACTACAGTTAATAGAACCAGGGCTTACAAATGTCAACTGCTTTTCTTTAGCACATACCACAGTGTATCCACGTCCTACATCGAGTCTACTTATTAATCAAAAACATGAGGAAGGACACTGTGGTTGGAGAGCAGGGATTTAGCTTTAGTGGATTACTTTATTTTCACAGTCAACTGCAATTTTAAACAAGAACTGCGTTAAACATTTGAGAGAGACTGGAAGATGAACTGTTAAACTAATATGTTCAGTGGTTTCTCAGAGATTTTGTTAAGCCTATGATGGCACAAATATTATGTTATTTTTTGGATAATTTAATCTCACTCAAATTGTGGAGTACAAATGTCATTGCACAATGTTATTGCTTATTTTATATATGTATATTTGTAAGCATTTGACCAGTGTAGTCTCTTTTAAAAGAGCAACAGTCTAGTCTAATATTGTTTTACCAATATACAATCCAGTTTATTTTAGTGGGGACACCATAGTCTCACGTATTAATGAGAAAAAATGTGTTTAACATGCATTTCAGAATATGTTAGAGCTGCACGGTTACAATCAAAACAAACAATAATTTAGATAATAGAATGTTGTATATTAAGTATTTTAAAATGAAAACATCTAGTATAAATATCTACAGAGATATTCTGAAATGAGTTTGTTTTATTTTAGCTGTTTAAATCTTTTTTCAGATGTGAATGCTTTTGATTGTGCTTCAATTGTGCACTGTGAACGGTATAATGTGAAATTATCATTGTTGTGTAACCACTATCCCAATAGAAACAAAAATCACATGGTGTTAGCAAGTTTTAAATCCAAACCTTATTTTTACTAATACCTACATAACAGCAGTCTTTCTAAGTTACCAATTGTTTTGATTGCAATTTATCTTGGCTCCCTATTGGTGAAGAATTATCTGAACAAATAAATAAATATATATATAAATATATATAAATATATATAATAAATAAGATACTAAATAGGATGATTAGCTGTGCTTTCCAGGATATTGTCATATTGAGAGGAGCAGAGGTGGAACTAATGTTCATAATTATGGTTCAAGTGTCTCCTTCAGTGACCTAACCTGTGCTCGAAGAGCCTGGTCTACTGCCAGCCTTTATCCGACTGAATCAAAGCACATTAAAGTGTATTACAGCCAACGCACTGCAGATGTCATTAAGGTTATTAATGTGGGGAGGGCCACAGTACATCACCAGCCCTGCACCTGTCTCTAACTGAAGTGATTTTTCAGGATCTCCAAATAGATTTATGTTTAATACACAAAAGACCAAAATAAAACAACAGCAGGAATCCAATCAATATTTCACAAATTCCGTGAAATAGATCTTCTCTTCACTGCACTAAAGCTGTTATGGGCACAGTGTTACTCTCTATTTTAATTACAGAAGATTTAAACATGTCCTATAGATCAAATGCAATTCACAAGGTGAATCATGTTGGCAAACCTCAATTGAGTATTAAAGTATTCATTGACCAGTGGCCATAACCTATTGACATATTCCTGTTCTCTTAAGAGTGGGACTACAATTAAAGAGGAGATTGATTGGTGTCATTGATAAAATGTCCTACTAAACCAAGCTTAACACGGGGGGTTCCCTGTATTGGTTGCACTACTTTTACTCTTGGTTCCAGTCCCTCTACGTAACTTGTCTATAAAACAGTGATAGTGCCTGAGGGCCGTAAAACACACAACAGAAACTCGCCTGATTCACCTGAGCTCTGACGTCTCCAGTCTATCTCAATCGCGCTCGGATGCCTTTTATATTCATGTAACATTAGTCTGTCCCAGAGACTATCTCACTTCAGACACTTCCAGTGTAAGTAGAAGTGTAATGTAAACTGGTGATTCAGAGCTCTGACATGTCTGACTGATTTAAGGGTTTGTCAGACAGTATCTGTCTTAATCTTGTCTCAGAAATGATTTTTATCTGCATTAATGGCGCACCATATAATTTTTCTGCTGGATGGTCTATCCCCCGCTTGTCTCTATGGATTTGCTGTAATATCCACAATATGACATTCAACTTCTGTCTCCATGGAAAAGAGCAGGTGATGCCACTAGGTCATGTTACAGGTTAGATCATTGGAGAGGCAAGTCCACTCACAGTATGAATGCATGTTTTTATTTGTTATGTTATTTTGGACAACTAAAAATATCTGTTATTAAATAAATGCAAAATTCACAAGTTTAATGCCATTCTATGAAACATTCCAGGCAAAGCAAGCACATCTCCATGGAGGCAAACTGGTATGACAGATGTCGCCCCTTTACAGAAAAATTATATGGCACACTTCATTAGGCAAACTTGGCTTTTTAAAATCATAATTCACACATATTTTGACTGTAAGTATAAAAATCAGATTATTCCCAGTAACTTAATACATTTGAGTGATGTTAAAACTGAAGTGAGCATCAGAGGAAGCTGGCTCAACACTGAGTCTGCCAAAACCAGTACAATGCAATAGCAGTAATGGCGGAAGTCAGGCACTGCTCCCACTGTTTTAAATTGAATGTCTGTACTTAAGACTTTTGGACAAACATCAGCTTATTTGTTTGGCATAAATACATTTTCGGAATGCTGACTGTTTAATGAGATTGCAGTTGTGGACTATAAAGACTGGTATTGACTCCTAGCAGAATAAGCTTAGTGAATTGTTTTGTCTCTAATAAGATCTGAGTGTTTTGTGCAGTCAAGGAAGCAGGTGTCTGATTTGATGAAGCGTTAAAGAGAGAGCCTGTCAGGTAGTTTATATTTGTGGGCTGTGTTGTCTCATTCCTCATTCAGGCCCCAGTGAGAAGTGAAAGTTTTTAAACTATATACAGACTTATCTGGAGGAGGGTGGACTTATATTTCAAAATGTTAAATTAATTTCAACCTGACTTCAACCCCAGAAGGCCCAGCAGATGTGCATGTGGACTACCCTTGTGGAATACCCTTGTATTAAGGTTGAATCGGAAAAATATACATGTGTATTATTCATGCTTTATGCATATATGCATGCATCTTTAGAATTTGTGTTGTGTATTGTATATCAATGCAGTATAAACACCAAAAAGGACATGTTTTTATTTTTGTTAAATTATTTCGGCTAAAGGTTGGAGTGTCACTTTAAGATCTAACATTGTGAACTTATGAATATTGTGGTTCTGGGTGGCCTCTTTCTATCTCCTTATTGGGACTGGCTGTATATATTTTGCTTAGAAAAGAACTAAATACATTTCCCACCACACGTCATTCATATCTCCTAAATATCCTATAATGGTACTCAAACATTACACCTGTTTTAAGTTTTGTATTTTCTTCTGAAATGCAGCCTGTATGGTGGTCTCCAATATGGACAATATTTCAGTGACACTCCTCTGCTTTTTTTTTTAACTATGTAGCAGTTTTCTTTTGTTTTTACACAGACTTGTCTTTGTCCAATCCTCAGTTTCATTTCATGATTACAGCTCCCTCAAGGCCAACCTGACTCCCGTGTAGGGTTGGGTGATGTCCCCTTAATTGGCAGTTGACAGTGCTTACAGTGAATCATCCTGATGGAGGATGATATTGGGGGTGGAGTGGAGCGGACTGAGGGCGAGGGGATTCAGTGAATTGTCAAAATCATAAAAATAAATATCAAACTAGTCCACTGAAAAACATGTAACATGCTCAAAATGTCTTTTATTTGAAAATATATTAGGATGATAAATGCTTAACGCCGTGTGGGATGTTTGTGTGCCGTCCGAACATCCCACACGCCCTCCCGCAGCAGAGCACAGCCCCTCGCCTGCTTCCTGTATCGGTTTAGCACTGTTTTTTAGTTTGGCTTGATCTGGAACTGTACAAAAGCTGCTCATTCACATGAGGCCGTTTACAGCGCTGTCCTAAAGTGTGTTTTATTAACTTTACCCTGTCTGTGGTCCTAATGCTGCAATGTCAGATTTCACATTCTCATACCCTTTCTGTCATCAGCTCCATTTAATTTTATGACCAAATTAATCCCATTGTGCCACATGGGTTAGTTTATAAGAACTGTAGATAACTGCACGGAGCCGTGCAGCCGCCGCACTCTGACAGAGATCAGTGGGCACATTCATTGACAGCTCGGGGCTGTGACTTATGGCAAGCCAAAGTTTTCACATTTCTTATTTGAAATAAGAATTTAACCCATCAAATAAGCTTATTACATATCAGATAAGGTGTTAACATGCTAAAAATAGGTGTAAATGTGAACACTTTAGCTTGCCATAGTGACAATCACTGCGTGCACATGGTAGGATCAGATTGCATTTCTCCAAATCTGATCCTGTTACTCGGCGGGTGGTCTGTCTTTAGATCCCAGTGCACATGAAGCTTGTGCAATCGGATAATGGTCAGTGAACTGGCCGGCTCCGCGACGCTATGTGGCGCTGTGGTCCAACTACTTCGGGTGATGGCTACTCAATAAAAACACAACAAACTATGTGCCGGTATACAAAGATGGTGCTCGAGGAGTTTGATGGAGCAGCATTGGTGTACGTGTTGTGCATTCTTTTTTCGCAGCCATGATTTCGTCTGACTTTTCCGGCAATAATCGCTACTTATGACAGCGTGGGCGCCTCCTGCCACTTCCGGGTGAAATCCCTGGCGAATATTCCTGCACATGCGCAGTACGCCAATCCAATCTGATATCGTGCACAAGGCGGCACCAAGCGGATTACTATCGGCCTAAGCCAGGGGTTCCAATCGGATTCGGGAAACCAATCCCTATACGATCCTTAGGCTGTGCACATGAATTCGATACGATCCCAATACGTTTGCAATCGGATTACACTCGTCCATGTGCACGCAGTGTGTGACAGCAGAGCAGAGCAGACGCATGTCTTGTCTGTGCTGCTCTCTTGGCAGCAGTGGACAGTCAAGCTTTGTACAGCGGCTCAAGAGACGTATAGTGCACATGAGCACTGCTCTGTACAGACCACTGTGCATCTTGCTCTGTGCGCTCATGGCACATATCAGTCACTTTTGTGGAGCAAATGCAGGCTTCGAGGTTACCCTCCCGGTGTGTTAATGGTTTAATCCATGTCTGTGTGCAAAGCGGTAACATCAGAAATATTTATATGACAATAAATGTATTTCATAATCTGCGAGACACCCACCTGCGAAAGGGGCGAACTGCCGGGACAGGTGGGAGCGAGTGTGACCGGGGGAGTGCAGCGGTCATTGGGTCTGCTGTGGGATGGGGAGCGTATGGTCTGCTGTGTAATGGAAGGCAAACCAAAGGAGGAACGCAGAGAAAACTAAAAAGTTTAACGTGTGTGTGCAGGCTGCGTGGCATCATGATGGTGGCTCTCCATTGTGATGTTGGGTCATCCATCATGATGGACAATGATATTGTCCATCAGAACAATCCTACTCCCGTGTGGACTCTTGCTGCCTGTTGGATATGTCTCTGCATGCAGCAGATCAGATCTCAACGTTTGGTGCATGTGGTTAACAATGGGTGTTTTAGTGCTGTTTTTAGACTCCATGGAGATGTAAAAGTGTGTTGGCTCTCCTATATTCCTATGCTAAATGAGCTCTTAGTTTTATCTAATGACCAGGTGCCATGCTGCGGTCTTTGGTGCCACACTCCGTCATTTGCATTTCCTGCCAAAGGCACTTTGTTGTTTTTGTGTTTGGGCTTCATGATGGCTCTATAAATAAGTTCCCGTGGGTGATGTTAGTTCCTCTTCGCTCTGCCTCTGTGTTCAACTGTGTATTTACATATAATTATACACACAATTGCTTTCTATAGCCGTATTTTTACTTTGTGGTCATGTAGTTCATTCTCACCCTGTCTTCTCTCTCAGACCAAAGAGGAGCTTTTGTCTGTTGCGAGAATAATGGTTGTAACACGTTGGGTGAGCTGATCCTAAACAAAAGTTTCTTTGTGGAGCACATGCAGACTTGTAGTTGTAAAGCTTAGCAGTTATTGTAGACTTTTAGCAGATTTCATGTCTGATGCCATTTCATTATTTTTTTGAATTCCAAGTCAACCAAAGCAAAAATGACGGCATGATTTTGTTCTGTTTTTCAGGCCTTTGCAATAAAATAGCTTGCTGCTCTATAGAGGTGGATAATTAAATTCTTTTTTCTGATTTGTCTGCTTTATCTTGATTGAGCCAATCAGTTCCTTGGAGAGGGTCTAAGCACTTATCGGCATCTAAAAACATACATTAACCCATTCATTGAGATAACCAACAGTCATAAAAACAACTGCAGTAAAGTATGATCATATGCACTTAGTGTTCAAAGACAAATTTACACCAAGTTCTATGTAGAGATGTTTTGAAAGGTCGTGTAAATCACATGTAAATGATCATGTCTTTGGAGGAGGAAGTGGAACCTTAAGGAAAGAAGAAGTTGTTTTGTCACAGGAGTGATGTCACTTCCTGTTTAGAGGCTAATCTTTAGTTCACATTCAATTCACAGTAGTGAAGACAAACCACAGAGGATGATGTGGTCGTTTATAGCAGTTATTTGTATGATGAATTGCCTATAGGAGATGCATGTTTAGTGGTTAATCCGTCCACACTGGCATCAGCTGATGCTTAAAGCCTGTTAGTTCACATTATGTTCTTTAATGGACTTGAGCCTTAATCTGATTGTTCGTGTTTGTTAGAGCCTCGTGCTTCAGGTCACTGCAGCGTCAGTTGTTAGCCCCTCTCTTTACAAACACACGCTGACCCCACCAGGAGCAGTATGCAGTCTCTCGCTACAGGCTGCACCTTTCTTAGACTGGTGGGCACTTGGCATTATAAAGACAGAACTAAAATCAAATGTAGGCACATGTCAAAAGGCATGTTTTGGCAAAAGGCATGTCACTCAATTCACATGAAGCATTATGGGCTTCTTTTTAAATTAAAGTAAAATTTTAAAGTTGCACTCTATAACTTTTCTGACAAGAGCATCAGACATCTCATCTACAGAGATGTTACTGCTTTGCCTAGAATGTTTTGTAATGGCATATTAAAGTTATCGAGACAAGCAGGGCAAGCTACAGGTCAGATCTTTCTTTAATTACAAGTTGAGGATAAGAAATATCTCAAATTTAGTATGGATTGGTTTTACGCCACTCTGTGGAATATTCCAAACAGATGCCCAACACCAGAAAAGTTACATAGTTCACAGCATATTCAAGTAAATGTATTATATATGCCCTATGTTAGTGAAATGCCATAGGAGCACACATGCATTCAGGTGTGACACAGTAAAGTCTATGTCTATTATGGATGTTGGTAAACAACAACAGTATGACCTCAGAGATCACAAGAAGGAACTAACTGCTGTTTGTGTTGAGTTGGTTTTGTGTCAGCATTTTGTGTCTATGAAGTCATCTGCCCGCATTGGAAATATTTTTGTTGTCCATGAAGTATTGCAACACCACCATCGTAGAAAGATTGTAAAGCTATATAAATCCAGTCAATTGCTTTTTCCTGTTTCTAAAAGCTGCCCCCCTGCTTATTGCTAATGTCAGATTTTACACAGTTCTTTATATTTTTCTCTGTGCAGTTAATTAATGTTTTTCAATTTAAAAAGTCTAATAAAAATGAATTAATGAGGTGAACATTTTGCATGCAGCTTAAAGCAGCTTTTTCTGCATAATCTTTATTTGCGTCATTTAAAACGCCCATGTTTTTGGGCTTTCCTCGGTTTCCCCGTTATGGCCCTCTCCAAATCTCCGCCCCACATGCTTTTGTTTTGCAACAAACTTATTTGCAAGAAACTTACCAGCAGCAGCAGACAGATCACTTTCCTGCTCGACTGATTTTGGACATTTTTCATGTTGATCATGTTGATGATATTTCTTGATCTACAATTCAAATGACTCATGGTGGCACTTTTCTGTAATCTAAATGACCACATATCATTTGGGATTAAAAAGGCAGTGCCCTTGTGGAGATTAACGTCTGTATTTTAATGGCATCAAAGCTCTTTTTAAATGTATATACAAGAGATTTATGAAAGCTGCAGCTAACAGAGCACTGCAGAGGTCAGGAGTCAACAGCAGCTGTACAAGGTCACTGAGGAGTTTACAAAAACGTGAATTATCTGCTCAGAGAAAAATGTAAACTGTGTTAAATCAGACATTAGCAATGAGCATCGGGATGAGCTGTTAGAAATATCACTGTAATTATTGAGTAAATTATATTAGCTCTTATGCTGCTTATCAGGTTTTTATTTTAAGAATGTATGATTTAATTAAGACTTCTTTTCTATTCCATTTTATTTTGCCCACTACAACCTGGCATCACCTGAAAGCCAAAATGCTTTAACTTTTGCTGTGGAATTTAGTTTGGTTTTAGTTATGTTTTTCTATTTTTGTTTTATAAAGTTGCATGCAGTCACTTTTGAATGTTAAATGCTTTGATTTGCTGTGATTTTTCCATGTTCATGTTTTAAGACTAGCCTTTTGAGATTAGTTGATTAAGGGATACAAAATATATATCCAAGGTTTTTGTATGGTATCATGTCAGTTATATCGTTTTTTGTAGCCCATTTAGAGTTGATATTTAGAGCCCCATCGAGATGGACTGATATGAGGCCAATATTTGGACTTTTTAGCATAACGACATCTTAAATAACCCAGCACAGGCCAGCATTTTATTTAGTGTGACCTGCAACCAATAACCATAAAGCTTTATTTGAATATTTCAGTGCAAAATGGATAACAGCTGAAAAATTACTAAACTGATCTCTTATGGGTTTGTGGTGAAAAAGGGCTGAGCTTTTAGGCCATTGGTTGCGCTGGATTCCAAACAATCGGTATCAGCATTGGCCATGGAAAAAAAAACATATTAGTCGCTCACCAGACTCTGTCCCATTGTGGGATTCCCAGTGTGTCCTCAGACCATCAGATGTCTCTTTCAACAGACCCGTTTGTGAATTAAACTGAAAATAGAAGAGAGAGCTAGAGAAAGCTTTATGTTTATACAGTCATCGTAAAAAATGCATTCAATCCCAGTCAAACTAAATGTGTAAACTTCACTCCAGTTTGTGAGCTTGCTGTAGGTTTTAAAGTCTTGATGTAAGCAAATATGGTTATGAGACGCATACATCAAGTCAAATATTGGAAAGAACATGACAGCTCTGATACATTCATAGTGCTGGCTGACGTCCTTGTTTAGCATGCACAGATTCAAACATGTGTCCATTATATGTTGTTTGGGGTGGACAACAGTTTGACACACTGACACACATCCTCCGCCCTCAGTCTTCATGGCTATGTGTATTTGTACAGTATCACAGTATTTTAACCTGCACCAGCTGTGTCCACAAATGGGACGCTTTTTCCCCCTGCACCTCGGGGACGCATTTGGCCCTGGGCTCTCACCCCTCTGGCCAGTTGGCTCCTTCACTTCAGCAGGACCTCCTCCAATCAGCACATTCCTCCTCTTCCTCTCTCTCTCTCACTCTCTCCAGGACATGGCTTTTCAGCAGAGCATGAACAGAAAGGGTGGGGTAGCACTCATATCCTGTCCCCTGACTTCACAAAGCACACTGAGGCAAACTTAGTGTATATTTGCGCCCATTCAAAACACCACATTCTTTCTCTGAAAACATGCAGTCTGCTCCTGGAGTATAGCAGCTGTCTCTGGTGCCAGGCTCTGTACGCTTAAGACCAAAACAACCACTTCTCTGTTTAGCTAAAGCCGGGACAGTTAGGAGCTTCTATATGGAGCTTATTGATAGATGCCATTACAGTAGACAGGCAGACGGGAGACCACAGCAACAACACAAGCTAGCTGTGTTTGCAGATGGGCCAGTGAGAAAACTGATTTGAGACTTAAGTGCAGGGGAAGTAGTTTGTTTGACCCACTTTTCCAGAATCAGTTGAAAGTTTATTTTTTCTTAATTATATTATTATGTCACTTGTAAGCATATGTTTCTGTCTTTTTGGTGTAATTTAAATTAGTTGAAAGGATTTAAAAGTAAAACTGTAACTGTATGTAGTGTGTTTTGTCTGCAGCTCTGAACTATACTTTTATAAATGCAGTCTACTTTATATTAACGTCTTTACCATTTTCATTTTTATTGACTTTAAAGCCTGTTTTTGGACCTAGTTAAGTCCTGCTTTAGTGTGCTACTCCTAGTTTAACCATGACCTAGTGACCCCATGACCCACCTTTTGGATCTAGAATCACCAATTTTCTGTATGTACTCAAACAGCGCATATTTTGCTTTGTGTTTTAATACTGTACTCTTGCTTTGGGGACTATATCATAATTTATGCCTCAATAATTGAGCCCCTGGGCTGAATACACTGCTAACCATAAAACTTGATTACTTGTTTGTTATGCATCTTATAACTATTGATTGATTATGGAAAATTGTATCAGTATTTTCAATAAGTTGAGTTCAAAATGTAACCCTAAAGGAGGGGCCAATTTTTTGTAATGAGTAAAATTTGTCTTGCTTGCAGTGCACATGTATTTTTTAATGTCTGCAATTAAAGGGCTCATATTACACCATTTTCTGATCTATGTTTTAATGTTGTTTTCTCATCCAAAAAACATACTTGGAGTGTTCATTCACACATGTTTAACACACAGACCCTGCATACAGTATTTAGGCTGAGTTCTTCGCTTAAACAGAAAATGCTCTGTTCAACTTTGTGATGCCATGTGGCAATACAGGAAGTGCCTCACTGTGTTTTTACACTCCATACACCTTCACAAGAATCATTTGGATCATTTCAGACCTGGAATTGCCAATCTGTACTGAAGAAAAGGTAAAAGGTAGCTGTTAACTACCGCTTCATGACATCACAAGGTGGAACTGAGTATTTTGAGCTTTAGACTGCAATGGCTTGTCTGTCCTAATGATTCTTTGTTTGAGAATCGAATTATAGATGGGAGACAAGTTGTGACTAACTCCCCCATTTCTGTTCTGTCTCCCATCTATAATTCGATTCTCAAACAACGAATCATTAGGACAGACAAGCCATTGCAGAGGGGTGGAGAGGGTCGTTGTCTTGAATAGGGAATTGGACGCCAGAGAAATTTGAAATACAAAGAGACAGATTAGCTGATGGTTTCAGAGTTGTTTCAGTGTAGTGAGCGGGCTGATAGATATGCTAATACAAGACGCCAGAGGAATTCGTAAAACAAAAGAGAGTTGCGGGGATAGGTCAGAGCTTTGTTCAGGGAAGCTAGCTCCTCCCTTGCAGCTAGATATAAACAGGGTCGAACCAGCATGAAGGCCAGAGCTGACGAAGCCTCTCGGATGAGCGGCGAAACGTTTTCAACCAAACAAACTTTGTCCAGTTGACAAATTAAACTTCTCCTTTGATCATGGATTCTACCTGGACGACTGAGGGACTTTTCACGCATTATAACATGGATTAAAATTCACAAAAATAATAATTTTTTTTGTAATATAGGACCTTTAAACCAGGAAATATCACTGGTGGGCTGTTAGCATGCTAGTTGTAGCTAGCACAGGCATGGGCAAACTACGGCCTGGGGGCCATATGCGTCCTGTTAAGCTTTTTAATCCGGCCCGCCGAACTTGAAGAAATTATATTAATAAATCTTGTTAATGTTTTAATTTCCCTGCAATTCTGGCGTTTTCCAACAGCTGGCGCACTAGATAGATTCACCTTTGTTGAGGTGCGGCATATTGCTCCACCCCTCAGCCCTCCTGTAAAGATGAGCGGAGCTAAGAAAAGAAAAGTGGACAGAGAATGTTGAGTGTTTAATAAGGAGTGGACAAGTAAATATTTTTTCACCGAATACTTATCAACTGCTGCATGCCTGATATGCCAAGAGTATGTAGCGCAGGCATGTCCAAACTATAGCTCGTGGGCAAATGTGGCCCTTAGACAAATTTTTCTTGGCCCTCAGGCTTCCAGGTGAATTGGCCCAAATTACCTTGAACATAAATTTTGACTGCAAGTTTTTTGAAAATCTACTTTGATAAGACAATATTTATTGTTTATTGTGTGGTTTTGAGGATCTTAGCATGAATAAAGGACTGATAGCTCATTCTAACATGTTAGACATGCAAATATTTCAATTATTGAGTGTACTGAGCACCAGTCTTTGGGCCTCGATCGGCCCTCTGCTTCGTCTGTATTTAGATATGTGGCCCTTGATGAAAAAAGTTTGGACACCCCTGCTGCAGCGGTTTTTAAAGAATATCAGCCGTCACTTTGCCATAAAACATGCTAACTATGCTAGCAAGCAGTCAAAGAAAGAACCTGAAGGAGAACAGAACTTTCAGTGCTCTAAAATAGTAACTGTTAGTAATAATAATAATAATAATAATAATAATAATAATAATAATAATAATAATAATAATAATAATAAAAAAGCTGTATTTTATTAATTAAATTTTCTGTGTTTTAAGAGTCATTTCAATAAATAGCTAAATACCGTGGAACTTGAAAGATAGACATTGCTTTTGTTTATTTTTAATTTAAATAAAACATAAGTTTTCTATATAGCCCATGTTATTTTTTGCTCTTGTGAGGTGGATTACCAAAACACTAAATCCACCTGCTCCTGGTCCGGCCCTTCTGTCAAATTTTAGAACCCTTTGTGGCCCACGAGTCACAAAGTTTGAGCTAGCATTACCGTGACAACAAAAATCTCAGCACTGTGAATAAGTAGGATGCTAGGAATGTGATGGCAAAATGAGGAATATTTTTCAACTGCTGCAGAACAGTGACTTTAATTCACTGGCTAAAACATACCACGTAGAGATTGAAGCATTCCTTTTAATTACCCCCTCTGTACCCCACCCTGGTACTGGTCAGGGCCCCTCAGGCCTGATAAAACCTCTCCACTCGTGCCTCCCAATGGCTCTGACTGTTGTACTCTCCTGTTTTTGCTGAATATTCCCACCTTTTTTAAACAGAATGACAACTAAGAGGCTTGTCTTGGTTCTTGGTTTTGTTGGCTGGCACGCGCTCCCTCCCTCTTCTGCGTCTCTCATGATTTCAGTTGTGAATGCTCCAGGGCTCTGTTCCTCCTCCTCTGTCTGCTCTGTGTTCAGCCCTGCTCTGATGCTGACATTTTTACAGACATCAGTTTATCATAATCAACACCTGGAAACTGATTCATATCCACATCCATCTCTGATTTCAATTACACAACCTGCACTGCATGTTATGCTGAAGAATGAAGGGTTTGCAAGTAAGCAGTGATTACATAGATGTGTTATTTTTGTATAACAACAACACAAACATAAATAAACAATATGTGGCGCAGTGCCAGATTGGTCTATCCACAAAGTGTGGTTGGGTGATGGCTGCACTTAAACCCATTGGGAGCAGAGCCTTGCACCAGTCTTTTGGCTTGTGGTCACCCGACGGTCTATGCGGGCGCACCTCCAGGCCCGTCTCGACACATCGCCATCTGAGGGGGCGCCACACAATGCTACTTGGTCTGTGGGAAACACTGTGTTTTATAAAACTCAGAATGTTTTATAAAACTCAGAATATTTTGTTGCTTCAGTTTAACCAGTAAAATGTTACAGTGCTTCAGAAGGAACTGTTAAAGGTACAGTGTGTAGGATTCGTGGCGCATAGGTGGATGGTGGCTATTGCGCTTCCTGTTTTAGCTACGGCAGACCTCGAGGGTCACCCGGGCGCGCCGTAATGCGGACAGCTCGCATACCCGCGCACGAACGCGTGAAGCGCACCCGGCGCTACTGTATAAATAAAACGCGGTCCCGTTCACTGTTTTTTTTTTTCTTTTCGCATGAGAGCATACATTCCCGATCGTGTACCATGACAATCTACACATCAAATTAAACCTTAGTCTCCTCTTTTTGACTATGCAATTCATTTACCGGCACAACAATCACTCCCCGAGCACATGGGGCTTTTATACGGAAAAGCACAAAACGAGGTTTTAGCCTCGGCCTCGGTGTTTCTTGAAGTTTCTTTCCGACGCCTCACGTAATGTAAATAAAGAGTCTTGAATCAAAGAGTTTGTCTTTTCTATCTTTACTAAAGTGAAGGTCATACAGAGTGGATAAAATTAAGGTAAATAAAGAGGGAAATGGAAAGATGAATTTCTGAGGCTTGTGGTTTTCCTATGCGTGTTGTGTTGGGCTCTGTATGTGTTGTGATGTCCTTCTTGACGTCTTTGCGTGTCGTACAGTGGTGAGCTCCTGCCTGTCACTGGGAGACCGGGCTTCCTTGTACTTCTTGGCTCCCGACAGGACTCACCCTATGTTGCGTTGTGGACGAAGCTATTCGACGTTCTTCCTTGCTGTCCGTATGTGCCTTGTAGCGGTGCGTATCCCGTCTGTCACCCGGGAGACGTCCGATGTTACACTCTTACGTGACTATTACGCGGCGTTACATGACGGCGTTACTTCTTGATGTCCCTACGTGACGGTCAAAAGACTGTGTAGCTTTTGTGGTCCAGGACGTCCTAATACCCCGTCATCTCGGCTCTTCCGATACTCTATGGTCTCGGGGTATCCTCCTGGCCACCAGACCGCGGCTTCTTATCCACACTACCTACCTACGTAGGTAGTCGTTTCCCTTTGTGTGTGTATATGTGTCTTGGTGTGGTGTCTTCCGTGTCCTCTGTCTGTCTTCTGTCTTCGTGACTGTGACCTCTGTGACGGTGTGGTCCCTACGTCTGAATTTATAACAGGTAAGATCAAAGATAAAAGAACAAAGAATAAAGGATCAAAGTGGACGTGTTTCCTGAACATCAAAGCGGGACTCTCGTCCAATGAGAAAACAGATATGTAAAAAACTCATAAGATGGCTGAAACGCACATAGAACTCACAAGATGGCGGCGTGGTCTAAAAACACATAAATCGGCTCTTACACTTTGCTTACCTTGAAGGCTCTGGACAGGTCAAACTCAGTATTTCACCATAAGCTTGGCCTCAATCTGTCAGTAAGGATCCAGCGAATAAAATCCAGTAAAACAATTTAGTCCAAAACACGTGTTAGATCCATTACGACGTGTGATCCGGCAACATGCTTGTCGTTCTTTATCCAAACGCATCACGAGCCTAGGCGAAGGCGGAGCCCAAATGTCCTTCTGCGGCTCTCGTAATCAAAATGGCTGCCTCTATATGGGGAAGATCCCCCTTTTATGCAGGTATATCCAAGTCCAACAGAATACTTTGATTTCATGATGGAAGTGAAAATGCTTGGAAAACACTATTTTTGAATGGGTATCTTCAATTTCGGTAATTAACGGGTAAAAATCTTACACACTGTCTCTTTAAATTTAATGAGCACCTATGTCAGACTCAGACCCAAAACCTTGTCAGTAGGCTGCACAATATTTTGTTAAGTTATTGATACTGTAATTTTAGTTCGAGGGTCCAAAACATGAATGATAATTTTATTATCTTATTATGGAACATTCCAGTCAAATAAATAACATTTTTATGATACAAACAATTCACTCTCCACCAGAAAACTGGCAGTGCACTTATAAACATAGTTTTCAAATATCTATTATACTAGCCTCCGTGCTCGTCTGCAGTCCTCATCAGTATGGAGCACCTTTCCTCACCTGTTCTTTGGAGCTGCTACTGTTGTCTCAAACCTTCGAGCGTTCATCTTTGACCTCTTACTTTTCTTCTGCTGTAGTTCTGGCTTAAATCAGGTTCTGCCCCTTTCACTTCCTCCTCTGTCTGTTTACCGTCAGTCACCTCAGCTCTATGATACTCCTCTTGTTTTCCTGTGATATGTGGTGGCTGTGCCGGTGCAGGGGAGGTGTCAGGACTCTGAGCCTGTACAGTCCTTTAGGTCCATTGCACTTGACATAGCACACAGTGTTATCACAGGGAGAGGAGGGGGCTGATTGTAGCTATGGAGCTGTTTGTGTATCCAAGGCATTGTTCACATGTCCTCTGTTTCTGATAACAACACATTCTATAGGCCAATATTATTTAATACAGTTGGGAGGCAATCAAATGAATGTTGAATTTGATATATTCTGAATTTACAAAAATATATCCTGCCAAAACTAAACTTTGGAAATGTGTGTGCACTCAAAACATTTAGTCTGTTTTATTTGACTAATGTTTTGTTATTCTCATTTTCATTTCCGGCTAGAAGCCAAAGCTTATTGCTTTGTTACATGTGCATTTTGAAGTAAAGAGGAACCCAGTCTAAACTTGCTCTTGCTGTAAACAGCAGTGTTTATACATTGGGCTGTTGGGGTCCCGGTTTAAGTGGACTTTGTCTCGACAAACTCTGACTTCAATGGGAGTCCTGCCAGACCAAGGCCAGGGAGGAACGGGTGGTGCTGCTCCCTACATTTGGGGAGATACTGTGTAGAGTTAGTCCCATGTGAAATTGGCTCACAGTTTGTTTTCCATCCCAAAATGATAGAGCTTTTGGCCCATTGTTCTGTGCCTGTCAAGATTATCTGTTTTAATCATATTTTGAGCACTGTAGGGTTTTAAGATCACTAAATGTGTGTAGACCCAGCTGAAACAATGGCTTGATCTCTGTTGTAGTAATATTTTTGAGCCCTCAACATGTTCTCTAGATTTAGTTCAAAGAGGATTATGACTATGGTATGGCCTCATGCTGCTCATGTATGAACTAAAGCTGGGACTATGAATTGTTTGCATGTTTGTATTTGTCTTAATTACAGCCAGAGGGTGAAATATTATTCACAAAGTTAACCAGTACAGTTTAACCAAAGACAAGTGCCTTCATGGGCGGCTAAAATAGACAGCATAAGAGATTATAGACATCATGCCAGGAAACTACACAGAAATGTAACTAATGTATCAGTAGAATATACATAAACATACTGGGTTATGCTCATTTGGAAATGACAGTAGCTGTGACAGTAGTAGTATTTTAAATCTGTTACTTCCACCTTGATCCTAAACAAACATTAACAGTGTGGTGTGTCTCTCTCCTCTTAGGTGACATCACACAGAAGGGCTATGAGAAGAAGAGGGCCAAGCTGCTCGCCTCATACATCCCCCAGCTGCCAAGTAAGACCAGTTCTGCTGCAGTACCCACCCAGCTCTCCTGACTCACTTTCTGCTGCTCTGTGTACTTTAGTGAGCCACTGTTGAGCAATTGGTGAAATACACTGAGACACACATTACTCATGACATAGTAATAGAGTTATGTTGCAATTAAACACTCCCCCAAACGCTGTACAGTCTTATGGGAAGATTTGGAAATGTCACCAACAAAGAGAAAACTTCTTTTGGGAATGGTTTGATTTGCTCAGTTTGTGGTTCTGTAGTGCCATCTAGTGACTGACATGTTATATACAGTAAAAGCAAATCTACTTTTGACAATGTGGACAAAACTCAAGACATGCCCTCTTTATCCACAAATACACAATGTGCTTTGCTTTCTGACTGTACAAAATATATTTAGTTGTTGCATTATTGAACCAATCAATCACTTAATTAATAATTATTATTTCAGCTTTTAGATACATTGATATAGTTTAGTTATAAATGGATGCATTTTATCCTTAAAGGGATATGCCACCCCCAGGTCAAATTTGGGCATCTCCCCACAGTCCAGAGACTAAAATAAGTGGTGGAAAGCGTTTTCCTGCTCACCCAGCCATTGTCCGAGTCTGTCCCCACTGACCGCCGCGGTATCTGCAGCTCCTCCGCCTTAGACTGGAGTCTAACGTCGCCAGAGAAAGATTTCGGCCAAAAGGAATTAATTTGCTCGATGCGTTTCCCAATTACTGTCTGTGTAGTGCGCATTCATATCGAGTGCAAATAAATGTGTAAATCAACACGGAGAGCTTGCCTTGGTCATTTTGGGTGGGAACTATTTTCCAGTGCGGAAGAATACAGCCGTATCACGCAGCACGCTGCCAGGGGAATCCCAGTTACGCACCGGGAAGGGAGTTCCCCTGTTGCACAACGTGGTGCGTGATTCGGCTGTATTCTTCCGCACGCTTTCCACCACTTATTTTAGTCTCTGGACTGTGGGGAGATGCCCAAATTTGACCTGGGGGTGGTATATCCCTTTAAGATAAATAACATTTTTGTTCAAATTTCAGTTGCATTACAATTAGGGCTGCAACAATTAGTCGACGTCGACGACGTCAACAATAAAATTTTGTCGACAATTTCATTGTCGACTAGTCGTATAAGTATCATTTTACACTCAACAAAAATATAAACGCAACACTTTTGTTTTTGCTCCCATTTTTCCTGAGATGGACCCAAAGATCCAAAATTCACTCCAGATACACAACACTACCATTTCTCTCAAACATTGTTTGGTCCACTCCTCTTCAAAGGCTGTTATGGACGAAGAACACAAGTGCATTTTATTGATGGCATTTTGAATGCACAGAGATACCGTGATGAGATCCTGAGGCCCATTGTTGTCCCATACATCCATGAACATCACCTCATGTGTCAGCAAGATAATGCACGGCCCCATGTTGCAAGGATCTGTACACAATTCTTGGAAGCTGAAAATGTTCCAGTTCTTGCATGGCCAGCATACTCACCGGACATGTCACCCATTGAGCATGTTTGGGATGTGCTTGACCGGCGTATACGACAGCGTGTACCAGCTCCCACTAATATCCAGCAACTTCGCACAGCCATTGAAGAGGATTGGACCAACATTCCACAGGCCACAACTGACAATCTGATAAACTCTATGCGAAGAAGATGTGTTGCACTGCATGACGCAAATGGTGGTCACACCAGATACTGACTGGTTCTGAGTCCCCAGACCCCCAATAAAGCAAAAAAAATGCACATTTCGGGGTGACCTTTTATTGTGGGCAGTCTGGGGTGCACCTGTGCACTGGTCATGATGTCGGATCGGCATCTTGATGTGGCGCACCTGTGAGGTGGGGTGGATTGTCTCGGCGGGGCAGAGGTGCTCGCTGTCACACATTTGGACAGATTTGTGAACAATGTTTGAGAGAAATGGTAGTGATGTGTATCTGGAGTGAATTTTGGATCTTTGGGTCCATCTCAGGAAAAATGGGAGCAAAAACAAAAGTGTTGCGTTTATATTTTTGTTGAGTATAATTTGGAACTTAATACTCGTCTGTGTCAAGAATCCGCAGGGCCGACAGCAAACAGTTCAATGTCTTTGTTACACATCTGCTCCTTCACTGTACAGTGTCCAGGTTTACACCATTTCTCGTTCAGAAACAGCGCTAGTCCACCTCCCTTCTTCCCACTCTCCGTAATTTGCGGTGTTAGCCATGTTTCCGTAAAAACAATGACGCTAGTGTCCCTGTACTCCCTCTGAAATCTAACGAGCGCCGCGAGCTTGTTCGTCTTGTTGGCGAGGGCACGCATATTCCCCGTTACGACGGAGGGGAGGACCGGCCTGCAGCATCTCTTCTTTACACAACAGCGCTGCGCAGCGCCATCAGCTGATCCTTTGTGTAGACGAGCGGAGAACTTACACATCTTAAGCCGAGAAATAATCCACCAAAAGTGCGGAAAAAATGCAGCGTCGAGTGCAGCCCAAGCTTAACGAACAGTGTTGACAAAAATATTTACAAAAGTGGGGCGGTTTAAAGGCAAAAAGTTAGGAAAGTTACGGAAAAGTGCGGGAGTGTTGTGACGAGCAGCTAGCTCGCGCCAGTCACTATCTGCATGTGAGGAATATTCCAATATTAGCACTAGTGCTAAACGGAATGGTGGCCATACTCAATTTGCTCACGAGTCATGGACAATCTTTTTCATTCCGAATGAGGTCTAGTCATGTTTTGGCAGTATTCCCTTAACAGAACGCTGTTTCACAGAATACTTCAACTTTTTTTAAACTGGATACTGACAATATTCCGCTTTGAAACGGAATGCTTAAAGCATGCACGCGGAACTGCGCTCACTAAATACCAACGTTCGTGTCGTGTCCATTATCCTAGTAATATTTTTTTTCGTGACTAATCGTCACTGGATCTATAGATTAATCGACTACTAAAATAATCGTTAGTTGCAGCCCTAATTCCAATATCTCTAATTGCATTGTTTTTAATCTAAAATGTCTGCTCCTCTGGCTGAATGAAATCACTATACAATTGTTGCACAGTCTCCTGAGTGTCTGAATTTAAGTGGCACAATCAAGAACATGTTCTGATTTTACTTGACTGTTAGTGGCTAAATTTAGAGGCCTCTCATTCAATATTGATGCATGACTGCACATTGATTCGTGTTTTATATTCTGTATACAGAATGTGGTGATAGGCTTTTGTCATATGACTGTCATAGATGCAGAGCTGTCTCTCCCAGATGTACAGTTGTCCCCAGCCCATAGCGGAGACCCCAGCCCCGAGGCCCCAGGCCCCTCCTCTGCTGCCAAACACCACAGAGCCCACCGCAGTGGGGGAGCCCGGGACGAGCGCTACCGATCAGGTACAAAACACACACTCAGTATTTTAGGTATCATTCATAATACTATGCAAGATAATGACCATATTTACTCCACATCAAACTGACAAAAACACAATAATAATAATGTAGACAAAACACCTTTATTATTCTCTTAGTATTCTATTTTAATGGTGTAATCCATTATAAAGTGTGTAAATCTGAACTGTCTTGGACTTGATTTAATGTGTGGTGTTTTTCATGTTCACAGACATCCACACGGAAGCAGTACAGGCCGCTCTGGCCAAGCACAAAGAGGAGAAGATGGCTCTGCCCATGCCAACCAAAAGACGCTCTGCCTTTGTCCAGTCTCCCATGGACGCCTGCACTCCTCCAGGTGAGAGGCCTTCACAAAGCACTGGGCAGGTTCACATTAATCACATTGTTTATCGTGCCTGTTACACCCTCCTCTTCCTCAGATACGTCGTCTGCGTCGGAGGACGAGGGCTCTCTGCGCAGAAAGGCAGCTCTGAGCGCAGCTCTGGCCCAGAGTCTGCAGAGTCCTGATTACTGGATCAACCGCTCCGTCCAAAGCTCTTCCACTTCCTCCTCTGCCTCCTCCACCCTCTCCCATGGAGAGCCCAAGAGTCACCCCCAACCACAACTCCAGCCTGCTGCCTCTGTGCTCGCAGATGTACTGGCACACACAAGAATAGGTAGACTAACCTTAACATGACACAACCATATCATACACACATCAAACTCTAGCATTGTCTGCTACTTTCCATAATATTATATTTAGGGGCCAAGCACCGTAGGTGCTAGGCACCCTATAGTGTTTGCTCTGCGTTGCCTAGCGACATTGCCTAGCAACCCTTTGATCTTTCCTTTGATGTTCTGGTCTCCTGATTCTTCTTATTATTATTCTATATTCCTTTCACCATGGGAGTCTATGGCAACCCCTAGAACCGTCTGGTAAAAAGTTGTGAAATTTTGCATGCACATTCCAGCCAGTCTCCTCATTACCCACAGCGATTTATAGGCCCCCAGCCCCAACCGTCTAGTGGCACCAGCAGGTCAAAGTTGCAGGAATTTGTCAATTGCCTAGCAACGCACCTAGCAACCTTTGATCTGTCTTTGATGTGTCTGTTCTGACAGGGTTAGACCCTGTCAGACCCTGTCAGACTCTGTTAGACCCTGTCAGACTCTGTCAGACTCTGTTAGACCCTGTCAGACCCTGTTAGACCCTGTTAAACCCTGTTAGACCCTGTCAGACCCTGCATGCGGCCTACATGCTGAGGCCTACATGAACCTTTGGTGCTTGGCCCCACATTGGTGCTTGCAGCTATATTTTATTTACATTTTTGGATTACCTCAAAAGTGATACTACAAAATGTAGACTTAACATGCTTACATTAGTAAAATACATTGAAAATTGACCACAATTCAGAATGCCTTGATAATACTTCAACGAAGTGTCAGAATGAATGGCTTATTCATCGAACATGTACTTTATCTGTTTGTTCAGAGAACAGTGTCCCTCCAGATGTGACGAGCTCCACTCCTCAGGACAGGGGCTCACGAGTAGATTTGCCCCCTGCAGTCCGGGGCATGAGTCGGGGGCAGAGTCGCTCCAGTATGTTGGATACTGCTGATGGTACAGTCAAAACATCAAACTTAAATTACTGGTTTTATTAGAATT
This sequence comes from Paratrypauchen microcephalus, assembly GCA_036785185.1. Classification (NCBI taxonomy): domain Eukaryota; kingdom Metazoa; phylum Chordata; class Actinopteri; order Gobiiformes; family Gobiidae; genus Paratrypauchen; species Paratrypauchen microcephalus. The sequence goes on along the minus strand of JAVJIX010000016.1, from coordinate 340,673 downwards.
TTTAGTCAAAATACTAGATTATGATGTGTGGACAGGGCCTCCTGTGTCCTGCTTCACATCCTACATTTGCATGGCTTTGTAGTTTGAGTTTACCAGTGAATCATGTTTCAGTACTGTGGTGCTGATTTGATTTTGATTACTGATCTGCTCATATCCATCCAATTCGCATCCATTTTCATTTCACTGCTAATGACCAATGTTTTGTCTTCTTTCTTTTGGGTCCATTAATCCGTGCGTGTTTGATTAAAAAAAAGGAAAAAGAAAAGGTAATCTATTTGTGGGCAGGGGAGCTGAAGATGCCCAAATCAGCTTGTTTTTTCCAATCTAACGTCTGTCTATCTGGTGTCTCGTGGTGTTGTAGAATTAGATCTTTTTGTGATTTCTTAAAGATTGTTCCCTTATTTGTCTCTCTCCAGTACAAATTTCCCTTTTCAAATCCTTCCTCCGCTAATCTTGCTAGTGTCTGTATGAGATGTAGTAGTCCATAGAGCTGCATGTGTATGAATGTGCCTCTTATTTTATGTATCCATGTTCCTGATGGTTGTTTTTTATATAATGTGTATCTAGGTGTGCCGGTGAATAGCAGAGTGTCCACTAAAATCCAGCAGCTCCTCAACACACTCAAACGACCCAAAAGACCCCCACTCAGTGAATTCTTCCTTGATGATTCAGAGGAAATAGTTGAAGGTAAAACATAAAAACATGATTTATAATTATATAAAACTTTTGCCTTACTTATTTAGTATACAAAAGCTAAAGGCTAAAGGACAAGACAGCATTCAAATCAAATTGTACAAATCTGCCAGACAAATCCCTGTTGCAGTATTGTAACTTACTTTTCTCCCATTATTCCACAGTCCCTCAGCCTGACCCCAACACCCCAAAGCCGGAGGGGCGTCAGATCATCCCAGTGAAAGGAGAGCCCCTGGGAGTGGTCAGTAACTGGCCCCCTGCACTCCAGGCTGCCCTTGCCCGTTGGGGCGCCACACAGGCAAAGAGTCCTGCTCTCACTGCCCTGGACATTACAGGGAAACCTCTGTACACACTTACATACGGTTTGTGACTAGTACTCTAATCTAACCTAATAATGTCTAAAATCATAGCATAACAGCATAACACATTATAATAGTATTACAGTACTTGCTTAATTAGGGTATTTTAGGTGACAGTATGCTATTCCTTTAGGAAAACTCTGGAGTCGCAGTCTAAAGCTGGCATACACACTGTTGAACAAACTTGGCACAAAAACCGAGCCTGTCCTGCAGACCGGGGACCGAGTAAGCGAGACCCCCTTTGTATTTTAAAAAGTTACTTGTGGAGATAAAGTAAAAATATATTTATTTCTTCTAGGTGGCGTTGGTTTACCCAAACAGTGACCCTGGCATGTTCTGGGTGGCTTTCTATGGCTGCCTTTTAGCTGAGGTCATCCCTGTGCCAATTGAGGTGCCATTGTCCAGACAGGTGTCTATAAAACTTTTAAAACTGTATATTATCAAAAGAAAGTGCATATTAATAATTACTAATAAAAATTCATATTAAAAAAGAAATGTATGCAAAAGGCTCTGTACAACTTCCATCAGTTAATACTACTTTGGCTTATTACAGATGCTCTGCTCTAAAAATATGATTGTTGAATGCTTAATAAATGAACCTTGGGCCATTAAGAATATCTGGCAGTAGCCACATGTGTGTAGTCTTTCTGACCTTTTCCTCTGTGTGTGTGTAGGATGCAGGCAGTCAGCAGATTGGCTTCCTGTTGGGCAGCTGTGGAGTGAGTCTGGCTCTGACTAGCGAAGTGTGTCTCAAAGGACTCCCCAAGACACAGAACGGAGAGATCGTCCAGTTCAAAGGTCAGCCTTGTCTCCTGGCCATCCCTCCATTACAGCCACTCATTGAAACAACACTGTAATTTACCATAGCTGTGTGGGTGGTTTAGTATTTTAGTTTACATCGTTGGTCTTTGAAGAACGTGTGTCTCTAGAGGCGTTTTCTTAAGAGATGTTTTCATTTTATTTTCAGGATGGCCCAGGATGAAATGGGTGGTCACAGATACCAAGTATTTAACCAAACCCTCAAAGGACTGGCAGCCTCACATCCCCACAGCCAACACAGACACAGCCTACATCGAGGTATAAAATTCATTAAGCAGTTCAGATGCAGTCTTTTAATAATTAAATTGCATGTTTTTGTTATACATTCACACCAGTACAAAGCAACCAAGGAGGGGACGGTCATGGGAGTCGCAGTTTCAAAGATCGCCATGTTGACTCATTGTCAAGCACTCACCCAGGCCTGCAATTACTGTGAAGGTCAGAGGAGACTGCACACAGCATTGGACTAACCATAAATATAAACTAACATTTTTATTTGCTGTCATGGATTTGTTTCAGGGGAGACACTCGTCAATGTGTTGGACTGTAAAAAGGATATGGGCCTATGGCATGGTGTTTTAACAGTAAGTCTTAAATAAGCTTAATTCAGGCCCTTTCACTGCAATTATAACTAAATATTTGTGGTCTTATGCAGAGTGTCATGAACCGAATCCACACCATCACAGTGCCATATGCAGTTATGAAGGCCTGTCCCATGTCCTGGGTGCAAAGAGTTCATATTCACAAAGGTGTAGACTGAATCACATCACCTTTGGTATCTGCCTCTTTTGTGTTTTGTAACATGAGTTTGTTTGTAAATCTGTAGCACGTGTGGCCTTGGTGAAGTGTCGGGACCTTCACTGGGCAATGATGGCCCATAAGGACCAAAAAGACACAAACCTGTCCTCCATACGGATGCTCATAGTAGCAGATGGAGCCAATCCCTGTGAGTCACATCTCACTTTAGATGCTAATTATCATCTACACCAGTATAATTAACCGTCCTCTTTGTCTGCTCCTTCATCAGGGTCTGTGTCCTCATGTGATGCCTTCTTGAATGTGTTTCAATCTCACGGCCTGAAGCCAGAAGTCATCTGCCCCTGTGCCACTTCGCCTGAGGCGCTTACTGTCGCCATCCGCAGGTAGTCAACACAGATGATTTAGGATGTTTTAAAGATCCCATGATATGGTACTTCTTGATGCTTTTATATGGCGCCTTAATGGTTCCCTAATACTGTAAATGAATCCTTCAAAATCAAGACTCAGTGCATGAGATATGACTTTGACTGTCTTCTTGAGGCTAAATATCTCTCTGAAACACTTTATTATGGGCGTTGTTGCTTAAATACAAATGAGGAGGACAGAGACAGGCCAGTGCAGTGGGTGGGGGTGTGACCAAACGCTGCTCTTTCCTAGATTAGCGGTGCGCTGGAGCGCTGGCCCCACTTCCGCATTTAAGCGCGGAGGAAGATATGAGATGCTTTCCATTAGAAAAAAAACATTTCCACAGAAAATAAAATTAAACCACTGTTGTTTCAGAGGTTCGGAGGCTCGGATAAAGGACATCCGAGCCTGGAAACACTCTCACCTGTTTCCAGGCAAATAAAAAAACGCATCTCGCATTGCGTAGCTCGTTCTCGGTCCAGATTCTCTGGGAGTGATTTCCAGAGACGGTGGGTAGAAACACAGACGCGGGGTGGAAACCTTTCCCCGAGTGTGACGTCAGAAAGTTCTCTTGTTCAGAATCGCACGTTTGGGCTGCCTTTTTTTCAAATGCGGAAAAGAATCGCAAATGCTCAGTTTACACATTTCGCAACTTTTAGCCATGGGGGGGGTGGCCTAAACAGGGTAGGGGAGCTCACATTAACGTTCAAAAACCTCAGAAAGTGAAAATTTCATGTCATGGGACCTTTAAATTTAATGGAGCAGCCCAATAAAAACACTGTTTTCTCACAGACCTGGAGCTCGTGGAGCCCCTCTCCCTGCGAGGGCCATCCTCTCGATGGGAGGGCTCAGTCACGGCGTCATCAGAGTCAACACAGAGGACAAAAACTCTGCTCTGACCGTGCAGGATGTGGGACATATCATGCCTGGAGGTCAGTGCAACATTCACATAATACAGTATGCGAAAGTATTGAATATTATGAAATACTGTACTGTATGCTTTAAGCAGTTGTTTGTGATCATATACACTGTGTTGTGTCCTGCAGCTCTTATGTGCATAGTGAAGCCCGATGGGCCTCCACAGTTGTGTAAAACAGATGAAATTGGTGAAATTGTGATTAACTCTCGTGCTGGAGGCACCATGTACTATGGTCTGCCTGGAGTCACTAAGAACACTTTTGAGGTTTGTTTAAAACTGGTTTAAGCATTTTACAAAATGTCAGTGATCTTCATTCACTATGTCCACCGTTTAATCCTCCTGTTGCGTTACTCATAGGTGATCCCGGTGAACCAGGCTGGGACCCCAATAGGAGAGGTGCCCTTCACTCGCACTGGTCTGCTGGGCTTCGTTGGACCTGTAAGAAAAATATATGAAGGCTGGTTTATGATTCACAGGTGCTACAGTAGCTGATGTTTATATTTTTGATCTGTCAGGGAAGTCTGGTGTTTGTTGTGGGAAAGACAGAAGGGCTGCTATCGGTGAGCAAGAGACGGCACAATGCAGATGACCTGGTGGCCACTGCTCTGGCTGTGGAGCCTGTTAAAACAGTTTACAGGGGAAGGTGAATATTTATGGTTAATTATATAATTAAGTATTCATAACACATGCAAATATCACCTTAATGCTGTGAATTCTGTGCAGGATCGCGGTGTTCTCTGTGACAGTGTTTTATGATGAAAGGATAGTGATTGTAGCAGAGCAGAGACCAGACGCCAGTGAAGAGGACAGCTTCCAGTGGATGAGTCGAGTTTTACAGGTGAAGAATCCTTGGAGACCTTGAAACTAAAAGTGCGGACGACTTTATAAAGTAGCACATTGTCCTCCTCAGGCCATCGACAGCATCCATCAGGTGGGCCTGTACTGCCTTGCACTTGTTCCTGCCAATACTCTGCCAAAGACCCCTCTGGGAGGCATCCACATCTGTGAGACGAAGCAGAGCTTTCTGGATGGAAATCTACATCCATGTAACATCCTCATGTGCCCACACACCTGTGTCACCAACCTGCCCAAGCCCCGTCAGAAACAGCCTGGTAAAAAGTGATTTTTATTCAACCACAAATGAAATTTGTCCATTGTGACACCTAAGTGATGATGCATCCATGTTTGTGCAGTGGACGTTGGCCCTGCCTCGATGCTTGTGGGGAACCTGGTGGCAGGGAAGCGCATTGCTCAGGCCACAGGCCGAGAGTTAGGGGTGTTGGACGACCAAGACTTGATACGAAAGGTACTGCTCTTGTGCCACTTGTTATACTGCACTGTTTCTGAACATAATTTAAATATTAAATAACATATTTCTTTAATATCATACAGCATTATATACTTTCACACAACTACTGCTAATCCTTTTGTGAATGAAAGACCATTAACTGATTGGTAGATTGGCAGTAATCTTGTATTCTGTCTGATTTGGGCTGTAGCTCAGTATGTGGCCCATGATGATGGTAAGGCCCTGGCCGCACTATCTGCTTCTCTTCTGTCTAATGTGATTTAGCAGCTGTGTTTTTTGTGTGTGAGAGTGGCACTATAAGATGTTTTTGTTAAATTCTTAGTTTGAACGTGCCATATTTGATTAGCCATATTTGATACAAGAGTAGTAGTGCTGCTTCCAGTCACTAGTGCAGATGTGTATCCCTGTGCTCTGCTGCTGTGTCTGTGCTGCTCCTCGTGTGGCATGAGCTTCTGAGCAGCATGAAGCCACAGAGACTGGACACCACCTACAGCCTGTCACTGCCCTTTGTTCATGGTGTTTATAATTTATTAATGTTATTTTTTACATGTTCGAATTCTGGAGAGGACCCTGCAGTTTCTGTACTGTACATAATATGTGTATAAATGTTCATCCTAGTTTTCTATATATCAACAACAGTACACTAGAGCACGTAGTTTATAACTTAATGTGCATGCACGTAATGCCATTGTTTATATTTGTTGGAGCCATATATCTTATATAAATCTCAACTTGTATGATTGTATAATGATAAATATGGAATTGGGTAGATTATTAATAAAAGTTAACATAATAGCATATTAGTATACCAGTATTTAATTATGATTCACACTGATTTTCAAGTACTTTCTTAAAAGCCCCAATGAGGCAGAGAATCTTTGTTTAAGGCAGTGCTTCTCAAATAGTGGGGCGGGCCCCCCTGGGGGGGCGCGGTGTGATGCCAGGGGGGGCGCGTGTGACCCTGGGAAACATGCTTTTTGCCGTACTGTACTAGAACTAAGTGTAATTGCACATCAACAACAGTAGTTGGCAGTAGCGCTCTCATTATCGCTCTGGGGCAGGGGGCGGCAACCTTAAATACGCGATATACAGAACAGACTCACCATCAGCAGAACATCCTCTGTCACAGAAAAAACACGTATATTCCACTGAGTCGTGTCCTTTAGTCCGACAGAAGCTGACGCATCAGCGGCACAAGGACAGAGTGTTTTTTTTTCAGCGCTTTTAGTTTATGCAATGTAATTTTAAGTTTTGTTTCTGTGAAACGTAAACAAATGTGCACATTAATATTTGAGTCCTCAGTGCAAAAAGACAGTGCAGTCTTTGTTGGAAGTTTCTTTTTTGTTTTTAATGTTAACAAAAGGATACAATGTTATGCAGAGGTGTACTAATAACAATTTTCTAGACAAATAATACTATTTATAGTCGCACGTAGGGAGGGGGGGAAATTTTTGAAATTTTTTCTTCTTCCTAGGGGGGGCGTCACAGAAAATAATTGAGAAGCACTGGTTTAAGGCGTCTGTATTTTGTTAGTTTTTGACTGTGGCACCAATTGCCCCCCTGCCAGGTGCAGATGCTCCCAGCATGATGCACTTGTGTGCTCAGAGCCAGAGGTCAACAAGTCAGAGTGTCTTGTGAAATGCTTGTCTAAATGTTACAACTGAGATTTTAATAAAAAGACATTTACAGTGGTAGATGGTCTCAAATGTATAGATACATTTGTATAGATTTGTATAGATACATTTTTTGAACATTTAGTTTGCCATTTGCAGCACCAGTTTCTGTCAGAAGCACTGCAGTGGAGAGCACAAGCCGACCCCGACCATGTTCTGTATGTGCTTCTCAATGCTAAGGTAAACTTCATTGTCTTAATAACTGAATGTATGTGTATGACCCATTCTTCACTCAGTCTCCAGTCTTTCAAGAAACAATATTAAAGATGCTACTCTGTTTTTGTCTGTAGGGGGTGGCAGTGTGCACAGCCACCTGTGCCCAGCTTCACAAGAGAGCAGAGAAGATCACAGCTACTTTATTGGAAAGAGGAGGCCTTAACACAGGAGACAATGTGGTGCTGCTATATCCCCCAGGTACAGCTGCACACATTCACAAATAAAAAAATAAAAACCCCAGAATACAGATTACAAGTTACAAGTCTCATTTCTCTTCTTGTCTTTCTACAACTCCTGCAGGTATTGACCTGATTGCTGCCTTTTATGGGTGCCTGTACGCAGGGGTCATCCCTGTGACTGTCAGACCGCCTCATCCACAAAACCTGGCTGCTACTCTCCCCACTGTTCGCATGATCATTGATGTGAGTCAGTTACACAAAGCACAGTATAAATGCACACACTCTGAAATTATGTACTCAGAAATGTCTTTGTGTTTTACAGGTGAGCAAAGCCGCGTGCATCCTCACCACTCAGCCTCTCATGAGGATCCTCAGGTCGAGGGAAGCCGCTGCCAGCGTCAACATCAAGACGTGGCCCACTATCATTGATACAGGTCCATACATAATAACATTAAAGCTACTGCTAATGGGAATTTATCATTACAGTCTGCTAAACACATACAAAACCAAAGGCAAAACCTGAACATCCACTTTAAACCACAAGGGGTCATCAGAGCTCTTTTTTCAATGCCTATCTTTAGCAAAGAAATCTTCTGTTTCTCAGATAATTGCCTAAAACCTGTGCATTAATCACACTCTTGGCCCATTTGTAGATGATCTTCCCAGGAAGCGACCCCCAAGCATCTACAAACCACCTACTGCTGAGATGCTCGCCTACCTGGACTTCAGCGTGTCCACCACAGGGATGCTGACTGGGGTTAAGGTAAAGATTAGTGCATTGTTCATGTATGTGCGTGTGTGTGAATATCCTGTGATATTTTGGGCCTTGTTTTGACAGATGTCTCATGCGGCGATCAGTACTCTTTGCCGCTCTATTAAGTTGCAGTGTGAACTTTATTCCTCTCGCCAAATAGCCATCTGCCTCGACCCGTATTGTGGCCTGGGCTTTGTTTTATGGTGCCTCTCCAGGTAACACTCACTAATATACAGGACTACATTACATGTGGTCTATTTTTAGGTTCATATTTGTTGTAATTGTTTTATATTGTCATGCTTTTTCAGCGTTTACTCAGGTCACCAGTCCATCCTTATCCCTCCTCTGGAGCTGGAGAGTTCATTGCCTTTGTGGCTGAGCACTTTGAGTCAGTACAAGATCAGAGACACGTTCTGCTCCTACTCTGTCATGGAGCTCTGTACAAAAGGACTGGGCACACAGACCGAGATACTGAAGGTTAAACAAACCAGCTGCTAACGTATTCAAATGTTGCAAAAATACAAAATATGGTTTTCATGTTTTGTTTCACAAAAGAGTTGGGTTTGTTTCTGCTACACCAGACCATTTTTTGTTTGTGTATATTTTGAAAAATAAATAAATTGAGAAATTAGGGGCCAAAGGGTTTATATGAACGTCTCTATTGTCCCCAGACGAGAGGAGTGAATCTGTCCTGTGTGCGGAGCTGTGTGGTGATAGCCGAAGAGCGCCCCCGTCTGGGCCTCTCCATGTCTTTTTCAAAACTCTTCAAAGACTTGGGCCTTTCATCTCGGGCTGTGAGCACTGCCTTTGGATCCAGAGTGAACCTGGCAATATGCCTGCAGGTCAGTATTAGAAGGACTGGTTTAGAATTAAAGTCCTTACTGAAAAAAGTGGGACACCATAGTTAATCATTTACACTTTGTGACTAGTCTATAAGATAGTTGTTAACATAACATCTTTAATTCTGTGTTAACATTTTCCTAGACTTAAATTTAGAATGATAAATGATGGTTTTCTAATTCTGCCTAGGGCACTTCTGGACCTGACCCCTCTACGGTCTATGTAGATATGAAGTCACTACGACACGACAGGTAAATCCTCTGCACATCACCATACAAAGATTGCAACATGCTGTACTGGTCTAACACTGTGGTCCATATATGTGTATTCTTCAGGGTGAGACTGGTAGAGCGAGGGGCACCACAGAGTCTTCCACTCATGGAGTCAGGCACAGTGCGTATTGATTATTGACTTGTGGCTCATTTGTGTGACTGTAGAACTGGCCACACACAAGGAGAATGCAATAGTCTGCAGTAGGTTTGTGCTTATAACTGTGCAAAATGTGTCTTTAGATCCTTCCTGGAGTCAGGGTAATCATTGTGAACCCAGAGACCAGAGGGCCACTGGGAGACTCACATCTAGGAGAGGTAAGAACTCAAAACTACATTGTGTATAATTGTAAGCTTAGGAGATTAATGAAACATTGAATTGCTATTGTACACACAAAAATAAATGTAAGACATGTACACATTTTATTGCATAGTTTTGATGCATATTTGGCAATGCACTATCAGCAGTCATTGTTTAAAGCGGTGTTTCCCAACCTTTTTTGTCTTGTGTACCCCCTGAGCCTTTTTGTCATACCTCGAGTACCACCTCACTCATACGTGCTGATAATTCTCCAAAAGTAGAACGTGACACAACAGATTATTAAATGAAAATCATTTTATTTCATCTCCTTAATTTGAAAAGTTAATTCTCAGGCATTTCCCCCCCCCACACCCCCTGTAGTGTGCTCGAGTACCCCTAGGGGTACTTGTCCCCATGGTTGGGAAACTGGTTTAAAGAGGTGGAAGGAGAATTTCATTTTTTTTGTTTTCCTTGTGTTAGATCTGGGTGAATAGTGCTCACAGTGCCAGTGGTTACTACACCATCTACGGAGAAGAGAATCTACAGGCCGATCACTTCAACACCAAACTCAGCTTTGGAGATCCACAGACTGTGTGGGCCAGGACAGGATATTTAGGCTTTATCAAGAGGACCGAGCTGTTGGATGCAAGCGGAGGTGAGGTCATTGCTTACACTCTTGAGAGGGTGTAAAAAGGGATAGCTTACAAGATTGTTTGATTTTTTTTTTTTTTTTGGCAATTATATGAACAGTCCAACAGTGCTGTGAAAAAGTATTTGCCCCCTTACCAATATCTTTTTTTTTTTCCACCTTTGTCACTCTAAGTCATCTCAGATCAAGCAAACTTGAATATTAGACAAAAATAACACAAGTAAACACAAAATGCAGTTTTTGGTGCCGATTTTATTTAAGGGAAAAAAGCCATCTGAACCTACATGACCCATGTGAAAAAGTAATTGCCCCCTAAACCTAATAACTGGTTGAACCGCCCTTAGCAGTTGAGCATTTGCGATAACTGGCAATGAGTCTTTCACATCGCTGTGGAGGAATTTTGGCCCACTCTTGTTTGCAGAATTGTTTTAAATCAGCCATATTGGAGGATTTCCGAGCATGAACCGCCTTTTTAAGCTCATGCCACAGCATCTCAATTGGGTTTAGGTCTGGACTTTGACTAGGCCACTCCAAAACCCTCATTTTGTTTTTTTTAAGGCGTTCAGAAGTGGACATGCTGGTGTTTGGATCATTGTCCTGCTGCAGAAACCAAGTGCGCTTCAGCTTGAGGTCACAAACTGATGGCCGGACATTCTTCTTCAGGATTTGTTGGTAGAGAGCAGAGTTCATGGTTCCTTCAATCGCAGCAAGTCATCCATGTCCTGAAGCAGCAAAGCAGCCCCAAACCATGACACTGCCACCACCACATTTCACTGTTGGCATAAGATAAGACTTTATTGATCTCACACAGGAGAAATTCACTTGTCACATTAGCTCCAGGCAGTTTAGTGCAAAAGAAAGTTTGAACAGAAAGTGCATGCAGACAAATAGTAATAATAAAAATAAGTAAAAAGAGAGTAGAGAAAATATTGCACATTTGGACTATATAGTGGAGTTACACAGTCTGATGGCGGTGGGGATGAAGGATCTGCAGTAGCGCTCCTTGCACTGAGGGTGCCTCAGTTGGCTGCTGAAGGAGCTGCTTAGCTCCTCTACAGTCCGGTGCAGAGAGTGAGAGGTGTCATCCATGATGGACGTAAGTTTGGCCAGCACCCTCCTCTCAGCCACCTCCTCTACAGAGTCCAGAGGACAGCCCAGGACAGAGCTGGCCCTCCTGACCAGCTTATTGAGTCTCTTCCTGTCCCGCTCTGTGCTGCTTGGGGCCCAGCAGATGACAGCGTAGAGGAAAGCAGAGGCCACCACAGAGTCATAAAAAGTCTTGAGCAGAGGCCTGCACACTCCAAAGGACCTCAGTCTCCTCACGAGGTGGAGGCGACTTTGGCCCTTCTTGTACAGGGCGTCGGTGTTGTGGGACCAGTCCAGTTTATTGTTGAGGTGAACACCCAGGTACTTGAAACTGTCCACAGTCTCTATGTCCTGCCCCTGGATGTTCACCGGTGAGTGAGGTAGTGGTCTCCTCCTGAAGTCGATCACCAGCTCCTTTGTCTTGCTGGTGTTAAGGCTCAGGTGGTTGCGCCCACACCAGTCCACAAAGTCACTGATGACCGAGCGGTACTCCAGCTTGTTCCCCTCAGACACACAGCCCACAATGGCCGAATCGTCAGAGAACTTCTGGAGATGGCAGCTGTCCGTGTTGTATGTGAAGTCTGAGGTGTAAATGGAAGAGGAAGGGTGAGAGGACAGTTCCCTGGGGGGCCACCAGTGCTGCAGACTACCACCTCTGACTCAGCCACGCAGCCGCACATACTGTGGACGGTCAGTGAGGTAGTCGATGGTCCAGGCAGCGAGATGTCCATCAACTCCTGCGTCCTCCAGCTTCCCCCGCAGTATCGCCAGTCTGAAGTGTTGAAGGTGCTGGAGAAGTCAAAGAACATGACTCTCACAGCACTCCCGGCGGTCTCAAAGTGGGTGAGCGCCCGCTGCATCAAGTAGATGACGGCGTCCTCTACTCCTACATTTGGCTTGTAGGCAAACTGCAGCAGGTCCAAGGTGGGGCTCACCACAGAGCGGAGGTGACTGAGGATCACCCTCTCCATGGTCTTCATGAGGTGGGAGGTCAAGGCGACTGGTCTGTAGTGAGCCGGTTCCCTGGCGTTTGTTGTTTTGGGAACCGGGACCACACAGGAGGTCTTCTACAGGACGGGGACCCTCTCCAGGCTGAGGCTCAGATTGAAGATGTAGCAGAGAACCTCACAGAGGAGCCGCGCCGTTTCTCAGCAGCCTGGGGCAGATACCGTCGGGTCCTGCAGATTTCCTCTGCTTCAGCTGCCTTAGCTCCCTCCTCACCTCATCCGGTGTGATGGAGAGGGGGGAGTGGGGGGGGGACTGGGGTGGACTGCAGGGGGTGATGTTGGGGGATAGAGGGGGGCTGGTGCTGGGTTGGTCCATGTGAAGAAGGAGGGGGATGTGGCCACTGGCCTGGGGAGGTGTGAAGAGGGGGGAGTCGGAAGAGGGGCAGAAGGAGTGGGGGGCAAATCAAACCTGTTAAAGTAACAGTTTAATTCGTCTGCCCAGCGCTGATCACCGTCAGCTGTCCCTCTGGCACTCTGTCCAAATCTGGAGATGTTCCTCAGTCCTCTCCACAACAAGTACTCGCAACAAGCAGCTCTAAGTCCCGGTAGCACAGCTGATGTTTCACGTGTGCGTTCCCGGGATGACACCAGCACTCGCGTACAAATACTGCCAGTCCTCCTCCTCGCGCATTCCCACTTCCCGACACAGTCTGGTCCGCACGCTTTAGAGTAAATCTGTCCAAGGAAATGACCGGTATGTGCTCATTCAGCCACGTCTTGGTGAAACACATAAGGCTGCAGTCACGATATTCCCTCTGCTGCCGGGTCAGCGGTCAGCTCCTCGGTCTTGTTGGAGATGGAGCGCACGTTTCCCATAATTACCGCAGGTAGATACGGTAAATATGGTCTCCGCTTCTTGCGTCCACCCCTGCAGCCTCTCCTCTTCCTCCGTATCTCCGCTGGAACGACAGGTTTGCTAGCGTAGAGTAGAGAAGGGCTGCGCAGGCTGAGGAGCTCATTGCGCACGTATGTGATGCGAGCCGTAGCTGAAAGTGATCCCTGGCACATCTCCTGGCACAGATTCACAAAGTGCAAAAAAACACTACAGCTAACAATAAAGTTGTATTAGAAGTAGGCTTCCCAGGTTCCCAGGCAACTGCACCGTGTTTCACCTACTCTAAAGAAAAAACAAAAAAAAAACGTCTATATACAAGTAAAAAGAGGAAAAAAGGTCAGGTAGGGTCGGAACTTCTGCGACAGGCGGCTGGCCTCTCCAGCGCCATCTTGATGTTCTTTTCATCAAATGCAGTGTTCATTTTACGCCAGATGTAACGGGATGCACTCCTTACAAAAATTTAAAGTTTTGTCCACAGAATATTTTCTCAAAAGCTTTGGGATGTTTTGGCAAAAGTGAGACAAGCCTTTATGTTCATTTTTGCAGGCAGTGTCTTTTGCCTTGGAACATGTCATGCATGCCATTTTTGCCTAGTCTCTTTCTTATGGTTCAGTCATGAACACTGACCTTTACTGAGGCAAGTGAGGCCTGCAGTTGTTCAGATGTTGTTCTGGGTTCCTTTGTGACCTCTTGGATCAGTTTTCGTTCTACTCTTGGGGTAATTTTTGTAGGCCACCCACTTCTGAGAAGGTTCACCTCTGTGCAATGCTTTCTCCATTTGTGGATAATGGCTCTCACCATGGTCCGCTGGAGTAGAAAAGGCTTTGCAACCTTTTCCAAATTGAGACATGTCAATTACTTTTCTTCTTATCTGCTCCTGAATTTCTTTGGACCACAGCATGATGTCTTGGTTTCAATATGGCTTTCTTCGCCTTGTCAGACAGATTCTATTTAACTGATCTCTTGATTTGAAAAGGTCTGACAGCAACAGGCCTGGGTGCAGCTATGAAAATTGAACTCAGCTTTCTACAATTATATAATTTATCACCTCATTATTTAACAAGAGGAGACCATGTAGGTGTGGATAGTATTTTTCTCTTAACACAGTATTTTTCTCTTCACAGAACTGCATTTTATGTTTACTTGGGTTGTCTTTGTTTAATATTTAAATTTGTTTGATGATCTGAAACAGTTAAGTGTAACACTCATGCAAAAAAGTAAGAAATCAGAAATGGGGGCTTTTTCACAGCACTGTTTGTACTACTTGCTTTGCAGATCGTCATGATGCCTTGTTTGTGGTGGGCTCTCTGGATGAAACATTGGAGCTGAGAGGGCTGCGATACCACCCCATAGACATCGAGACTTCAGTGTCCCGAGCACATCGCAGCATTGCAGAGAGGTGAGTAATGTCTGTGAGACGTAGGTTGGGACCAAAATAATATCTTTAGAGATTGGCTGTAAATCTGTGCCTTGTTGCCCTCAGTGCCGTGTTTACGTGGACCAACTTGCTGGTGGTGGTGGCAGAGCTTAGCGGGTCTGAGCAGGAGGCCTTGGACTTGGTGCCTCTGGTCACTAATGTAGTTTTGGAGGAGCACCACCTGATTGTAGGTGTGGTGGTCATCGTGGACCCAGGGGTCATTCCTATCAACTCCAGAGGTGAGAAGCAGCGCATGCACCTGCGGGACTCTTTCCTGGCAGACCAACTGGACCCCATCTATGTGGCCTACAATATGTGAACAGCCCTCAGAGAGAGCAGAAACCTGAGCCAGGCTCTGAGCATACAGGGAGGGCCTTGGACACCACACATCTGCAGAGCAGAGCAGCGAGAGTGGGCTTCCCTTTGAAAACTTTTACTTCGACCTGCTCCGCCTCTGCAATCTAGGTGATTTGGGATGGGAGGGGCTGGCAGCACTGTCAGAGGAAAGGAATCTGTCTCCATCTGTCGTCTCTCTCAGTGCACCCATTTATATCCAAGACGTTTTAATGCATCTTAGAAAACTATTATTTCATTCCTTGGTTTTAAGCCAAACCATGCACCTGTTTGTTTCCTCCATCCTTGTTTCCTCTTCAGTAGGACGTCCCATTGTACCTGCTGAGGGGACCAGACCTATTCCTGTTGCACTTTAAAAGCCCCTGTACCTATGACACACCCCCACAGCATCCACACAAGCCCACCCCAGCCAGTCAGTCCAGTCAGTATTATCACCTGCCTGATGTGCTACTCTCCACAAAAGCGGGGGCACTGTGGCTTTATCCCACAACAAACTGGCTACATCCCGCAGAATGTGTCTCATACTACATGAAGAAAAACAACTGCTGAGCTCTGAGGCAAATCTTTTCTTTATGTGTGAGTAGGAGTTGGTCCATTAGATAGCTTTTATGATTGTAATAGTGCTAATTAATTTTTTTAAAAGAAAATAGTTTCAAGATGAGAAGATGTAGTCAGTGTTGTTAAGCTGTACTAATAAGAGTGCAATTAAAGGCTGTGTCTGAAATGCCTTTAAAATTACTTTAAACTATTTAACCTCAACTAAATTAGATGATTCAAATTGGTGATTACGTCCACCAGGCTAGTGAATGCCTGAATCTGATTATATCAGAAGAACTTACAAAAATAGTATTTGCTTTGGTCTTCTTTGGTTTTGTTTGGTCGAACAACAATTTCTTCCATAAATTGTGCTATATATTAGTAAAACTATAAATAGTATGAATACTTCAGACACAGCCTTGGTCAAATAGAGACCCAAAAGAGCAAATGATAGTAAAATTAGGAGATCCCAAGTATGGCTTGATGTTAGCGCTAGTGCTACGCTGTGCTATGCTAAATGGCTACATTCATCAGCTGGAAAAAAAATACAAAAAATCCCAGGAACACATAAATCTGACTTTAGTTTACTAAGGGTAAAGCATCATAACTTGAGCCACAAGCTTTTCCTTTTATGCGCTGTTACTGTGTTGGCATCATATGTAGATCACCAAGAGGCAGAATAGTGCCTTTATGCTGCGTCTTTGTCACATTTAGGATTAAGGACTGTTCAATTAAGAAAAAATAAAGGAAACTCCAGTCTTTTGCCTTAAACCTGTGGAGCGCCATCATTTACATATCTGGCTGTAACATTTGTGCAACTATACAAAGCCAGCCAGCCTCTCAAAATCACATTTTAAATGGGAAGTAGGGAGTGTGTTTTATTTGAATGCGCCTTTGATCATTTCATTATTGCATCTTAAATCTTGTTGAATGTCTGTAACACTGAAGAAGAAGAATAATTGCATTTGAAAATGAACAACAATCAGAGCCACCTGTGTGAGAAAATGGCAGAAAAAGTTAAAATCCTTTAAGGGGCCTATGATAAGGGTAAAGGATGTCAGCTGTATACTGTATCTTGGGTCGAAAACTGGATTATTGGTATTAATGTGTACATGGGAAAGTGTCTATGATAAACTTGACTGATCGTTTCGTACTTGACAGCATTTATTTCTACATTGTTCATTTTTTAAAAAATGTTTAATTTGTTACAACAAAAAAGGTTTCACGTTGTTTTGTTGGGAGAGATGTGCACTTTTCCCAATATGGTTTTAAATGTTCTGTGGTGCAAGGTTTGTCCCCAGATTTTAAACCATTTTTATGTTCATTTCTGTTTAACATGTCGCATCCACTGAATTTTGTCTTTCCATCAAAAATTTGAAGTTAATATATTTTAAATGGTGTCTTTTTCTGTAAAACTGCACATCTCTCTGTTATAATTAATACAACTATTAATAAACCACTTTTCACTTTGACAGTTGCTGGCAGTTTATGAGCCAGTATTTTTTTTTCTATTTTAGACAAATGTACACATGACTAAGTGAAGCTGTTTTTCTGCCATCATGTAATAATGCTTTGTTGCTACTGTTTCACTCCAATTTTAAATAAAGTTTTATAATTTCCAGTTGGCCTTAAAGCCTTTTCAATAGACATTGGTGCTATTCCTCATCCGAGAAAGAGGTCAATGGTCCAATGTCCTATTCTAAGGTCATTTTCTTCCATTTTTGTGACTTAATGCTATACAGTGCACTAATTCTCTCCAATTACACTTTCAGCTGTCAAGTTGCAGAGAACAGTGCGCATTTGAAAGCTATAATATTATTTTAAGCACAAAATGTAATGTCCACAACGTGAGGTAATAAAATTGGGATTTTCCACACAAAAACTCAAGGGCCCACAATGTATACCTCAAACCAAGGACTATCCGATCACTATGCATTAGTCAAGCTGCAGCGAAGACGCTCTGAACTGGTGCGAAAACATGTCTTACTTGACAATGTCACTGTCATTTGGATGTGTTTCATGTCAAATAAAAGATGCTTTGTCAAAGTTTCTTGAGTCATTTTTATATTTTGCAAGGGTTCCTTTGCACCATTTGTCCACCAGGTGTCGCTCAACCCGCTTTGAATGGACAAGTATTTTCTCCTATGACGTCACGAAGAGCTCTGCGCCAGTTTGGGATGGGCTCAAGGCTCAAATCTAAATACTTACATTTTTAATTAACATTATTTTTTACAGGATGAGTGACTAAACCTTAGTCCTTATGTGCTTCATGTGTTCGACTTGAGGTAAACATCATAAATATTTAATGCTACACACAGGAAATGGCATTTAAATACAACTGAAAACTGACGCTCATCATTGATGAGAAAGCGACTTCATTATTTTCAAATAGTTAATAACAATTGTTAGTCATTCATTTTTTAATAATTGTTTTTCCTTTTATCTTAGTTTATAACATTTAAACCGTATGATTTACATTTACAGATTGTTGCCTGCTCATTTTCTAACCAAGAATGGGTGCAATAAACTTTGAGTGAATCTCCATGGCAACACCGATACCCATACAGTATTTTGGAATCTTCCCATTCTGTATTGTGATTGGTACGCCGATATGTGACTTCACTTTTATCTAGCTATTTTACTGTACTGTAATGTTCAGGCTAAGGGCAGTGGGAGAAGAATAACATTACATTTTAACTTAGAGGGCTGTTGAGTAATTTTGAAACATGGTTCTATGACATGGAGTATAACATATACAGTAATATGTCCATGTGGGAGACCACAGTTGTATCCAAAACTGGTCACTCCCAGCTGGTAGAACCTCCCCTTCTTCCTGCTGTAGCACTGTAAAGGCCCGCCGCTGTCACCCTACACCACAAACATCCAAACAAACACGTGTCACACAGGCATCCTTAAACTCTCTCCTCTGTGATGAAATGGGATCCCAAACCTGACATGAGTCCACCCCACCACTCTCCAGACCAGCACAGATCATGTTGTTCGTGATCATGCCGTGGTGAAAGTTGATCAGGTTGCATGTTTGTTGGTCAATCAGCTCCACTTCTGTTTCCCGCAATCTGTCCCGCCAGACCCTGCCAAAAGTCAATGTGTACAACAACGTGCTCTTAAAAATAGCAGAGAAGTTAGGATGTCAGATGCAGTGCATTTATTTCATTAATTTTAGGCACTTTTGCATTAAAAAAAAAAAATCATAATTCCCTTCTAATTAATATTTGGCAGCTAAATGGGGCATAACTGTGCAAATGGCTTAAAAAGAAAACTATTGACAGTCATTCACTGGGTTTATGCATTTTGTTTGTGCATCTTTGGTCTCACAACACAGATTTAACAAATTTAAACAATATAAATTGTCACATTCCCTCAGTACATAACACCTATTCTACCATCTAACACATTATACAATTTCAAATTAAAAAAATTATAATGGGTGTGAGGCATTCTTTGTGACTCTTAAACTAAAAGCTTTTGGCAGATGGACTGACTAACCTCCATAGTAGGTGCTGCCCCATCCTGAGATGAAGCAGTGAGTGAAGTCTAAGAATCGAATTATAAATGGGAGACAAGTTATGTCTTCTTAGACCAAATCAAAACAGACAAAGACACATTAGGGCAGACGAGCCAGGGCAGAGGGGTGGAGAGGGTCGTTAGACGTTGAATAGGGGGTCGTAACTAGTCGCCAGAGTAATTTGAAAAACAAAGAGACAGATTAGGGGGGGATCGTTTTCAGAGCTTTTTCAGTGTAGGACGCGCCTCCCGGCAGCTAGATTTAAGCAGTGTCTAACCAGTACAATAACCAGAGCTGACGAAGCCTCTCGGATGAGCGGCGAAACGTTTTCAACCAAACAAACTTTGTCCAGTTGACAAATTGAACTTCTCTTTTTATCATGGATTCTACCTGGACGACTGAGGGACTTTTCACGCATAGTCATTAAAGTACCATGGAGCATCCAAGCACAGTAGGGCCATATCATTTTCTGCGTTTTTTGTATTGTATTCCATATTTATCTTGATCATTGTGATGTAGCAAACCTGTGCATAATCACCGGGGTGAGACAGCGTCGTCAGCCCTGCCAGCACAGTGAAATGTGTTCTGCTGATCTTACTGAATGAACAAACAAAAATCTATTATAGGTACCAACAATTGCATAGAAGCATTTTTGTTTGATGTATAGGTTATATAAAAGACAGGGAAATTAAAGACTTATATAGTATATAGTATATAGTATCCCACCCCCCACCCCCCATATTGGCATAACCTGTATTCCATAAAAAGACATATCACTCTAGACCAGAGGTCTTCAACAGGGGGGGTCGCGACCCCTAGGGGGGTCGCGGAGGTACTGCAGGGGGGTCGCAAAATCTTTTTTTGTTTTCACTTTAAAATAATATAATTTTATAGTGTAAAATACAGTATTAACCTGTGTATTATTTCCTTGTATTGGATGTACCATAACAGAGTAGCAATGTTTATACATGACACTAAGCTCAATTTAATATAAAACACAATTCTATGCCGTATATATAGTAGGGGGTCCCTGGCCCAGTTCGCCATCTGTTTGGGGGTCCCTGGCCTGAAAAACGTTGAAGACCCCTGCTCTAGACACTTTAAAAAAACTGCTGCTAAGGACTACTGTTGCACTGTTGCACATTTACATTTACTACTGGAATTTTACTACTGTTGTACTGTTGTTCACTACTGTTATTGCACATTACTACTGGAATTTTTACTACTGTTGTTTACTCCTGTTATTGCACTAGAATTACTACTGTTGCACATTTATTTTTATCTTAACTTCAATGCACATTCTATTGCACATTACCATTTCACTGCTGTATCTTCCATTGCACATTTTTGATGCACACTGCACACTTTTGGACATCTGTAAATAGGCATTTATTTATTATGTTGCACTGCTTTAAGATTTTAGATCTTAGACTTTAGTTTAACTTTAGATCTTTGTCTTAGATAGTTTTTGTTGTGTTTTGTCTTTATATTGTATTTTCTACACTGTCTTTTTTGCACTACCTGGCCAGAGAGAAACGAAATTTCGATTCACTGTATGTTGAACACACATGGCAGAATTGACAATAAAGCTGACTTTGATCTTTGACTTTGATCTTTGATCTATATATGATGGCAGTCAGGAGCATGAGGGACAATGATAATGAGAAATGGACAGTTAAGATGGGAGACCAGGGTTAGAAATTAGGATATCTTAATATGAGATAAGAAATAACAAACTGAAGAGTTTAAATATATTGATCATTTGTGATAAGAGCTTCCAGGAAAAGAAGGCCCAAAGACCCCAATTTATTTATAGATGTTATGAAATAAGACATAAAGATAGTTGTAGGACATTATGAGAGTTAAGATGTATCTGAAATGGTCTTACTCACAGATATTTGATGAAGCAGTGAGCAGCGGTCAGCACCCACAGAGGGTTCAGGATGGTTCCACCACAGAAGTGAGTGTTGACGAGCTGGATGCTGACCTGCCAAGGCCAGGACCCTGACAGAGCCTCCTGGCCCCCCATAATCCTGAGCACACCTGGGGGGTGAACTAGGAACCGCAACCCACAGCCTAGACAACAAAAGTAAAGTTAAAAACTTGAATTATTTTGCATGCTGTTATCACTAAAACATGTCAATTATTATTATTATTATATTTTTTTACTTGACTCACCATCGCTGTTGCTGTACGCAGCATCTAATGACAAAATCTTTGCTGTAAAAAAAAAACTACAAATATGAACAACTTCATCTCGTTTTAAGTGTGTGAACTGATCTGAGTTGTGAATTTATCAAAACAAATAAAAACAAATGTGCTTGGTTCGGAAAGTGACATCAGGCCTGCGTGCTGGACATCAAAAGTGAACTGACAGTTGAAGACAAAAGACGAGAATGTGCAATCTTAGATAATTAATAGGTCAATGATCAAACCTCAAAGTCAGCTTTATTGTCAATGCTCCCATATGTGTTCAGCATACAGTGAATCAAAATTTTGTTTCTCTCTGGCCAAGTAGTGCAAAAGACAGTATACAAAATACAATATAAAGACAAAACAAAACAAAAAACTAAGACAAAAATCTAAAATCTAGAATCTAATATCTAAAATCTTAAAGCAGTGCAACAGAATACATAAATACCTATTTACAGATGTCCAAAAATGTGCAGTGTGCATCAAAAATGTGCAATGCAAGATACAGCAGTGAAATGGTAATGTGCAATACAATGTGCATTGAAAGTAAAGATAAAAATAAATGTGCAACAGTAGTAATTCTAGTGCAATAACAGTAGTAGTAGTAACAATACCACAGTAGTAATTCCAGTAGTAAATGTGCAACAGTGCAACAGTAGTCCTTAGCAGCAGTTTATAAAGTGTCTAGAGTGTATGTGTTTTTAAGGAATACAGCTTATGCCTGTATTCACCCGTGACCCAGAAATAGAAAAGCGGAAGATGGATGGATGGATGGAAGTTATGCCAATATGGGGGGGTGGGAGACGGGTAAGGTGAGAGTTCAGCCTCCTGACAGCCTGGTGGATGAAGCTGTTTGACAGTCTGGTGGAGTGGGCCCGGAGACTCCAGTACCTTCTCCCCAAGGGCAGGGGGCTGCAGAGGCTGTGTGAGGGGTGGCTCAGGTCACCCACAATGCTGGACGCTCTGCAGGTGAGGCGGGTGTTAAAAATGTCCTAGAGGGAGGGGAGAGAAACACCAGTGATCCTCCCAGCTGCATTCACTGTGCGCTGCAGGGCTTTCCTGTTCTGTTCAGTGCAGCTCCCGTACCACACAGCTCTCAATGGTGCCTTGGTAAAAGGTGCTCTCCTCAGTTTGCGGAGGAAATAGAGGCGCTTCTGAGCCTTCTTTGCCAGTGAGGCAGTGTTCACTGCAGGAGAGGTCCTCACTGATGTGCACCCCCAGGAATTTGGTGCTGCTCACCCTCTCTACAGCAGCACCGTTGATGGACAGTGGGGGGTGCCGGGTGGGGCCTCTCCGGAAGTCAATAACAATCTCCTTGGTCTTTTCAACATTAAGAAGGAGATTGTTATCGCTGCACTACTTGGTCAGAAGGCTCACCTCACTCCTGTAGTTTGTGAGGTGAGCCTTCTTACGAAGTGGTGCAGCGATAAAAACATAATTAAGTGTGGTGGCATTTAGGAGCAGAGTGCATTTTTGCATAAATTGGACGGATCTTTAAATGTGTAATGATGTTATGAGTATTAACAATCTTCTTTTCAGTGGGGGGAGGCACCAAAGCGAAGCCCACAGCCTGACAGCGCTACATTTCTGCACTAAACTCTCCACATATTTAGCCAACGCACAGAAAACCGTGCGCAGTTTTTCTCACGCAGTCTCCTCCTCGAAGCCCCCCTTTATGGTCCAGAGGCGTTCACTGGGGGCTTTTACGGGCTGCAGGCCTATGACCTTTAGGATTTGACGAAACGCACCCGCCGACACTCCCTTACATTCTGCTGAGAGTCATCAATTATGCAGGGAAACTGCTCGCACTGAGGGGGAAGATAGCAGCAACAATATGGCGACAACCGCAGTTTCTCTCCGATCTTTTCCACATCTGCAGTCCTTCCCAGTCTTCCAGGATTCTTTGTAACGCTTACAAAGTGAGTATGCTTCATTTGGTAGGTGTAGATATAGTGGAGCTTATATTGCTCGGTGAGGGTTCATTTTTGTAGGTGTCGGTATCCTTGCGTAAATGTCGCAGAGGCGCACTCACAGCCCGCATCCTTTTTTGGAGCAGAATGGATAGAGCGACTGTCTGCACTTGCCAAATACGTTCACGTTTATCCATAGGTAGAGTATGTCTATCTTAAAGCTTTTTATATTATAAATGATTATATTTTTTCGAATTTGATCTCAGCACCGCTCGTGTTGGCGATGGGCTTCTCGTAGGGTGCCATCAGTGGTCCTCTCTTCTCCAGTAAAGTAAAATCGAATCATTTTGGTTAGAGCTTGTTAAAAGACCGTGTTTTAACTCTCCAGGGGACGGGATGCTGCAAAAGGGTTTTGGCCGGGTCTTTAATGCTACGCGTGAGTATTACCTGGTCATCCTCATCTATTGCTCATGTCGCCTGGTTTCATTTGGACGCGTTGTCATTGCTCTTTGCAGATGATATGCGACATGTTTTATGTCTATACCTTGTGAATACACCTGTCTAGCATCCTGCTGTAGGCTATCAGAGCATTGATACAGTCCGTCAGTCCGTATTGATTTAGCAGTCGACATGGCTTCACGGGTGTGGTGCAGATCCTTCAAGGCGACGCGCAAAAACCCAGAAAAAATATCCAATTCCCATTAGTTTAAAATGACCATGCATAAGCCTAACGTGTTATGTTGTGTTCTCAAAAAAGAAGTGCTTTTTTTTAGCTTTATTTATTTCTGTCGCGTTTACCTCCGCGTGACATTCTACACGCTCAGTGCACCCACTGCAGCAGTTTGCTGTGGACTATTTGGTTGTATCGGACCACTTCTTGCGCAGTATCTCTTTGACAGTTTTCTTTCTTTTGTGCAAAACGTTAAAATGTCCGCTCGACGCGTCGTTTAATGTCACCTCCCATGACCATGACTAGGAAACGCTTAGTGTCCTGAGTAGGAATATGACTGACGCTAGACAGAATGTGAGCAATGTGACACTCCAGAGACAGACGCAACGCGGCGAGTGTTGTCATCATCGTTTAATAACACAGACTGGAGGAATGGTGGATAAGTGGCGGCCTGCAGGCGCTTAGGCCAAAACGCTTCTCCACACAGCATTTTTTCCCCTTCAGTGAACCCTCCGTATGCAGCCCGTGTGTGTGTGTGCGCGCATGTGTGTGTGCGCGCATGTGTGTGTGCGCGCATGTGTGTGTGCGCGCATGTGTGTGTGCGCGCTCGCGTGGTGCTGAAGCGGACAGCGCCAGCAGAGCAGCACAAGGCGATGACTGCGAGGTTCCGGGGTCCATTTTAAAA
Source organism: Paratrypauchen microcephalus (assembly GCA_036785185.1). Classification (NCBI taxonomy): domain Eukaryota; kingdom Metazoa; phylum Chordata; class Actinopteri; order Gobiiformes; family Gobiidae; genus Paratrypauchen; species Paratrypauchen microcephalus. The sequence goes on along the minus strand of JAVJIX010000016.1, from coordinate 316,309 downwards.
CACACGTCTCAGAGGCTGCGTGGTTTTCTTCGCAGTTTTGTTAACGTTTTCATACAGAGACAGGGGCAGAAGCGGGATATTTTCAGTGAGATTTCACCATGACACGACGAGCAATCTTTGATTAGATTGTGTTATGCAAGAGAGTAGCCGGGATGTGACAGGCCTTTAACGATGCAGATATCGAATGGGTGTCTGAACTAACCTTAGCGCCCAAGTCAACAATTGTAGTGGGGCATTCAAAGTATACGCTTTCAAAATTGCTTTCAGCATGCATACTTTTACCCAACATTTCCAAATATATTCTCTTCTCAAATCAAAATTTTCCCCTTGGTTTAATGAGGGGACTTAATTATGTTTAATCTGAGAAACTGTTTTCTTAAAAAATCCATCTATTAACTTTATTCTCAATGATAACCCTAACCCTATTATAAGTGAATTAGATGAATATGTTTACATTATTGTACTCCCTTATTTTAAAATACAAGCCGTAGCACATAATCAGGACATACAAAATGAGCATCAAAATCATTTCAAAGCCAGATGTATACAATAGACTGTGTTGCTGCTATTCCTGTGAGGAATGTGAGATATTTTCAGGCCTAGGTGTAAAGACATTGCCAACAATGACTGCACTGTACTTAGAACTTTGTATGTGTATTTACTAAATGTAAAATGACGAAAACTAACATGTAAAGAAAATAGAAATATACAAATACACAAATAACATTACTCCACTGAGTAACATACAGTATCTAGCAGAGACCCCTGCTTGTCTCCAATGTTATTGCTGTGTCTAGAATTTTCTGCAGTATAGATTCAACTATCACAAGGGAGACAAGCAGGTTACAGCACTACGCTACATTACAATTCAGATCTGTGGCCCCAGTTCACAGAAGGAATTATTGTATTTTTGAGCAACAGAAACGCTTGTAATGAAAGTGCTAGATGGATATGTTTAAAGTCATACCATGATTTGTAACTAGTTTTATTGCTATAGATTAATGAATGCTCTTTTCCTTAGAGCTGACCACTGCGGATGGTACAAACCTAAAGTCCAAGTAGCTGCAGGATGAAAACATGGCTGCACCCCTTCTTGCACCGCCAGGACCCGACAGCTTCAAGAAATTCACCAGGGAATCTTTGGCGGCCCTCGAACAGCGCATCAATGAGGAAAAAAAGAAAAAGCCACCCAAGCAGGACAGCAGTTACCGTGATGATGATGACGAGAACAAGCCGAAGCCCAACAGCGACCTGGAGGCTGGCAAGAGCCTGCCCTACATCTATGGGGACATCCCACGAGGACTGGTGGCGGTACCACTGGAGGATCTAGACCCATTCTATGTGAACTCTCAGAAAGTGAGTTAACTAGGACCTAAAACACATGAAACACAAACACAACACATCATGTAGTTGCCATGACTTGGATAATGAAATACTGTATACTGGAAATCACATATTTTTAAACCATACATACGCCATTGATTTGAATTACTCAAGTGGAGTGTATTTATATTGGTCTAGAATTTGAAAGCTGTTCACTTAAAAAGCAAGGTCAATGGCTTGATTTTTAGCTTTAAGTGGATTTGAAATGAAGAAAACAGATCTTTTTAGTGTACTTGTAATGTAAGAAACTGTCATATCTTTATATTATCTGATTATATTATCACTCGATGGTTGTATCCTGACATAGTCGTCACCAGCTACAGTGTAGTTTAGTCATGACTTGCAGACGACATACACAGTTAGGATAAAATTGTGGTAGACTTAAGTAAATTAAGCTATAGCGTTATCTACTTTGGACCTCTGTAATACTTTTTAGAGTAATGGAGATGAGTAGATAATGACGTCACAAGTGAGTCACATTGTGCTAGGCACTAGTCAGTCTGACCACTTCAGTGATTTAGGCCACGGTCCCACGTGTGGCGAGAAGTTTTACAACTGGCTGAAGATTGTAGTTGCTTTTGTACAATTTTGGAAATGGGCTCTTGAGTTATTTGCTACCACTTTTTCTCTGATGTGTTTGTGGGGTTTTGAGGAAAGAGCAGGAGCAGTAGCTCCTGACAAAAACTGCTGTTCCACATGACAGACTTTGCTAATTGTTTGCTAATTGTAGCTGGTCAAATATTCAGAGAAGTGTCTTAAAGGGGAAGTGTTGTGTGTCCCTTTGGGGTTTATGTCATGTCTGATGCTCGGTGTAAGGGCTGTTGGGTGACCTTGAGTGGAACCCTGTGTACCCGTCAAACCAAAGACACTTACAAAAAAACAGGATATTGTCTGTACAGTCATCACTCTCCTCTATTTTTAATTGAGGCTGAAAGCATAAATGAAATAGCAGCTATGAGTTGAAGATGCTGTTGGAGGGTGAAGTGACAGTGCAGAAAGTTTTAACAAATTCAGGAGCCATTTTGAAGAATATAGTGCTGGAGACATGACAACAAAACTGGCATAGCATATCATTTATCAGCACAAGAGCTAGCTTTGACTATTTTGCCTGAGCATCACGGCTAAAACTTTTCTATGGAAACATTTTTTGTTATCTCTTTTTAAGATTTATGTAAGAGTGTTGCATTTTAATTCTCTCAATCTAACAAATCTCTTTGTCTACGTTTGTGCTCATTTGACTGTAGTGAATGCACACAGTATTACCTGAAAGTGGCATCAGTTTTTTGTCACCATGGGGTTATCTGAGTATTTGGATAGTTCATGTACCTTTGTATGCAGGTGTGCTCTGCCTCTCGCTATGTCTGTCTGTCTTATACCTCCTCTTTACAATGTGCACGCTGCTGGTTATGTAACACCAGTCCACTGCACAAGGAGAAGACACGATTCCTATAAAGGTAGCAAACAAAAATAGCTAATTAGATTATTAACCACCAGCATTAATACTCCAGCACAATACTCATAAGATATTCATGGGTTTTAGTGTCCTGTCATAGGTGACATTTTGAGAACTTTTCTCAATTTTAAAAAATATATTTTGTTTAACTAATTGTCACTTGCTATGACAAGTGACAATTGACAAGCCCTAATTTTTTCATCATTCTGAACCCCATAGATACATTTTACACATGCTAACTTTCTAGCTGCAGCTCTCCTCTCTCGTTTTTACCAGCAGGCCTATCATCTTTCAGTTTCTAGCAAATCTAATTATGGAACCTCAGTTTAGGCTCATTCTTTTGCTGAAGGGAGAGGCGCATCTTCGGTCCTGGCAGGCAGAGCAGCCGTGACGTCAGGTGCTGACCTTGATGAAGGAATATTGTTCAGTATGGAGTGTGGAGGGGTCCAGTTGTCTCTTGGTAGCAGGGTGGTGGTGGGGTAATGCAAAGGTGGGCCGCTTATCGACTCATTGGTCACAAATCTTCAGATCCCAGCCTCTTTTGGATGGCGTCGGGGTGGGTTGGGCGATGACGCAGCACTCAGTCTTTGCATGAGCGCTGGTATCAGCCATGCTGTGCCGAGCTTAGCCATGTCAAACCTGGCGTCACTGTGTGAGTCTGATGAGAGGTTATTTTCAAGGAGAAAGAAAAAAGAGATGGAGAGGAGACAGAGGTGGGATGGGCAAGTGCAAGATAATGGTTAATTTGAAACATGCATTAAAGCTGAAATTAGAGTAAATTGTGTGGAGACATGGGGTTAAACTAGATGATTTGGCTCTTTTGAGACGTTAGCTTAGCTTTTAGCTTCAGCCTGGCTACCATCTGTGTGTGTGTGTTAATTTAGGTTCTTTCAGGCTCAAAGCATCATAAAATGTGATCAATTTAGTGCCCACCACAAAGGGTGACAGGAGGCTCTCTGAATTAGCCGTCGGATGGGACAGATGCTATAGCTTCTATCTGCTGGAGCTCTGTGGTTTGTGCCCTTCCCCCTCCCTTTTCCTTTCTCCCTCCTCCCACTCTGACTCTTCTCCTCCTCCCTCCCTACTCCTCCCTTCCCTCTGACTTCTCCAACTGTCTTTCCTCTTACTCCTTCTTCCGCCTCCTTTCTCCTTCTTCCTCCTCCTTCTCTCCTTGTCCCTCTTCATCCTCCCTCCACCCTCCTCCTCCTCCTCCCCTCCTCTTCTAACTCTCTCCCTTCACCCCCCCCCCCCCCTCCTCCTCCTCCTCCTCCTTCACCCTCCTCCCTCCTCTGACTCCTAGTGGCTCCTACAGTTGCTGCCTGCCTCTTTCACTTGCTCTCCACCGTTTTTCTCCTCAGCTCGATATAATGAAAATTTCAGTAGCTTTGCAGCAGTTTAGTCATGCGTTACAGAAAAAGACTCCCTACATACCGAAGTCTATTTCAACGTGTAATAATATTCACTTGGACCTTGTAACATGTATGTGTGTCTTTGTTACTATGTTGCCTTGTTTGTGAGCGCCGCCTCTAGTATTAGCAAAATGCCATAGTCCTGGGACAAGTGTGACATTTCTGCTCCTTTCAGTGAAGTGTGTGTGAGAGTTGAGTCCTGAGGCAGCCCTCACTCAGGCGTTGACCCATACTTGGAAAGAGGGAGAAAAATAAGCTCTTGATGATTTAAGACAGTGTACTGTTCTTCAAAAATAGATCTTGATAGAAGTCATTACTCAACTGGAAATAGTTCAGATTGGTTGGTAATGTTGGTTTCTAAAAGGATTATGTTAACATCAGTGTATCAGTTTCCTTTTAGATGTGCTCAGGCCACATCATGTGGCATTAGCATGAGTTTTGCTGTACTCCCCCACCCCACTGATTCCACTGTCTCCAGCTGTCAGCACTGAGCTTGTTCTCTGCAGGCCTTAATGTAGTGAGGGATGCCTTGTTAAAAGCACACAGCTCCATATCACTGGTGCAAATGCAGTGTGTCATTAAACTTTCATGCAAATATCAATGTTTTATTTAAACAATTATGAGGTTATCCACAGAAAGCCTCAGCACTCCTCTTTCCTTCTCTCAAAACCACCAAAGCCACGGCAGGTCCACTGATGTGCACTGTCTCAGCATTTCACTGGGTTTTCCCACTGAACAAAAAACAAAACCATCACAAGCAATGAGTGACTAGGACAAATTATCATTCCCTCTCATTGACCCAGTTAAATTCTGTTGATTGTGATTAATTATGATTTACTGATGTATATTTGTATATGTATACAGTACATGTATATAGATACTTTAAAGTGAAAAACACATAGAATTGAACTTCATGAACACATTGATTATTTCAGTTGGTTTGTATGTTGACTAATCTAATCTGTTGTTTTTCTCTTTTTTCTCTCAACAGACATTTATAGTGCTAAATAAAGGGAAGACAATCTTCCGTTTTAGTGCCACACCTGCCTTGTACTTCATAAGCCCTTTTAATCCAATTAGGCGATTCGCAATTAAAATTTTGATACATTCATATCCTTTCACATGAGCCTGTCACTGTGTTTATGTATGTGTATTATGATGCTACAATGCTGCTCCCTGTTTCATGCAATTTCTAGTACAGTGAGAAGCATGTTCAAAGTAGAAAATGTCTCCTAACACGAGATCACAAAAGATCACAGATCACAAAAAATACTAAAAACTTGTGTTGTTAAATTGTATATAATAGAATGTGCAGCTGTGGTTAAAATACAGAGAATAGAATGATGACTCATCCTTTACAGTAAACAGGGCTCTCAAGTTTTGAGCGGGGACATGCGTGAGACTGCAGGGGGGGGGTTCGAGTGGGCGCTTGAATTGCGTGAGAAATGCTGTGTGAGCGAACACGTCGAATTGTCTCTCTCAATGCGTGAGACTTGAGAGCCCTGCTGTAAATGTTTGTCTAAAGAGCAAACTTAAACTACAAAGCAACTAATGAGAGTTATATAAATGAAGTTATTACCTGATGGTTCTCAGTTTGTTTTATCATCACTGTTTCCTCGTGTTCAGTCGCTGTCCTTATCACTGACAGGGCAGTGTGCGCTTAGCAGATGAAACTACACTCTACAGTCTGCCCAACAACAGAACAATCTATTTTCTGATTGGCTGATTTTTTTCCGGGGAGCGGGACAGGGAGGAGGGAGGGGGAGTTTTTTTTCGCTGAAAACGCGTGGTGCCTGCATAAACTGAGCCACACAGACCGATTTTCTGGGCACACACACAAAAAAAAAAAAACGGCGTGTGAGGCGTGTGAGAATTGCGTGTGTCACACTCTCAATGCGTGAGACTTGAGAGCCCTGCAGTAAACCAGGTTAGCACTGCCCTTAAAGGGATATGCCACCCCCAGGTCAAATTTGGGCATCTCCCCACAGTCCAGAGACTAAAATAAGTGGTGGAAAGCCTTTTCCTGCTCACCCAGCCATTGTCCGAGTCTGTCGCCACTGACCACCGCGGTATCTGCAGCTACTCCGCCTTAGACTGGAGTCTAACGTCGCTTGACTTGGTCATTTTGGGTGGGAACTATTTTCCAGTGCGGAAGAATAAAGCCGAATCACGCACCACGCTGTGCAACAGAGGAACTCCCTTCCCGGTGCGTAACAGGGATTCCCCTGGCAGCGTGCTGCGTGATACGGCTGTATTCTTCGGCACTGGAAAATAGTTCCCACCCAAAATGACCAAGGCAAGCTCTCCGTGTTGATTTGCACATTTATTTGCACTTGATATGAATGCGCACTACACAGAAAGTAATTGGGAAACGCATCGAGCAAATTAATTCCTTTTGGCCGAAATCTTTCTCTGGCGACGTTAGACTCCAGTCTAAGGCGGAGTAGCTGCAGATACCGCGGCGGTCAGTGGCGACAGACTCGGACAATGGCTGGGTGAGCAGGAAAACGCTTTCCACCACTTATTTTAGTCTCTGGACTGTGGGGAGATGCCCAAATTTGACCTGGGGGTGGCATATCCCTTTAAAGTCTATTATTAGCGAACAATGGCCTGTCTATCTCAACACACAGGCCTGTCCCACGTCTATTGTTACCCTCATGTTACATATCTTAACAAATCTGAAGCAAATTAGCACAGAATAAAGTATGTCAGCTCTATTTGTATACATGCACTATGTTGTATTATAGACTTTCTGTGAGGCTTTCCTTAATTATTTACAGACACTAACTACAATACTCATGTTACATACTATACATTATCAGGGACTTCCGGGAGAAGTTGTTAAAACAGTGTTGCCCTGAAAGCTCTGCTGCTTCTAGTGAGCCATAGTTTGGGTATTTGGAGAGAAAGCTCAAGTCTATGTGTTTCCACTAAATAGGCAGTGGCTAAATATTTCATGGCTCGAGTAATGGCCGTCAGCGGTGGAGATGCCTAACCTCTCCTAAGTGCAGCCAGAAGATTTGTGGTGTTAACCCATCGACCGCTGATGGCAATAATGAATAAAGTGACCACAGAAATAATGTGATAAATATTATAGTAGGGAAATTGATATGATTGTGTAACAGTTTAGTTTATCGATCTCCACGTATTTCCTTAACCAACATTCCACCCTTTTCAGCATGATCATTATGTGTACAATTTTGACCAATTGTATATTCATGACCTTTAGTGATCCTCCAGAGTGGTCCAAACAAGTAGAGTAAGTATCATTTCCTCCTATACCTTGTGTCTTTCTTGGTGTTTCTGCAAAAATTATTGAAAATAATAATGCAATATCCGGCTTTGGTCTTCCTAGCCAATTCTGTAATTTCATTTGTCTTCAGGTACACGTTCACGGGAATTTATACATTTGAGTCTCTTGTAAAAATCACGGCACGAGGATTCTGTATAGATGGGTTTACATTCCTTCGAGATCCATGGAACTGGCTGGATTTCATGGTCATTTCTATGGCGTAAGTATATCTCCTTACATCACATCATGAACAGGACATGAGGACATGAAGATGTTTTCCCATATGTTTGTTTTTAGCAACAGCCGAAGAAATTGCAGTACCGTCTGTTAGTTGTGGCTCTTATGGCATCTTTTTTTTCTTGCATCTGTCTAATAACCATCTGCTGTGATTCTGTTTACTTGGGATGTTTCTGGTGGTCCCTCTCTTGGGGATCAGAAGGTTTCCTCTCTGCGGCAACCAGGCAATTTCTGAAACGTTCCCTCATCTTTATCATTAACGTTTTTACTGAGGACCAAGCATTCCTCCAATCAGAACAGGGCATGTCAGAGCCATGTAGTCATCAATACAACACTTCAAATGGACTTACACAGGGGGTTAAATCTGTGAAATAGATTATGTGGAATGTTCTTGTTACTCAATTCAATACATTTTTGTAGTGTTGTCTTCTCACATGACATCATAAAATGATTGATTTAACCAAACAGAGACAAGTGAACGTGAGTGATTGGTCAATAAGACATGACTCCAGCTGCAGCTGGACTTAAGGACTTAAATTAAACATGTGTAATCTGTTACCATGCCTCCTTGATGATTACATAGCTCTGACAGATACATTCCCACTGTATAGCTCAGGGCTGTATGGCAACTGTATTTCGTTCTTTCTCTCCATGTAAATAACCACCTCTTGTAACTGTGGTTTGATCCTGCAGGTATATAACAGAGTTTGTAAACCTAGGCAATGTCTCAGCTCTGCGCACGTTCAGGGTGTTGAGGGCATTGAAAACTATTTCTGTAATTCCAGGTAAGACAGGATGGGGCGGTGGGACGGTCGGGGCGGGTCGGTGTTAGCTCTGTGTCTTGTCTCTCTTTCCTTATTCCTTCCACCCTTCTCCTCAGTGGACAGGCTCTGTGAGTGGCGTCGTCTCCTCCTGGTTCGGTGGTGTTGCTGGTGTTGTGCTCTTGACGTGTGTGGTTTTGTCATCGTGTTTGTTCTGTGTGTGATCCTTCCCCTATTTCAGATATATAACAGAGTTTGTGGACCTGGGCAATGTATCTGCGCTGAGAACGTTCAGAGTTCTCCGAGCACTCAAAACAATCTCTGTCATTCCAGGTGAGACTCAGTTTAAACACTAAGGCTGATCCTCTCACCCTTTCTTTTCTACTCACTACTCTTATTATGATACAATTATGATTTTCGCAACAACTAAACAATTGGAAACAACCATTTTTTGATTTATTTTTTCTCCAAAATTATCAAAAATGGTATTAATACATTTTTGATAGGCTTTGCAGTCTCCTCTAGGGCCCTCCAAAGTGTCTCTCCTCTGCCCCAGTAGCACTCTCATTATGAGGGCCATCTCATAAGCAGCTGTGTTTCCCTCCAGAAATAACTTTAACACGCTCCTAGCTCACAGAAATAGCCACTGTCCTCCTATCCTCCATAAGACACAGAAGAGCTCTGTATTACATTGGTTTACAGCAGTTAAAGGAGAAGTAAGTAATCCAGATCACTTAGCAAACCTTGTTTGCAACACAGGTTGCTTGATTGTAACTACAGTAGTACAATAAGCAAGAAAATTAAACTACAGATATTACTGACTATAAGCATTATATCAACACCCTTTAATGACAGAGTAGTTTATTTTTAAACAAAACGTTTGCTTCTCCCTTAACCCTAGCCTCCTAGATAAAGAATGTAAACGATTGGATTGTAAAGGATAAACTAATTAAGTCTACAGTGATGCTCATATATGAAATGACATAGCTCATACTCTTATAAACCCAACAGAATACACCCATGACTTATGTATGAAGACTGCCAAGCCTAGTTTGTGAACATATCTCTTATGCTGCATGATGCTTTTGAGTCACTTGCTTTTATAATACTAGTCTACTAAGAGCTTGGCTGACAAATGGCACTGAAAGTTTCATTTGCCCTCTTTTGTTTTTTGTTTTTACTTTGTTATTGATTGATTTTGTTAAGGCCTACATGAATGATATACCACACACAGGAATCGGTAAATCCAGATTATAGAGGTTGGGGATGCAAAGGTTGTCTGATCTATTGACATTTGAATCACTGAACTGTACAGATGCACTTCTATTGATGGAAAATATAAAACCAAATGCTGGTTAATCAAACCCTGCTGGGTTTGTCACAACAAGACAATGTAAAAATATCAAAGGGAAAGACCGCCAAAGGGAAAGGAGGATAACTCTCATGAAATGGATATTTTAGGAATAACATGATATAGTAATGTTTGCAAATTAGAAACCTACATTTATTTACTGAGAATTTGTTTTGGTGTAAATAAAAAGTAAAATAGTGTAAAATATTTATTCTGTAATTTTTAGAAGAAATATAATGATAATTTAAACATATTTTGGCATATTTCCATAAAGACAACACAAACAGGCTCTTTATATAGTTGATAATGTAGTCATAGGGACTGGATAGATTCAGGGTGTGGTCTCGCCAGTTCCCAGTGGATTTGTGTGAACGCTGCAGAGGAAGCCCGGTCCAAAGGTAATCTCTCTGTGTGGAGTGAACATGTGATGAGACAGACTGCAGGGTCATGTTTTGGGGAGTCAGTGCTTTGCTCTATACACCTCTTACAAGACAGTTCAAGAAAGTGCCCTGAGTGGCGCTGGCATTGAATTGGTCCTGTTCAGCCTTGGAGTTTAAATGATTGCATGTGTTTTCCAGTCCCTGCCTGTGCCTTTGTCCCTCTCATGGCCCTCTTTGTGCTGCTGTGCTCTCCTCCTTATAAACTTCCTCTCACTTTTCTGCAGCCTTCCCCCTCTCTTTCACTTTATAAACATTCATTATAACTGATTATGACTAAAAATAATGTGATGAGTATTAAGGAAAAGTGTGGGAAGGCTCTTAAATATTTCCTGTTTGTTTTGTTTCTAGAGATGTTATATATGTAAATGTACTGTATTACTTCTGCTTTTTCATTGACATTTAATTACATTTATTTTAACATAAGTACTAAAAACATATATAACATTAGAATTTTTACAGATGAATAATTATTAAGTATAATTATATTAAAACTTTAAGCTTTAAGTAAATTGGGAATTATACTATATAGGTATGTTAAATGATATCTAACATATAAAGCCATTACATTTGTAATGATTAGTACTTCAGAACATAAGACTATGTGGTGGCTGGACATGCCGTGCATCACCTGTGTGGTCTGTGTACATGCGTGCCCACCTCAGGACTGAAGACCATTGTGGGCGCCCTGATCCAATCTGTGAAGAAGCTCTCAGATGTGATGATCCTGACGGTCTTCTGTCTCAGCGTGTTTGCTCTCATCGGCTTGCAGCTCTTCATGGGAAACCTCCGGCAGAAGTGTGTGATCTGGCCCATCAACACCACCGAGACCTACTTGGCCAATGGCAGCAGGGGCTTCAACTGGGACGAGTACATCATGAACGACAGTAAGTGGGGCTGGGCCTCGGTGAGCTGGCAGCAGTGTGGGGCATGAGTCAGCCCATATGCTGCAACCAAAAAAACTATATGTCACAGTGGCACCGCGGAGATTGGAGCCTTTGAAAATGCATAAATAACAACTAAAAAATACTGTGTGACTGCACTGGCACAAACTATCCCGAATAGCTTTTGTGTATGATAGTTCATTGTCACAAGAGTCTATGATGCATATAATATAAAACTCTAATTAAATGACACCATCATTTTGCAATGCAATTTACCCAAAATGGATTATTGGGATTATTGTGGATGTAATTTACTCAAAACATTAGCATAAATGCATTTACTCATCTTTTTCATTAAAGACTAATGACTCCATGTCTCTTCATCTTCAGCCAACTTCTACTTCCTGCCTGGTCAGTTAGATGCCCTTCTGTGTGGAAACAGCTCGGACTCTGGGTGAGTGTATGTCCTGGTCTCAGTGAGACTGCTGTGATTTTCATATTTGATTAGAAGAAGTGCTGAGTCACTTTGGGCTGCTGCCTGACTGCTCCTCTCTCTCCGCCCCTCAGACGCTGCCCAGAGGGATACATGTGCATGAAAGCTGGGAGGAATCCAAACTATGGCTACACCAGTTTTGACAGCTTCGGCTGGGCTTTCCTCGCTCTCTTCAGGCTCATGACACAGGATTTCTGGGAAAATCTGTACATGCTGGTATGTTGGCATATGCACAACCTGAAAGAATACAGAATTTGATTAAAAAATATATACATATATCAAAGTAGAAACATGCCGTATACAGTTGGTCCATAATTATACAGGGGGTCCTCGGGCTACGACGTTGATCCGTTCTTACGGTTACGCGTCGTAACCCGAATTTCGTCGTAAGTCGGATTTTGCCTTTGATCTTCCAACCAAAGCACCAATAACCTTTCCATCTCAATAATTAGACCACTACGCTGCTTGGTTATCACTGCCGCTTTCATAGGAGCAGATCAGAGCCCACATCAGGTACTTCCGCCCACATTGGGCAGGCACACGAGGCTGTCTTCTCCCTACAACCACAACAAAGCGTATTCTTCCGCCGTGCGCCGCGCGCCGTTCGCGTTTGTTTACATCTCTTACCACGCTAAACCGCGTAAGACGGAATGACGCGTAATATATATATATATTTTTTAATGGGGGCGCGTTCGTAACCACGAAACGTCGTAAGTCGAGACCGTCGTAACCCGAGGACCCCCTGTACTGTATACTAATATGTCATCATTGCTTAAGCTTGAAATTAGCTGAAAGTGCCAGAATATCAGTAGATTCCATAGTACTTATGGACACAGTTGGCATTAGTCTGCTTTGACATGATCTCCCTGTGTAGCTGCTGCTGTCCAAAGTAGGAGGATAAAATATTAACATCACAGGAATACAGCGCATCCAGTGAGAGGAATGGGACCAGATGGGAACATCCTAAGTTTCTGTTTTTCCTTCTTGATTTTCAGCTTCCAACCAAGCTCTACGGAAATGAAGTCTGCAATTTTCTGATTTCTGTAAAAACACAGAATTAAGAAGTCTCACATAAATATTTGTCACCATCTTTTCCATATGGTGGAACATTTAGCTTCTCCTGAGCAATATGCCAACCTCATCCATGATTAATAAAGAAGAAGAATGCCTCCTTTCTATTCCAGGAAATCCCATTTTGCTTTGGTCCCTAAAGACATTATTTACTCTAAGATAACAAAAACAACTTAATTTGAATTGATTTAACCTATAACATTGCTCGCTCTGAATACAGCCAAGAGTATGCACTGCATTAAATTATGACATCAGGAAAGTAGGTCAAATGCATATGTCCTTGACTAAAAACATAGCTGACCCCGTGCTGTGAGCCCTAAAGTATGTAGAGTATGTAATTTCAGAAAAAGGATGGACTGGAATTGAACATTGCACAGCAGTTAACTGATCCTCTATGCAGGAGTCCTTGTACTGGTCCTTATATGAAAAAAATGTGGGTTGTCTTGTCCAAGAAATAGCATCAAGAGGAAGCAAATCTAGTTCTGCTGAACTGAAGTTTTATCTTCAAAATTGCCAAATGAGCTGACAACTTTGTTGTCATTCTGTGACTAGGCTGATGCTGAGCTTGGCACAGTTTAGGGAAGACCTGGACAAACTGTTCCACAAAGGGCTGGTGTGGCTGCAGGTTTTTGTTCCAACCAACCAAGAGCACACCTTCACCTGTCTGAAGACTGAGATCAGTTGATTAAATGAGTCAAGTCTGATGTGCTGCTGCTTGGCTGGAAAGAAAACCTGTAGCCACACTGGCCCTTTGTGGTCTGGTTTAGGGTCATACTCACTCTGCATTCTATTCCTAAACAGACCCTGAGAGCTGCTGGGAAAACATACATGATCTTCTTCGTGCTGGTCATCTTTGTGGGCTCCTTCTATTTGGTCAATCTCATTCTGGCTGTGGTGGCAATGGCCTATGAGGAGCAGAACCAGGCCACGATGGAAGAGGCCCAGCAAAAAGAAGAGGAATTTAAAGCCATGCTGGAGCAGCTCAAAAAACAACAGGAAGAAGCCCAAGTAAGCCATCAGGACGTTTTACTTTAAACACTCTCATGATTGTTTACTAGATTCCTGTTTTTTCCTAGACTGCTGCTATAGCAACCTCTGCGGGTACAGTTTCAGAGGATGCAGTAGAAGATGATGGAGGGGGGCATCTATCATGCAGTTCTTCAGAGATGTCAAAACTTAGCTCCAAGAGTGCCAAAGAGCGCCGCAATCGCAAGAAGAAGTGGCGTCAGAAAGAGCAGGAGAAAGAGAAAGGTGACAGTGAGAAATTTGTCAAATCCGAGTCAGACGACGGCAGCAAAAGGAGTCGCTTCCGGTTCCCTGATAACCGCCTTGGTCGAAAGTCTTCCATAATGAACCAAGTAAGAACATGCAGACAGTTTGATGTACTTTAGAGTCAATTATGTTCAATTCCCAAACACTTATTTAGTGTTCAAAGTAAGCTTTAAAAATGCATTAGCCCATAGCTGTGTTTCAGGTGACATTACAACATTCTATAGGCAGATGGGGGAGAGCTAAAATGAATATTGTTAAAATATTTATGAATATAAATTAATTATTAAAAATATAAATATATAAATATAGCTGCAAGCAGCAATGTGGGGCCAAGCACCGAAGGTGCATGTAGGCCTCAGCATCGGTTTAACAGGGTCTAACAGGGTCTGTTAGCCAGGCTTCCCAGGCTCCCAGGCTTCCTATGAAGGGTTCCCGAGATATGAGCTCACTTTGGCTAGATCAAAGACACATCAATGACAGATCAAAGGTACATCTGTTCTGACCGTGAGAGAGAGCAGACGTGTTTTCTCTTTCCTCTCCTTATCTATTGCTCCGTTGTCTGCGTGCCTCTCTTGTTTTTTGTCATTTTCTCGCTTTTTGAAGCAGATTTTCCAAATTCCTAAAATATGGATGTGATCAGCTGGACCCTCAACACGATTGATACTCTTTTTTCATGGAGGAGTGCCTCTCCGGGAGACGCGGCGTGTCTGGATGGTACTTTTTCTGCTGGATATGCGAGGGACTCGTATCGTGCGTGGCAAGTTGTATGTCTGGCACCATTGTATCTAGAGGATGTGGAGGATATTTACGTATTCGGATTTCTGATAGCTGGACATCTGTTAATTGGCCTGGGCTTGTCCATGATCTATCACAAAATTTGTAAGCTGGCTGCAAGTAAAGAGTCCCCCAAGCTGTCTGCAGCTATTTCGAGCCACTGTGAAGCCGTGGGAGATCTCGTGAAAGGATTACATCAGAATGTGGTATAGGTTGAGGACCTTTTGGAAGGATTTCAACCAAAGGAAACATCTTGACGTTTGGATATCATCACGGGCATGGTTACAGAACTGTGTAAAGCCAACGCAGCGCAGTCTGTGCGCCAAGAGGAACTAATGAGATCTCTCATGAATCTTCATGGTGATATGAAGATGGGGGTCTGGCAAAATCCAAGCTCAATCTAAATAGTTCACCGTCTCTAAAAATATATTTCATCATGCTAAATTAATCCCTTTGGATAATTATGTCTCCCTGTGAAAATCTGTGTGGCTCCAATGGCTTATCTTTGTTTTGACTTTGTCTCCCTGCAAGAACACTCCCAGGGCCACAGATGTGGTTTGTTATCATGGACTCTACATAAACATGGCACACACTATTTGGACTCCACTCATACTGACATGATTGAGTAAAATGTCCCCTGTCTTTTAGAAAGGTCTGATCTCTGCTTTCGGTTCAATCAATTTCATTGATTTCCAATCTGATCCCCCCCTCACCCCTTCCTTATGTTGCCAAAGAAAAAGATCACCGTATGTTATATCTCCAATTGTTTTTCTGTCATTACATGTTGTAAAATTGTCACTGATTGTATTGCATCTTTTCCACTCTGCATCTCCCAGTCGGCGGTGCGCGCATATGCAGCGGCCCCTCCCCTAGCCCACTCTATCACTGTCCTGCCTGGTTAGTGGGGAAACGAAATTTCGAATTCACTCTATGCACATGTACATGATTGTTTTCGACAATAAAGCAAACTATGACTATGACTATGACATTTCTGCGTTGCCTAGCAATGCAGAAAATTCCTGAAAATTCCTGCAACTTTGACCTGTTGGTGGCACTAGAGGGTTGGGGGTGGGGGCCTATAAATTGCTGTGGGTAATGAGGAGACTGGCTGGAATGTACATGCAAAATTTCACAACTTTTTACCAGACGGTTCTCGGGGTTGCCATAGGTCGAAGAAAAATGTATAATAATAATAAGAATCAGTAGAAACACTATGGTGCCTAGCACCTTTGGTGCTTGGCCCCAAATGCCCCCAAATATAATATAAATTAATTGTTAAAAATAATATTGTTAAAATGCTTATTTTTGTTGTGATATGTGAGTTCTAGAATCTAGTCAGTAATAGGAGTGATCAGATTCAACAGTTATCTTTTGGATGCCTTTGGATGCCCCTTGCCCCCATCTGAGATTATGACATTATCACATTCTAGAATTTGAAAACAACCAGCTGACAGTTTTGTTACGACCACCTTTGTTTATTTATTTGTTGTGAGCAGCTCTAGTAAGACGTGGATCAATAATTGCAGCAGCTCAGATGGCTGTTCTCATGACTCATGGTCTTGTTGGTATAAGAGCGGTACAAGCCTGAATTCCTGTCCTGCCAGTTTGACCTTGACAGCAAAAGGATGTCTCTGACCTAATTATGAATTTTTCCTCATATGCCAGATCACATGACCAGTACAGCAGAAAGACCTCTTAGGGAAAACTGTGTTGGTTGCAAGTAATTTCACACACCCCACACAAGCTGGCATTTTCCCCCCTTGACCTCTAGATGTGATGAACAGAACAAAAATGATGGACTAATTAATGATAATTTATGTGCACCCTCTCTTCTCTAGTCACTCCTCAGCATCCCAGGCTCACCTTTCCTATCCAGACACAACAGTAAGAGCAGCATCTTCAGCTTCAAGGGCCGGAGTAAGGACGTGGGCTCAGAGAATGAATTTGCCGATGATGAGCACAGCACGGTGGAGGAGTGTGAGGAGAGGAGGGGGTCCTTGTTCAGTCCGTACAGACGGAACAGCTACACCGGCTTTCATGGCAAGAGGAATAGCACGGTCGACTGCAACGGCGTGGTGTCCCTCATCGGCCCTGGGCCCGGTGGACGCCTTCTGCCTGAGGTGAAAATAGATAAGGCAGATTCTGATGACAGTGTAAGGAAGTCAATGAGTAGACCTATCTAGGCATGGCCCCCTACCGCCCGAACCTCTCTCTGATTCTATCTTCTACTCTGTCATCTTGCAAGTTTCGTATGTATCTCTTGGCTAAGCACTCGCGCCTTCCCTCCCCCAGCCCCTGCAGTGTATGCTGCCCTCCAAATAGGCAAAGGATGGAGAAACAAATAAATTTAAATAGGAGTAGACTATTAGCTAACCCCATACGATATTTTAGTCCAAACTGTGTCTGTCAGTGACTTCCAGCATTCTTTTGTTGTTGGTTCATGTATATGTTCTGTTTAATACTGTTCCTAATATATTACTATATTACTTATTATATTAACAATAGCTGTTAATCAGGAGCATCATTGAATCTTTGCCTATACCAATATTTAAGTCTTTCACAAATCTTTAGGAAATGTGTGTTAGCACAATATTTCATTGTCTGTTTTGAAACAGCTAATCTGAAGGGTTGACATGGTCCAGTGTGTTATGTGTTCCTCCTCCATACAGGCACCCAGTCCTCTGCTAGCCTGAGTGGGTAGATCTACAGTAGGAGGCAGAGGAAACAGAGGGGATCAGTACACATAAATATGTATACAAAACACAGCTAATATCCCCAAATATAGAGATGGCACCATCTGATAAGGCCTCAGTAACAACATTTAGTTAAGAAGGAGGGCTGCTGTCCTTGTCTGTCTACATTTTTCTGTTTCTCAAACCCCCCCGGTCGACATTAGTAAACTAGTCTGTCCTCTTTGTAGTTAGCATGGTAGATTTAGACCCTAAATAACATGAAGCATGATAAACCGCAGTAGCAGTAGATCTTAAACTATGGTGTCTGTAATTTTCTCTCCTTCTCTTTGACTTGGAGCATGCTTGTGCATGACAAATGAATGAATCTGAATTATCTGCCTCATATGAACTTGACTCTATTGTTGCAATATAAATTGTATGGTTTCAAATTAGGAAGATAAAGTAATGTGATTTTAATACATGTTAAAGTGGCCAGAATTGGGAGATATTTCACAAACTAGTTTTGACCTAATAATTATATTGCAATGGCAGCAAAGCCTCCATTATTGCATGACAGGACTGAAGATGCATTAAGCAAAACAGCTCTCCTTGCACAAAATCTCATGTCTGATTTAATCTGGATGAGCTAATTATGTTCAAACACAATTAGGCCCTAAACCACTGCTCCCACTTTGGCTGATACCTGCATGCATTTACAGCATACACACATCTTCCTTGAAACCAGCATTGAGATAGAAATTACTGAAAAATGTCCTGTTCCTAATTCTAATTCTGAACAATCTGATCCTCAACTACTTTTTCCTGCCAATGCTGTTGTGCACTTCCCTCTGCCGGCCACCGGTGGTGCTGTGGGATGGTGTTCATGTCGTCTCCATGGGTGCTTGATTCTTCCTCTCCTCCTGACAGCCCACTACTGAGGTTGAGGTGAAGAAGAAGCTGTCGGGCTCTCTGATGGTGTCTGTGGACCAGCTCAATACCTCCTTTGGGCGGAAAGAGCGGGCCAACAGTGTCATGAGCGTCATTACCAACACACTAGTGGAGGGTACTGCCATTTAACCCAGCTATTTAACCTGCTCTCTCTCATTATTATTCTTTACCTAGGGCTGCTATCATTGATTGAAGTTTGACATGAATTTCCTGCTTATTTGCTTTGCATATCCAACAAGTACCAGATACATACAATGCATTAAATTATTTTACTACCATTGCATGCATATTTCTTTGGCATGTAATTATGTTTGATTTTAACAACTGATCCACACTATGTCTTCAGAACTGGAGGAGTCTCAGCGCAAGTGTCCCCCTTGCTGGTATAAGTTTGCTAACACTTTCCTGATCTGGGAGTGCTCCCCTAAGTGGATCAAGATCAAGGAGATTGTGAACCTTATAGTGATGGACCCCTTTGTGGATTTAGCCATTACTATTTGTATTGTTCTCAACACCCTCTTCATGGCAATGGAGCACTACCCGATGACCCCTGACTTTGAAGATATGCTGTCTGTGGGCAATTTGGTGAGTAGGTTATCTTAGAGTTTATAATGTCTGTGTTGTTGTGTAATAAGTATTTATCAATGTATCTTGTATCATGTATCTTGAAATGTCACCTGAAAATCTGGCACTCACTCTCTAGTCCTCACTTAAAACCTTGAAGAATTTAATCTGTTTTACTAAAATGAAGAAAAAAGACTTGTATGTTTAATCGGTGACCTTTGGGGATATTTTTGGAACAACTGTCAGCTCTTTCAGAGATTTGAAAGAAGAAAGCACATTATTCATCTGTGTATTGTGTGTTCTTTCTTTTGATGCACTTGTCATGTTTGTTGCACACGTTTTCTGTCTTTTTCATTGTCACATGTTTTTCTCTTCTGGTTGAGTAAGGCTTCAGAGGGACCAGTCTCACCGGTTGGCTGACTGGTGGGAAGCTTACATTAATATTTCATGGAACTTGATAGATGAGGGTTCTGAAATGGTGCCTGAAATCACTGCACAGATAACTCAACCTGGCCATTTTCAATGTAGTATTTTAGGAAAGCTGAGACAAAATGTCATTGGGTTTAGCATAATTTATGTCACATATTGGGAATTGTTAATTTGCAACTTCTATGCTACAGAAAAATACTATTGCTCGCTGTATCCATTAGAACTTCACTTCATAGAACTTGCACAATTTGTGTCTTGGCACTGCTCATAATATCACAACAAGAAAAATAATTAACCCTAACTGGTTTGTATAATGAATTATCCCAGCTTTGGGTAATCTTACAAGTGTTGTATAATGCACCCAGAAAACAGAATGTCACAAACCAAATACCATTTTAATATTCAAAGTGTAGGCTGTTATATGGTTGATTGTGCTTGTTTTCATGCTCATGAGAATGAGTGAATGCTATTATATGCTTACCTGAACAATGCCACGTCCTGTGTCTTGTTTGCCAGGTGTTCACGGGGATCTTTGCTGGGGAGATGCTCTTTAAACTTGTGGCCATGGATCCATATTATTACTTCCAGGAAGCATGGAACTGCTTTGACGGGTTCATTGTGACGCTGAGTTTAGTAGAGCTAGCTCTGGCTGACGTCGAGGGTCTCTCAGTGCTGCGGTCATTCCGTTTGGTAAATCTTCTTTTTGAATAAACTTGACCTAACACTGAAATTAAGCATTGTTCCTGTTTATGTTGTTTATAATTGGTATTTGAATACATCAGTGTAAATTATCAGTTTGCCATAATCTATGATGCTTAGCTTCTAACGTATTTTTACTAGTTTTATTGAACTTCTAGCTAGTTAGTTAACATTGACTTTTGCTAACTTAGCCAAATACACCCCACCAATTAGCCTACTACAATAACTAACAGAATCAAGCAAACAAATATCCCAGTGGACCCATGGTCAGGCACCCACCTGTCTGTTTGCTAGCTGAGGAAAACATGGCTGGTCATATTCCAGGTTGCCTAGCAACAGCTGATCCTAGGATCATAATAGACACGAGTCCAAACTCAGTCTGGAGAAGTGTCAAAAACTCCATGACTAAAGATAGAGGATTAAGAAAGAAGCCACACTGTGAATCTTAAAGCTAATTCTATACTGTATTTGTTTCTGTGTTTCTGCTATAGCTGAGAGTATTTAAGCTGGCTAAATCATGGCCCACCTTAAACATGCTAATCAAAATTATTGGTAACTCAGTGGGAGCCTTGGGAAACCTGACCTTGGTGCTGGCCATTATCGTCTTCATCTTTGCTGTGGTGGGAATGCAGCTGTTTGGCAAAAGCTACAAAGACTGTGTGTGTAAGATTGCCCTGGACTGTGAGCTGCCCCGCTGGCACATGAACGACTTCTTCCATTCATTTCTGATCGTCTTCCGGGTATTGTGTGGAGAGTGGATTGAGACCATGTGGGACTGCATGGAGGTCGCTGGTCAGGGAATGTGTCTCATTGTCTTTATGCTGGTCATGGTCATCGGTAATTTAGTGGTGAGTGTGGTGAAATATGCTTTTTAAATATTCTGCGGGTTTGGTGTGTGAAATAACATTTTTTATGTCCTCTCTAGGTGTTAAACCTGTTCCTTGCCTTGCTGCTGAGCTCATTCAGTGCTGACAATTTAGCAGCCACAGATGATGATGGGGAACCAAACAACCTGCAGATTTCGGTCATGCGTATCAAGAAAGGAATTGCCTGGTTTAAAGCAAAGATGCGAATTGTGATGGCCAGTTTATTAAGAAAACCCCTTATGGAGGATGAGCAAAAACCACTGGAAGACATGTATGGAAACAAAGTGAACTGCATTGCTAATCACACTGGAGTAGACATCAACCGAGACCTGGATTACACTAAGAATGGTAATGGGACGACCAGTGGCATTGGCAGCAGCGTTGGCAAGTATGTGCTGGACGATGCTCACATGTCGTTCATTCACAACCCAAACCTGACCGTCTGTGTGCCCATTGCTGTGGGAGAGTCGGACTTCGAGAATCTCAATACAGAGGACTTCAGCAGCGAGTCAGACATCGAAAACAGTAAAGAGGTGGGTCCTCTAGCTCTGTGCAGAATTATACATATTGCACTTGCTGTCCCAATAGTTTGAGCAATATTTAAGATTAAAATAAATATGCAGTTGCATATTTCTATCAAATGCATTGTCAAATATCATTGTATATCTGTATATTTGGTGACAACAGTAAAGTATTGTAAGCTGTATTATTTTTTCTGTGTGTTTAGAGGTCCTATATTACGCAAAATTCACTTTTGTGAGCTTTAAGCAATGTTCAAAAGTTGTTACCTCATCAAAAACATACCTTGAGTTGTGTGGGTAATCCTTTATTATTTATTGATTACATCTCCCTAGTTCAGAGTGCTCTGTTCCACCTTCTGATGTCATGTAGTGGTAGATAACAAGTTAACAGCTCCTTTTTCTTTTGTTCAGTAGAGATAGTAGAATTTTTAGAGATTGCTCTGAATTTTCCAAATCATTTGAGTGAATGTGTGTTAAAAAACACAGTGGAGCAATTCCTGTATTGCCATACATCACAAGGTGCAGTGTTTTCTGTTTGAGAGATCCTGCCTAAATATGCAAAATTTGTGTGAAACATGTGAATAAAACAAAACAAAACACAACTTCAGGTATGTTTGTGATGAGGAAAAAACATTGTATCATAGATCAGAAAATAGCGTAATATGGGCCCTTTAAGTCAGCTGATTATATATTTGTATGTGTACTATATTTGTCCAGGGTCAAGATTATATATTATTAATTAAATATATGAAACAAAAACTGTATTCATCTAGTTGGAGTGCAGTGCATTATCCTCCTCTGACCTGCCAGATCTTGGGTGTGGCTGGCTTCTCTTCTGTGTAGACTCTAATAGGTCTCCATTAGTCAGCAAAGTCATCTATAAAGACAGTAGGCTGTGTGGTTGAAATGGATATCTGCTGATGCTTGTAGTTTTGCAGAGTGCATTTAGAAGACTTTGAGAGGGGCAGATAGTCCGATACTTGATATTCCATTTCAGTGTTCATTTAAATGTAGTGTGAGGCATTTCTACCACTTCAGTCTTTTCCCTAATTAATGAGGCCATTTTCTTGTTGTTCCAACTCTTGTACTTCACTCTTGTACTTCACCATATTAATTACAGTAGTAAAAACTATTAAATATATAGTTATGTACCAGTAGGATATTTTTACTTATACATATGCTGGGTACTATAATAAATGTTTAAATTTAATAATCAAATTTTATTCAGCAGGCCAATCTTTTTTTTACAGTTACTCAAATGAGATTTTGACTTAAGTAAAGATGAGAAGATGTTGACTGCCATTGTAACTAATGCATCTTTGTTACTATAGCTCGATGACACCAGTTCATCAGAGGGCAGCACCATAGACATGAAGCCAGATGTGGAGGAAGTGGTTGTTGTGGAGACGGTAGAAGAGTACATGGAACCTGAGCCATGCTGGACAGATGGTGAGGCTGCTCTATTGACAGTACTAGTCTCCTGTATTGTAATCTAAATGATCCAGTTCAGCATTTGTGAATTTAAAGGGATATGCCACCCCCAGGTCAAACTTGGGCATCTCCCCACAGTCCAGAGACTAAAATAAGTGGTGGAAAGCGTTTTCCTGGTCACCCAGCCATTGTCCGAGTCTGTCAGCACTGACCGCCGCGGTATCTGCAGCTACTCCGCGTTAGACTGGAGTCTAACGGCGCCAGAGAAAGATTTCGGCCAAAAGGAATTAATTTACTCGATGCGTTTCCCAATTACTTTCTGTGTAGTGCGCATTCATATCGAGTGCAAATAAATGTACAAATCAACACGGAGAGCTTGCCTTGGTCATTTTGGGTGGGAACTATTTTTCAGTGCGGAACAATAAAGGCGAAGCACAGAGCACGCTGCGCAACAGGGGAACTCCCTTCCTGGTGCGTAACAGGGATTCCCCTGGCAGCGTGCTGCGTGCTTCGGCTTTATTGTTCCGCACTGAAAAATAGTTCCCACCCAAAATGACCAAGGCAAGCTCTCCGTGTTGATTTGTACATTTATTTGCACTCGATATGAATGCGCACTACACAGAAAGTAATTGGGAAATGCATCGAGCAAATTAATTCCCTTTGGCCGAAATCTTTCTCTGGCGCCGTTAGACTCCAGTCTAACGCGGAGTAGCTGCAGATACCGCGGCGGTCAGTGCTGACAGACTCGGACAATGGCTGGGTGACCAGGAAAACGCTTTCCACCACTTATTTTAGTCTCTGGACTGTGGGGAGATGCCCAAATTTGACCTGGGGGTGGCATATTCCTTTAAAAGGGACACATGCTAAATCAAGTTTTTTAAGCTTGTTGTAACATTGCATAAGCATACTCAAAGTTGTATTCTTCTCTTGTTATATTTCACAAAAAGCTTTAACATTTTAACATTTCTTATAGAAATACTATCATAATCATTGCTAAACATCATCTGTACAGTATTAGTCCATTTGATTTGAAAGTAAAAGTCATAATTAAAATTCTCCCTTCTTTGTGTCTGCAGCGTGTGTGGCCAAATACAAGTGCTGTGATGTGAACATCACAATGGGCTGGGGGAAGAGCTGGTGGTTCCTGAGGAAAACATGTTACCTGATTGTCGAACACAACTGGTTTGAGACCCTCATCATCTTCATGATCCTTCTCAGTAGTGGTGCCCTGGTGAGAAACATATTTTTAGGGAACCTCAGTTTACAGTAAAATTGGTGCTGATAGAAGTATAGGACATCACATGGGGAAGTTTTATGGGGAGGTATTCCTGGTGGTGCAGTCACTTCAGCAGCTCCGTTGGGGAAGGGCTCAGTGGGGCCTGTGAGTAATGGACTGTAAAAATGATCAAATGATATATATATATTCTTGGAGGGTTTGAAGCATGTCATACCCTGCTAAATAAAGGAGGTTACACTTCATTGACATTAACCTTGCAGATATCGATAATCTTTCATAGGGCGGCAACTTGTTTTGAAAATCATTCTTTGCAGATCCTCTCTGCTGTATTCAATTTATTATGCTGTATTTTGTGTCTCCCAATCCATTTGTGGCTGATGTATGATCTTCTACAGGCCTTTGAGGATGTGTACATTGAACAGAGGAAAACCATTCGAACTATTTTGGAGTACGCTGACAAGGTGTTTACCTACATATTCATCCTGGAGATGCTGCTCAAATGGGTGGCCTATGGGTTTGTGAAGTACTTCACCAATGCCTGGTGTTGGCTGGATTTCTTCATTGTTGATGTAAGTCTGACTATTCTTTCAATATATTTGTGTTTGATTGTCATGAATAATTTTTTGAATAGAATAAGAGGATTTGATTAAGATGTCTGCAAAACCACAACCCAACAACAAAAACTATTATACCAAACAGTGGTCTAGATACTAAAGTATTTATTACCAGAATCAAATTAATAATTAATTGGTTTTGGCTCTAAGATATGCCAATACCACACAAAGATAAGTTAAGATAAATTGTACTGTCAGAGATATAAACATGTTCAAGTGGTTTTCTGTTGGGTGTTGCATAGGTGGGAAAGATTAGATTTTAGTTTCTGCTACATGATGGGAAGTCAGTGTTGTGGCGTGTTTAAAAACAATTTTACAATTGGATAAGATTACAGGGACTGTGTTTTGCAAGACCACAATGTCTGTTCCTGATAAGTGCAAACATGCCTCTGTCACATTTCAGGTCCATCAAGCAGCAGTTTTTATCTGCCTCACAATTCTACAACTCTGGGCTGCTTGAATGTGTGGTTATACTTGACTACATGACAAGCTGAATAGTTTAACATAATTTAACATTCATTTACATTTACTGTACATAAAACAATCCTAGCAGCCAGAGCCAAACCATATTCAAATCATACCCAGAGCAGATGCAGCAGTTCCTGTCTCTTTGCCCTATACAATGTTTGATATATGCCTTTTGTCCTTTCTCCTTGTACTTTTCTGCTCCTTGTCTTTGTCATAAAATAGGAAAGCACAGATCCGGGAGCATTCCTTCTTTTCCATCATCATTATAAATTATTTCAATTACTATAATTCATGTTGAATTCTTAATATGTTGTATATCAGTGTTTAGTATGAAAATTCTTATCTCCTTCAATTTACAAGGACTGGATAATTGATTATTTTATTGTTTATTGTATATGTTAGCATTGATCACTGCCAGTAATTAGGAAAAAATAGAATGCTCTAGACTTCTGGCTTTCGGCTTAATTTAACTACCACCTTTCCGCAGTGTTTTCTTCGTTATTTTGTCTGTTAAAAAATTCCTATTCATAATATAGGGCCTGGCTCTAAAATCGCCCCTGTAACTGCTAGCTTTGCAAGCTTCATTTGAGTGGAGCCGAGTGGAGCCAAACGCTATGGGTGAGGTCACACCCACTTAGTCCACTTCTTTATACTGTTTATGATTTAGATACATTTATTAGACTTTTTATGAGGCAATTTTGTTCCAGAAAAAGTAATGAATCAAATACAATTATTAAAACACTAGTATCACTACTCTTAAATAACTTAATTTATATTTAGTGAGACAATGCCATTGCAGACTGCCCTGCTGTAGGAGTGTTGCCTCTTGGGGCATGTTTGCTAAGCTGTGAACAGACTGACTTCCCTTCTTTCTCCCCCCTTTGTCCTGCTCCTACACCTTTTGAAAGTATGACCCAGAATGTGTTGAGATTGTGCTGAGATGTAATGATGGTGGTGACAGGCGGATAGCGGTAAGTTTGGTCTTCACAAACGCCCCTCTGAAAACCTGTTGGTGGTGAGTTTGGCTTGTGCTGTGGCCTCTGCGTCTTGTGTTGTGACCTGACTCTATCAAAATGGGGCACCATCATTAGACCAGCCTATGTGTTTTCATCCCTTTTGGTTTATTTTCCTATCTTCTTTTCTGTTCATGTTTTAATTGTTTGAATATATATATCTCAAAATTAAGTTAGTTAGTTGAAAGTTGTCATTCTTCATTCATCTTTCTTTTCCACTCAGATTATGTCATTGTTCTGTTTCTTTTTTTGATTTTAGTTTGTTTCATTTGGCTTTGGTTTGTGCTGTCGTCATCATGGGACCACAGCATCAGATGTCACTGGCCTTGCCTTGCAGAGCTCAATGAGACGGACCTTACAGCGCTGAGGCCACTACTGCACAGCTGGCTCAGCAGGGGCCAGAGGCCGGGTTCACCTAAGGGGGCACGTCTGGGGGTCAGGCTAAAGGTGACAATAACCCCAAACTGTACTCTAGATCCAGGCAAAATCTCTATTTGACTCAGTTCCTCCCACATTTGTTGTGTCAATCAGATGTGGACATGGAACAATTCTTTATATAGATACAATTTTGTAAAACTTCTAAAAAATTACTCAATTACTTAATAATTTGCTTTGTTAAAACTTACTACCTCTAATGCATTAAATATATTATGTACTTTATAATCTGTGACATCTTTGAAACTGGGCCTTCTATTTACAGCATTTACAGTCCAAATTAAGATTTTGCTCGGGTAATCCTCCCTCCGTGACTTTGGTAAGCTTTGAATGTTGTGTAATTTTTGCGGTGAGTTTGACGAGTTGGTGTCAGTGATTGGTTCAAGGTGCCTTCACATGTGTTCACTGTTGTTAATCTTACTTATTTATAAGGAAGGAACTGGCAAACTGTCCCAATGTAAAATGTGCCTAAAACTATATTCATCTGTATTAAAACCTACTGTATATCATTTTAGGCTAAAATCCATTCAAATCTAAATCAAAATAATTTGTATAAAAAATTGTGTCTTCGGTGGCTTATGCCAGTTTCTTAGAGGTTGTGTGTTAATCCTTGGTACTCGTGTGTAAGTTGACTGTACAATGTGTACTTCTGTCCTTTCAGTGCCATCCAGTGCTTTTATTCTTAACCATATTTGGTCTGCTCCTAACCTCCGCCTCCTTTCTTGTGTGTGTTTTATGTGAATGTAGCCCCCTTTCACTCTAATGCTGTGAATTTATGTTTAACATAAGATAATGATAAAATGACAGACTTGTACATGTTTACCTGTATTCTTTCTCTTAGGTTCCATTAGTTTGTCTGTCTTAAATTATATGGGAATTTATGCCTCAGCCCAAGAGCGACATGGAGAGACATTGTTAGAGGGGCAAGGGTAAGGCTCTCAAGTCTGTTGGGTTTTTATCAGCTTCTACAGGGTAACCACTTCCCTTCTCCCTGAACTCCTCCTCCTCTTCCAACCCTCCTGCTTGTATCGGAACGAAATCTTGTAGCACTCTGCCTAATTTAAACTCTATAATGTCTCCTCTCTCTCTCTCAACCACCAGTTTCTTTACAGGTACAATGGACTTCCCCATCTTGTCAACTTCCCCAAATAACAGAAAAAATAATCCCTGCAACTAAAATTACTACGCACATAAAACCTATACTAAACCTTGACCTTCTCTCTTGGTGTATATACATGTATAAATGCAGTATTATACATGCATATACATGCATAGATTTATGTGTGTATGTCAACAACTCTCCGCCTATGCCAGGGCCGGCTCTTCCCTAGTGAACCTCACTTCTAACAGTTTGGAACCTCTTTTGCTTCTCTGTTTTTGTGTAGGTGTCTATAGTCAGCCTTGTAGCTAATGCGCTGGGCTACTCCGATCTAGGGCCCATTAAATCACTCAGGACACTAAGGGCCTTGAGACCCCTCAGAGCCTTGTCACGTTTTGAAGGGATGAGGGTAAGATCCAAAGCTAAGCAGCTGATCCTTCCGCATGCCCATTCAACAGTTTAAAGCATGCTAGAACTGATTTAAAACAACCTCAGGACAAAAAAACTCCAATCTGTTGGAGTATTTTTTCTAATCAACCAAATGAAAGCCTTAAAGTCACCTTTCCATGCGCAATCTCGTACCATGCCTCTGTAAGAGCTAAACAATAAGTCATGATGCAGCTGGGGACTGACTTAAGTTAAATTACCTCTGACAAATTGAACATTGGATACTCAGACTTAAATTTACACTTAAAAGCATATCCAACATATTTCCATAATTCTTTACACAAAGCTGCCTCATCACAATACTGACAAATAAGGAGTTCTGATCATTCTATTTTCCTCCTCTTGATTGGCCAAAGTCAGTGTGAAATTGGTCAAGGCTAACCAAACTTACATGCCATCTCATAGAGCATTCAAATCAACAATTAGCTGATTGTCAACCACTGCTTTCAAATGAGTGCCCCCTCCCTTCACATGCCCCTTGCTCCCATAACCCTCTCCCCAGCTCTCACTCATCCCTCACTGCATCTGACGTCGAGAACAACCAGCAGGAACCAGGCAGCGCCAAAACACCAATCTTCTTAGTTAGAGTCCATCAGAGGACTCAGTTTCATAGTTAACACTAAAACATGTACATAGATATACGGTTGGTTCAACTGTCACTTCCCACAGACATTTGATTGGTCATCCCTGTGACTGGCGGTAGTGTTAGGTTGCACCTGGTTGTTGTCATTGTAGCCTTTCTGTCTCTTTCTCTATCCCTTCAAACATTTGGATCCCTGTCTTCTCTCTGTTCTTGGACTGATTTTCTTCTAGTTTGAGCTTTTCTTCACCTTCTTCAATCAGCCCCCATGTGCAGCAGCACTCTCCCATCCTCCTCTCCCCTCCTCCTCACCCTGTACCCTCCACTGCTCCTCCCATTAACCTGGTTCGGCTAGGACGGGCCAAGAGAGGGTCACACAATTCTCCTGCTTGTCCAGGATCTTTCTGCATCTAAGACTCAGACAGAAACCACACACTTACAGTGGTGTGGCTTTGGGAGAAAAATATTTGTCAAGCTTCTGCCATGTACAGTTCAGTATTAGACTAGCTGAGCTGCTGGAAACCTCTGGTGGCAAGGTTAATGTCTGCTTTCCACAAAAAAGAGATGGGTTGATGGTTTATGTAATATGATTGGACCTTTCCTTTTGCTGGTAGAAGCTTAGCAAATATGAAAAGCTGCCATTTTCCATGACACATTATAGCTGTCATGCCATGGCACACACAGAGCATACAGCAGGCCCTGGCTTCCTGTTGCCTTTCACTCCCACACGACGTGAAAATGGGAGGCAACAACTGCCCACTCAAACTGTAGATGGCCCATAGACAATACAACAGTTGACTTTATACACAATGCTCTTGTGTATGTGGTACCAAAACTCCCATGCTAGCAAGAGATGAGGGCTTGTGTCATTAAATGTATTGAAGCCACATTCATATGCATTTATCCAGTGACTAAAAGTGATGCCGTTGCATGGAGCAGACATCAATGATTTTAGGCCCTGGATAGGCGTTATGAATGATAAAGGTTTTATTTTACATCTATGATTAATATTTTGAATGAACCCATTCATTTTGGGTTTGGAAATGCTAGAATACCTGCTTTATTATGGGGCTTATGTAAAATGTCTGCCCTATGAATGTCCCTTCCCCGTGGGATGTTAAGTATGAGGTAAGAGTGGCCCAGTCACCAAAGGGATAGAGAGGGACTTGATCCTGCTGTATCAGTTATACTATAATGTTTATGTTCATTATTTGAATTGCCATTTTCTTTGAACTGAATAGAGATAAATAAAGGTCAAAGCAATAAATAAATAAACAGAGTTTGATGGAGAGATGACAGAAAGTTTGAGACAGATTTTTTTAAACTGAAGAGAGCTCAGGAACATTTTTTTTTATTTTTATTATAGTTATCTCCCGACTAAATCCATCCACATCTTAAAATGACCAACCTCAACTAGACTCCGGGCTGATTTTGCACCCTTATATCTTGAGGGGGAAAAAAGACCAGTTGGAGTGCATTTCTACAATATTTATGATATTTGTAAAAGAAAACAATTTGGCTCAATTGTTTGACACTTCAGTTATCTCCTCTGTCATTATATCCATAACCCACTCATTACTCTGTTTATTTATTTATTTATTTGAGCAGTTCTTGAGATTGCACAGTGTCATGTAACACGCATGTAGTATAACTGCCGATGCACATTTTGCATTTTTGAAAGCCATTTTCCCTCTTTCTGAGAATGCTTTCCATATAACATGACCTATTTCTGCATTAATCTGAGTCTTTAAAGTGGTTCAATTTGACCCAATGGAGCTTAGTCTTTCTCTTAGTGAGTAAAACAACCTTTGCTCAGAATATAATTCAATCCAAATCTATGAACTCATCAAAGAGGAATTATCTGTAATTTATGTTTTATTTAAGTGGATGTGTGAGTGAAGGCTGTGTACTTGCTAAGAAAATCCTGCTCTCTAGCTCCTGCCTGTCTATTATGAGGAGGGAATATGGCTCCACAAAAGAGTCTGCCAAAGACATGCATGCTCAGCTGTGTGCCTGCGAGCTGCTGCTCGGCCTGCCTAACACTGGTAGTGAGCTGAGCTTATGATTACTGCATATAAAATGACCTCAGGGAAATCACATTGGAAGGCTAGAAATGTGACGTTTTGTGGGTGGGAAGGGCAAAATATTTTTACTGTTATTGTTTTTAAACTAGGTCACTTCATTGTGCTATGGTAATCAAAGATAGATTAATATTAGACAGTGATAAATGTAGTGAGTGCTTTGACAGGATGGTAAAAGACTACATATAGGATGGTTTTAGAATGAGACTGAAAGACTGATTGATTTATTGTTAATAAATTACTCAATCAGCACATCTTTATACTTGGGTCTGCGGGTAGAAAACTTTTTGTTCAAGTCTGCCTCAAGATCAATTTATTTTGTAAAAGGTTAATGTTTTTGTGCATCAGAATCAGAATTACTTTTATTAATTCCCAAGTGGAAATAAATAAATAGTTCAGATTAACTAAATTAAAATATTTTTGATTAAATATTATTATTAATGTAATTTATGGAGTCATTATATTATAGCTTTGGGAGAAATTTCTACTGTGTTACACTGTGATAATTCCTTTAAAATTACAGATTTCCGCCAGGTTTTAACACAGGTATACTGTCTATAGATGTCAGCTGGTCCAATGTCTCAAAGATCAACGAACATGTTCAGTCCCTTCAATACTTCTCTAATAAGAAGGGAACAGACTGCTCCCTATCTACAGGGCACACATCTGGGTGATGTGAGTCACTCTTTTTATAAACAAAATGATAAATAGAAAAAATCTGGAGAGATTACAGTCCGATGCCATAGCACTATGTTGTGATATAGGGCTGAAGCACATCACCTGGTTTGTAGGTTCTCACAGTCTCTTGTCTTCTCTTTCCTGGTTTGGTCTAGGTGGTAGTCAACGCCTTGGTGGGTGCCATCCCTTCCATTATGAATGTGTTGCTGGTGTGCCTCATCTTTTGGCTGATTTTCAGTATCATGGGGGTCAATCTGTTTGCGGGCAAGTACTACTTTTGTTTCAATGAAACATCAGAGGAGTACTTCCCTGTTGATATCGTCAATAACAAAACACAATGTGAGGAGCTTATCAGAAATAATTTCTCGGAGGTCCGGTGGAAGAATGTCAAGATCAACTTTGACAATGTAGGAGCTGGATACCTCGCCCTCCTACAAGTGGTGAGACATTAGCTATTGGCATCTGCTTGTCTCCATTCTGTTTATGGTGCATGCATGCATGTTAAATATTTGCCTTAATTTCATCCATTTAAAGTCCACTGTGGTATATATGTGTCATTCATTTGTGTCTTCTGTGTGTCTCCATGTCTATTTCTTTGTTTCTGTGCACAAGCTGTACCACATGCTGAAAAGGTGTTGATTTTAGTTTGAGTACTCTACTTTATCATAAATTTTGACTACTTTGCCTGTTTTAAATGTTTTTTTTTTTAACAGGCAACATTTAAGGGATGGATGGACATCATGTATGCAGCTGTTGATTCGAGAAATGTATGTACTTTTATAGTATTTTTTAAATGACTCTTTATGCTACCAGTGACAGTAATGCCATGTCTCATCTCTTTCAGGTGGAAGAGCAGCCGGACTATGAAGTCAACATTTATATGTACATCTATTTTGTCATTTTCATCATTTTTGGGTCCTTCTTCACTCTCAACCTGTTCATTGGTGTGATCATTGACAATTTCAACCAACAGAAGAAAAAGATAAGACATATTCTACTAAATAATTTCATATTTGAGTATACAGATTATGACCAAATCTTGTTTTGTCCCTTTACTTTGGCGGTCAGGATATCTTCATGACAGAGGAACAGAAAAAATATTATAATGCCATGAAAAAACTGGGCTCCAAAAAGCCTCAAAAACCTATTCCACGACCGCAGGTGAGTTGACTGTTGATTACTGGGGTAAAATTGTTCCAGTGTACCACACCTAATGTATTTGAATCCTTTCTGTAGAACAAGATCCAGGGGATGGTGTTTGACTTTGTAACACAGCAGGTGTTTGACATCTCCATTATGATCCTCATTTGCCTCAACATGGTAACCATGATGGTGGAAACAGACGATCAGTCCGATGAAACGGAGATGGTCCTGTATTGGGTCAACTTCATCTTCATTGTAGTCTTTACAATGGAGTTCCTGCTCAAACTCTTTGCTCTTCGCCATTACTATTTTACTAATGGCTGGAATATATTTGATGTAGTGGTTGTCATCCTGTCTATTGTTGGTTAGTGATTTTAAAATTAATCCGTAAATTTATCCCCATACAATGAGAGAAATGTACAAATAGTGATTCTTCTTTTTCTGCTTGTCACAGGTATGTTCCTGGCAGACCTGATTGAGAAGTACTTTGTGTCTCCGACCCTGTTCAGGGTGATCCGTTTGGCTCGTATCGGCCGTATTCTTCGTCTCATTAAAGGAGCCAAAGGAATCCGAACTCTACTCTTTGCTCTGATGATGTCACTGCCAGCTCTGTTCAACATTGGTCTGCTCCTCTTTCTGGTCATGTTCATCTTCTCCATCTTTGGCATGTCTAACTTTGGCTATGTGAAGCATGGAGCAGGAATAGATGACTTGTATAACTTTGAAACGTTTGGCAACAGTATGATAATCTTGTTCATGATTACTACATCTGCCGGTTGGGATGGTTTGTTATTACCCATCCTTAATTACCCGCCCGACTGTGACCCTAACTTGGAGAATCCTGGTACTTCTGTTAAAGGTGACTGTGGAAATCCATCAGTGGGAATCTTCTTTTTCGTGATGTACATTATCATTTCTTTTCTTATTGTCGTTAACATGTACATTGCCATTATTCTGGAGAACTTCAGCGTGGCAACGGAGGAAAGTGCAGATCCCCTCAGTGAGGATGACTTTGAGACATTTTATGAGATTTGGGAGAAATTTGATCCAACTGCCTCTCAGTTTATCACTTTCGCTAAACTGTCTGACTTTGCTGATACATTAGAGCACCCACTGCGTGTGCCAAAGCCAAACACTATCGAACTAATTGCCATGGACTTGCCAATGGTCAGTGGCGACCGCATTCACTGCCTGGATATCCTGTTTGCTTTTACAAAGCGTGTGTTGGGTGACAGTGGTGAGTTGGACATGCTGAGGCAGCAGATGGAGGAGCGTTTTGTGGCAGCCAACCCCTCCAAAGTATCATACGAACCAATCACCACCACCCTGCGCCGCAAACAGGAAGATGTCTCTGCCAGAACTATCCAGAATGCTTACCGAGCCCACCTCATCAGGCGTGGAATCATCTTCAAACGCATCTTTTCAAGCAAACTTGAAAATGGTGGAAACCAGGAAAAGAAGGAGAGCACACCCTCTACTGCCTCTCTTCCTTCTTATGACAGTGTAACCAAACCTGACAAAGAGAAACAGGACGACAACCGAGAGAAGGACAAAAACCAAAAAGATGAATGGGAATCTAAATGTTAGTGTTTAATGACTCTATTAAACGCAGTGATATCAGACACTGAGCCTAAAAATATTGACCCAACAAATATAGAAAAGTGAATATTTGAACGTAATAACAACAAAATGGACAAAAATTTGTTTACAGACTCAAATGCAATTGAGGCAGTGTGTGGTTTCATATGTTGTCTTAGACAGCTGAACCAAATGCAATCAGTTTACTGAAGAACTTTGCTGCCGAGAGACCATGTAATGAGAAAGAGAAGCAGTAACTCACAGTGTGCTGGCCAGTGACACACATTTCTTTGGGGACCAACTGCCAAGGCACAGAATTCTATGTTTATTGATTGGAGAAACCACCATCGAGCGTGGACCACAGCATATTGCTGCTACACAACCAGATCATACAGATCCTTAAAGAACTGTCAAGCCAGTCTACAGGAGGGTCTAAAACAGTTTGCCATCAACAAAGAATTACAATAATCAAGTAAAATTTGTTAGAAAATTAATCTAGTGAGGCAAGGGAAACCCGGAAACATACACTTTTTTTTTATTTTTATTTGTTTGCTAAATACACTTGCATTTCCTCATTCTTTGAGCAGCAAAAAAGAAGGACATTTAGCCCATGTCACTAGTCCTTTCATCATCTTTGTTATACTGACATTGAAGAAGGTATTTTCTATATGGGCTTTCACACTGACCAGTTAGGGGTCATTAGTCATTGTGTTGACTTGGGCTGAAGGCAACTTGCTCAGATTGAGTTTCAAATAAATAATTATTGTGCTCGTTCAATGCATAGAAATGACTTGCATGAAGGCATGTTTGATCAGGAGTCATGCATGAGTAATCATAGTTCACAAGACACTAATTTTCTGCCTACAGCAGTGGCTTGACTTTAGGTTTGAGGCTGTCCACTGGGAAAATTATGTGATATAGTGGTAGGATAAAAATTCTGGTTATTGATATATAGATTTTGGGGCAAATGGAGTCAATGTTTCGGCCTATGTTTTTTGACCTGAAAGGAATATATCTTTGAATCCAGTCCTGTATGGTTTTTACAGACGAAGGATGTAAGTACTCAGAGACTGAAAGTCCCAGTCTGCAGTGTATCACAAACAGCAATCTTTTTGCTCTGAATGTTCTGCAGAAAGAATGTGGCATATTTGGATGTGAGACAGATGTGTATCCTCATGTTGAGGACACAGAGATTAGAAGGCCATACAGTATACTTTAACTGACTTTGGGACTTGATCCATCTTTGTTTATTTACATGCCTGTGGTCATATTCCAGCATTGGGAGATAGATTCTTTATGCCAAGAAATGATGTCAGGCACCGGTCAGAGTCTGCCAGTAGGTATCCCTCTTTTAATGTTTTTTGGACAAAGGGGCAAATGTGGGATGTAAGTTTTTGTTTCAGCTTTAGTGCAAGTGAACAACACTGTACTTTTTAATAATTCATTGTATATGCTTTTTTAATTTAATTTCATTTTTATCATTCAAACTTCCAAGTGACTGGTGTGTTTGGTAGTGCTTTTGGACAATTTGAGTTGCCAACTTTAGACAAAAAAAACAAACAAACAAAAAAAAACTCAGAGTCCTTCTCTGATTTCCTTGTGATGCAATCATTCTCAGAAAAGGTGTTTTGAAGTGAGACAGGAGACAGTGGTTATACCAAACAGCAAAGTGAGTGGAGAATTATCACAAGGACAAACCTTGTCGTGCCTCGTGTGTACGTACAGTGGATAGTTATGAAGGGCTAGTGGTCTTGACTTCCGGATAAATTGACTTATTGGACATGATCAGGTCATTTAGGGAGGTGGATGGGTAATAAACATTGTGGACCAATAAACATGTAAGGCCCCTCTTTTCAGGGTTTCAGACTGACTGCCATTAGAACAGCAGTGACGCTGGGGTCTATGTCATGATGTGGAAAGTCCCATGTCTGTCAGTGTATCATTGTGCTTCTGTGGGACCTCTTAAACACTGTGTGGTGTTTGATCCAGGCTTGCACCATATCTCACAAACTGTAGGCTTTCAAATGCTATACCCGCTTCAAAACAGTTAGCCAGAAATGCAGGTCGAAAAGCTGAAACCTGCCGAGATTAAATCATCAGCAGGCCTCATGTAGATGCAGCTATGTGTAAATATTCTGTGGGTGTTTTCATTCAAACCTAAGGCTTGTCAGTGGGGGAGCGATAACTGCCTCCTTAGATGTTCCTGCCATTTCTTTTCTACACAGGAGTGACGGTCCTATTTCTAATGGACAGCATGGGCTCAAACCCTGTGTCCATCATCACACCATTTATGCCATTTGGTGTGTTTAACACTGCCTGTACCTGAAGCCCCTGTCTGTAAAGATATTTGAAGTCTGTTTACAAAATGAGGTCTCGGAATCAGTTTGGCTGCTGCACACTGAAACCAAATACATTCCCAATAAAACCACAGGAGTGGGTAACTTCACCCATGTTGATCTTGGATGTAATGTTTTAGAATGATACATTCACACTTGAAAACATAAAAATGAAAAAGACAAAAAAGAAACACAAAACATATAGTATATGTACAGTGCAGGCTATGATGTAAATGGCACAATTGCTGAAAAAGAATGAACTTTTTGAGAGAAATTATAAATACTGTATCATATTATTTTATTTTACAGGCATGCTTTGTTGTGTTTTTTGTAAATATGAAATTTTAAAAATGTTACTACTAATAATCAAAAAACAACAATAATATAGAATGGCTTCCAGCTATGCCCTTTGTCACATTTGTTACCTTTGGATTTTTTGAGACACTTTTCACTATGTTGACGGAAAATGAATGAATATAGATATTATATAATACAAAAGATATATACATGTATACATATATGTCTATATGTATATACATAAAGCAGGAGAACACTGTTTGTCACATTTGATTTATATGTGCAACACATTGAGTGGATGTCTGGTTGTTTCCAGGAATAACTCATGCGATGTTTCTGGAGCTGCTTGTCATGGATTGTAGCCTGTTCATAAAGAAAGGATGTTACCAGCACATTTGTACTGTCCAATCTCTCACTCTCTGAGTTCACAGTGCTGTGACTGACCACTGCCCTGGACACACTCGGAGACATTACCACATGTAAACAGATACAGTCCTGCTTCTCATCCTCACACCTCTTCTGTTGAATGATTTGTTTCCAATGTAACACTCAGTGGCATGTGCCTTTTTCTGCTTTTTCTGCAAAATTGGATGTCAATTCCACACCGAAAATGATATCACCTCGACGTAAAAGAGAACAAAATAGAAAATAGAAACAACTTCCAATGTTTCCAAACTGTGGAGGGTGGGGTATGGGGTGAGCACAACAAAATTCAGGGAGTCAGAAAAATTTCCAGAGATCATCCCCCCACCTCATATAAATATTCAACAGTGTGTGATGTTATCAGAAAACAGCTAACTCAAGATATCCAGTTTTAGTGATATGTGTGTCACCCACTTGGCTTGTGAAAAAGCAGCTTGCCTTTCTATAGTCTGTTTCTTCTGTATTTATGTTTCCATCTGAAGTTTATTTTTGTATCAATATTTGATTATAAGACTTTCTTTTTAGCATGGTTTATTATAAGCATTTTTGTTTTTCTTTTTGCTGAAAAATTAAAAAATGCTTTTCAAACATGTCATTTGACACCGTGATAAAAAAGAGGATACAATATGAGGTGTGTTGCACAACCACTTGGTAAGAATATGAAAGATTGTCTTCATTTGAGCACGAATCTTTTTATTACCAATAAAGCAGCCTTCCAGTTACACTCTGTGTCAGTGCTTTCTGTGTGTCATTTTTATTTTAGAACATGTATTCACAATAATCATGTTTAAATACATAGCCAATTCATGGATTTCAAGATATGGCAACTGTGTTCCATTAAGTAGTTCATATCAAAATATTATCATGAATGGTAAAAATCCTCTATGGATCCTCACAACGTCCTTCAAATCAGGGAGGAACTGTCTGTCTGAAATCCATGAATGTATATAACGTCAATAACAAACATTTTAGGATTCATTCAGCATTGTTGTCTTTCCAAGTCTTTGTGTCGATTATAAGTGGTGGTCACTGGTCACCATTTTGTGCAGGTTATTTCACTTTTGTGGTGTAGTGTAAAGAGCAAGTGGATACACCAAACATCCTGTGAAATGGAGAAGAGTGGTGCTGCGGTAACGGGCATCCTTTGAAATGCAATGGTCGTATTGAATTTGTTAAGAGCCTGTGTTAACAACATCCCTCTCTCAAGATGGGCCAGTGTTTGCCCCCCTTATTATACAGTCCATCTGTGCAGTTTTGCTCTTGCGTCCATCAGGCCTTACCAAGCCGAGAGGTTGAGCAACTATTAGGCTGCCCTGGTGACCTCAAAGGTGATCATTATATCATTATAAATTATATTTCTGCCATTCCACTCAAGTCACGTGGTTTTCCCAGCCATGGTCCATCTTGAGCAACATTCCCAGCTCTTTCGGCATCTTCATTTCTCTCTGTTCTTTTTTCACCGACTGCTTCTTTGTGATTGTACACATGTAGCATTATTCGATTTTTCGGTCCACACCGTGTGTCGGTGCAGTGGATGGTGTGTGTGAGGAGCAGTGGGGGGAGAAGGGGAGGGACGGAGGAGACGAGGGGGGGTGCACTGCAGTGCAGATAAATGAATGCAGCAGTCGACGCTGAGTCAGCAGTGCACTCCCAGTTTGGCCCAGTACCGTCTCTGATATACATGTCCAGATGACCATGAAAACAACGCGACAGAAGCGTCTCCCGGTGCAGCGATCAGGAGCTGCCCCGCTCGTGGGTGGAGCTATCCAGGCGGAGGACGATGCTGGTTAGAGTGGAACTGCTATAAAAATGGTTTAGTGCGCGATGGAGCTCGACCTAATTTACAGACAGCCACACCTACACTCCCCCCACCGCTTTTTCCGAAGCCCCCCCCCCCTTCAGTATAGGATCGCTCTCTCTCTCTCTCTCTCTCTCTCTCTCTCTCTCTCCAACCATGTAACCATGACTCTGTGCTGCCCATTATTTTCAAATAATATCTCCAATAAGTTCTGTTAGAAACGTGATACTTTGATGAAGGATTGTATAGTTTCCACATGCAGTCCCGCACAGGCAGTACTACTATGGGCTCCCGTTTCAACCCCTGTGTGACAGCACAGGCTTATGTTTGTGCACTGGTGTTCCCCCACGCACCCCCCTCCCCCTACGGTCTACCCTGACATCCTTCTGGGAAAATCAAGAGGAAGCCTAAAGATCTGCAGTGCCTAAGAGCTAGGCACTGCAGTGAGCAGATCAGGGAGAGATATTCGTGTAAACTGTGCAATAATAACGAGGCTATTCCTGATATAGACCTTTAAATATAACAGATGCACCTACAGTGTACACAAAGTATAGACTACTTCAAACGCTTCAAACAAAACTGATCTCGGGAATTTGATTTAAAGAATAACAGCGCCCTCCATTGGTCAGGCCTGGGGAAGACCGGGGCATGTCGTCACACAGGGTAGTTGTCACGCTGCAGTTTTTTTCCCCCCCAAAATAAGTTTGATCAGGAAAAAATATGCAGATTTGTGTTTGTTCTGAATATGAACAATGTCGATCGCCTGTTTTTTTTTTCCTTTACTACCTTCTGCATTGTATATATACTACATACATAAGATATCAAATACAGTACAGTATATGAATATGAAGTAAGATCTATGGAATTATGTAGCAAAAAATAAATAAAAAAATAGTGTGTTGTTTAAACATACTGGACACACAGAGACAGGAATGGAAAAACATGCACCGGTGTCTACTAATATATAAAGTTTGGTCTGGCTGTATTCATTTAATACACATTGAACACTAGTGCTTCATTAGTTTATTTACATATGAAACCAAACAAAATCCAGAAGACTTGACATAAATGCAAAAAACCTCTAATAAGATACAATTTCTGAAGGTTTTGTCATATAGCCTATAAAACTAAAAATATCCCACAACTGCGTTTTTGTTTTCAAATATTAAATGGTAATTGATGGACCTTTCTTTATACTCCAGCAAACTCAATGAGCTCTTCGTGACATCTAAAATAAAACAATAAAATAATATACTAAATGTCAAATATTCTAAAGAACACATTTCAACATTTAACTTACACATTAAAACTGACCTTCCTCTTTTGGTACTGGCTAGCCACTTCACAAAGTCTTTCGCCTTCATTCTGTCCTCATTATTGGTAAAGTCACTGGTAAATGTCCCATCAGAATGTCTTCTTATAAAACGGTGACCTTTTTCTATATCACATAAATCCCACCTAGAAAAAAAAAATACAAATAGAAATACAAATAGAAATCCTTCCTTAAATAAATTCTGGTAAAATAGATGCATCTATTAAATTCAAGTTTTCACTTTAATTTCTAAAATACAAGTTAAAATGTGATTTCTATATAAATGATAGG
The DNA here is from genome assembly GCA_036785185.1 of Paratrypauchen microcephalus. Classification (NCBI taxonomy): domain Eukaryota; kingdom Metazoa; phylum Chordata; class Actinopteri; order Gobiiformes; family Gobiidae; genus Paratrypauchen; species Paratrypauchen microcephalus. Next base: position 275,532 of record JAVJIX010000016.1, on the reverse strand, counting down.
TAATGACAGGACAAACATACCTTGCAACACTGCTGTGATCTAAAACCATTTGTTTACTGCCTGTGCATAAAAAACCCAGCATGCACCAAATCAGCAGGTTCATCTTTACAGTGCCCTACAGTAAAAGTATAACAGTTAAAATAAGGTATATCAAAAATATTGATCAGAAGAACAGACAGTACCTTGAAGAACTCTGCAGCGTATCCACTTACGGTCTATATGATAGTTTCTTGTACACGTGCAGTTAAACTCTAAACAATAAACATTTTTCTGGTTCTCTGGAAGTGGACTAACCTGGAACAACATGGTCACTGTCACTTAAATAAGAGGCAGGTGTCCCACAGTGACACTTGGGTCAGGTGCTACAGCACAGGGCCCTACTGCTCATTACAGTTGTGTGGATCCAAGCTGCTCAGACAGTCAGGTCAGTGGTCAGAGCCCTCTCTTTTACTCCGCAGCAGGTGTGCAGGTGTGTTCTTCTCCAACCTCACTATGGACTATGTCACTGCACTGACGCAACCTTGTCTTGTATTTATATCACATTTAAAGTGCTATATTGTATAAATTGTTCATGCACTCCACAACTGGTGCTATAGTAGCCACAAATGTCCTGGTTGACTGATGTATTGATGTATATTATGAACAACCTGAAACTTTAAGAAAAAATAAATTTCATAGCAAGCATACAGGTTTCCCATTCATCTCTGTGAACAAATAGCAATTAGTCAATTTTCCTTGGAAAATCCTGCACTCGGCATCTACTTCTCTCATTTTTGACATTTTGCTGATGAGTCACGATGAGTCATGGTGTCACGGTCAACAGTCAAAACAATAGTCCTGGGAGGCGGCAAAGTACAGAGACGCTGAAGATGCTGCTATGCTAAGCTGTGCAGAAAAGAGGCACAGGAAAATCACCAATATTTCAATAGAAAATTAAACTATAATTCAAATATTTTAGTAGAACCTCAGCCGAGGGCCAGATTAAAGGTCTTGGTGGATCGGATCTGGCCCAAGTTTGACACCCCTGTTCTAGTTCCTCCTGTCAGCCATCTATGGGCTGATGTCACTGGTGTATCACTGACCCAAGAACATTATAGGCCTAAATTCAACGTTTATTTTGGCCTATCTTGAACTAACTACATCAATAAGATTAAACAACACAACAGTTTATATTTTTTTATATATTTTTTAACCTATGGATTTGTCACAGCCGCCCTCCTCCATGGCAACTGAGGCAGGCTTATGTGTAGTAGGCACAGACACAACCTCGTTTCATAGAGGACCGCTTATTCTCTGACTGAGCCATGGCACCAGCCATGACACCTTAGTTTGGTGACCCCTGCTGTAAAGGGAAGTCTAAGAGCCAGCAAAAATTGATCTGAGGGCCACAATTAGCCCCCGGCCATAGTTGGACACTCTGCTTAAATAGTTTAACACTTAAAACTAGGAACTACAATAACCAACATCCGGTTCCTGAAAAAATCTACTCAATGCAAACTAATAGGAAGCTGGATTTTTAAATGTTCTCCAAAATACTGTACATCAGTGTTTCCCAACTAGAGGTACAAGTTCCCCTAGGGGTACGCGAGCACACTGCAGGGGGTACTCGGCAGTGTCTCTGCCAGGCGCAGGGGGAGGGTTTTTTTTGAATTTTTGAGTAATTTGATTTAAAGAAAAGAGAGAAAATGCCTGAGAATTAAATTTTCAAATTAAGGAGATGAAATAAAATGATTTTCATTTAATAGTCCGTAGTGTCACGTTCTACTTTTGGAGAATTATCAACATGTATGAGTGAGGGGGTACTCGAGGTATGACAAAAGGGCTCAGGGGGTACACAAGACAAAAAAGGTTGGGAAACACTGCTGTACATGGTCACTGGACTTGTTGACTTGTTGGACTGTGTTGTACTTCATTAAGTTTTTTTTTTCATAAAGGAATATTGTTGGTTTTAAATTCTTCCTTTATATGAATTGGCTTGAAGTAAACAGTTTTAATTTACCATTCACATTTTGCTGGTTTTACACAAGATGGCCGCTGTAATTGTTATTATACATCATCAGCAGATAGGTCAGTAGATAGCTGTGACATATTATGAAGGCGCATACTAGTGTAATCAAAAGAAGATTAGTTTAATTTTCACTGCTACTTAGCCAACTGAATAAAAATGTAACATCTGCATAGGCATTTCTTACACTGACGATGTACCTGCCCAATAAATCTGTTAATGATGACAGATATGGTCTAAAAGGTATTTTTGTACTTTTTGTCCTTTAAAACTAATTAAACTACATGACAAATATTTACCACGTACAATTAGTCCTACCAAACGAAGAAAAAAATCCCCATGAAAACATTTTAAGTTAGACTGTCCACCAGGCGTCAGCATTGCCTAAAGCTGTATCCTGTCAGTTGCTTAAAATCACAGGTTATCTGGAAAAAAATAAATAAATAAAAATAAATAAATAAATAAATAAATAAATAAATAAATAAATAAATAAATAAATAAATAAAGCATATATATATATATATATATATATATATATATATATATATATATATATATATATATATATATATATATATATATATATATATATATATATATATATATATATATATATATATATATATATATATATATATATATATATATATATATATATATATATATATATATATATATACATATATACACACACACACATTTTTTTTTTTTTCCAGATAACCTGTGATTTTAAAATGCAGCATTGGAATTGTAAGATGAGCTATTTTGTTTACACAACATTGAATTTTATGTGGTGCTGCCCATGCTTTCAAAAGAAAAGCAGAAAACACCCACACTTGCCTGAGAACTTATTCTTTTCATTTTCTTCTGACAGTATCCTTGGGGAGGAGCCCTGAGCCCATAAATGTTTGAGTCTATATTCGATATATGTGATGACTAGAAGAAGAGGGGGAGTTGAGAGCTGGGGCCGTATAGCCGAAGGTCATGTTTACAGGGACTGCATTGCTGTTTTCTCTGTCGCTTCTTGATACCTCGCTGCTGATTGATACATTAATATTGCATTGATCCTCCTTTCCCTTGTACACAGGGCAGTCTTTTGCAGTATGGATAAAAATAGCTGGAGACTGAGAGAATGGTCTTTCAGGAACATCAAAACATTTGAGTTTTTTGTTTTGTCTCTGCATTTCATTTTGGGCTTGCACAACATTTATTGAGATTATGGGTTTCTTTTCAGGTGCTCTACCAGTGGTAGAGATAAGGTAAGGACGAATTAGTTTACCTTGAAAGAAACTCCCACGCTGTCCACTCACTGGACATTGCCCCACTTGGGACTTTTCAGTGAATCGCAATGGACCCACCACATTAGATGATTTATTATCAACAACAAATACCTCTTTGGTGAAGCATAGCATGTCTTTGAAACACCACAGGAGATGAAACAACAAGGATATCTCCCCTAAAGCACTAAGGGCACTGCTGCTGCCTGAGATTTTACCTCAATTTATTTAGTCTGTTAATGATAGGCTATTAGATTCCTATCAGCCTTTCCTGTGCTCTCCCCACCTATGCTCCCTGTAGCCTGAAGGATTGTTTTGTGCCGCATCTGGAGTCAGCCTGTTGAATAGGTGCATTCTTGCCTGGCCCTGTGCTCCAGCAAGCGCACTCAGGGCTGGATCCTCAGCCTCCAACACTGAGGCTGTGGAGAGGTGGGGGTGAGAGACAGACCCAACAGAGCAAGAACATAGCAACTCATGTTTGTTTATAAATTTGATGTGCATTGTTCTTGTCCAACAGTGTGTCTATTAAAACATATAACTTCCTGTTTATATTTTGATTTTCCCTAGTGTGTGAATTTGGTCCCAGGCAGTCCCCATGATAAATGAGGAGTCGAATGAATAAAAAATATCTTTCTTGCTAATAACAGGATCCTAAAGTGATCAGTACTCTGAAGAGAGGCCTGTTTCCTCGGGGGTGGCTGGATGGAGGTCATCCGGTGATCATTTTGGCTCTGTGTTGTGGAGGGTGAGCAGCTGAGGCAGGCTATTTTCAAACAACTGTTCCCAATCAAAATAGGCACCAAGTCTTAGTTACCTTTGGTTGTGTTGCCCATTTGTTGCCATGCAGTTCCCAAAATTGAAATGTTTTTGTTGAATACATATAATTATACGTAAAATGTGGTTTATTTTCTGAAGAAGAACAGCAAATTGTTGTGAGAGAACATAATTTAACATCATAAAGACCTTAGCCCATCTGCAATCCTGACAAGACTTGAGAAAGATACTGAAAAATACTATTACAATTAATACTAAATTATTTAAATCATAGTCTTCTTGCCCTGAGATTAAAATACAAATTGTAGAAACAACCAGTACAAATAGTTTGAGAACTTTTGCATATACTACATCATAATTTTGTTTATGTGTGTGTTGATTACCTTTTCATACTGATGTGCTAACCAGCTCAACTGGTAAGTCACTGACTTTCCCCGGTGGGATGTGGGTTCAACCCCCCCCCTCCCCTTGTGGGTCCTTGGGCAAGACCCACACTGGTTTGCTCCTGAAAAGGATGGGTCAAATGCAGAAGTCAAATTTCTCCCGTGTGTCACTGTGTGTCATTGTGTGTGAGACCAAATAAAGACTTAAATCTGCACTTAGATCAGTTGATACCTAGTACATTGTAAGAGTCTGAGGAGAGGAGGGTCAGAGACTCTAACAGACAGCTACTGGCTTATAGACCCTGGTGTGTGGATGTTTTCTCAAGCATGTGGGGTTGTACAAGTGATTATACATGTTTATAGATATACAAACACCATGTTGTTCTTGCTGACAGTCGGACAGGCAGTGGCTGCACTCTGGCTCGTGTTTGTAGACTGTCATTAGCTCAGTGGGTTGGTACATGTCTTTATTGTAGTGACAGGCTTGAACTTGGGGGATGACAGCCTAACTGCACGTTTACAGCAGAGAGGCGTGACCAGCTTCTGCGTTTTCTTCTCTGCTGATAGTTCTTATCTCAGAAAGCAGAGAAAAGGGTCCACACAGCTGTCAAAACTGGTATTTTCTGCTTGTTCTGTTGATGCATTGTGCTGGCTGCAGTAAGAAAATGTGGAAAGGGACGCATTTTTTTGTCTAAACTAACAAAAAAGGATTCTGTTGAGTTGATGTTTTAGTCTTTCTAAATCTTTATAAAATGCTTCATTCTATTGAAACCAGGCTCCTGCTGGTTGTGCTCTCAAACCATCATATCAGTGCATAAGCCCTATATGTATCCCATTGTGAGTTGATTTGGAGAGCAGAAATGGCAGATTAGTCCTAAATCCGTCCAAGTAGATTATCCACTCATCTCTAAAGCTCATGTGTTGACCATAGCCGTAACTGGCCACAGAGGGGCAGGCGCCCAGTCTTCCTGTGGTTCAAAGTGCAGCGCCACTATGCCATTCACACTGTTATTAAACGTGTGGTTGACCCGGTATTTCCCCATGCACGCCTCATCCCATTGTGCTGGGTCTGATTGATGCCGACTGGGGTCACCTAAACCCATGCACAGGATCACAGCGCAGTGCATGGGGGCTAAATGTTTGCATGCATTTGTTTGACTTTACCCTGAGCTCTGCTGGACCAGTCACACCCATCCCAAAGATGTACAGAGCCAGATGTCCCTCCTTCGCACCTCTGCAGTGAAAATGAACTTCCTCACGTTGGAGGATGAATAATATTGTTTTTGCTGTTTTATCCTCTATTAAATTCTATTACCTTAATCTTTTACTGGACCATGTATTTAGTCCCCATTATTTTATCTATTTAAACTCTATTTAATCTATTTAAAGCTTCAGTACATTCAACTTTGTGACTGGGAATCTACTGGTACAACAAAACACACACTATTTTTTGGCAGTGGTTGTAAAGGCGTTGTGCATTGTTGCCTTGTCTCCCACTTGTGGTCTAGTTTTGTGCTGACACAGTTTTAGTTTGGGGTCACTGTGCTTGTGTTATCCACAGAGACGCACTGTTGTATTTCACTCAACAAGCTAACAGCCTCCATTGATCCACCTGGTAAACATTCAATGCTTTCAGAAAGATTTGCCCTTCTGTTTAGAGATCTTACTCATGCTTATTCCCTGGAATGTGTCTCAGATGTGAACAGGCAGGCGGGGGTGGGGCAGCTGATCGTGACTTTTGGTGTTTGGGGGCAAAAGAAGTTGTGTGTAATTTCTCTCACCCATTAACCAGACAGAGCTTTTGTTGCAATCCTTCCAACTGGCACAGTGTTGCCGTGAGTGACAGCTCGCCAAGCCGCCTCTATTTGACTGCCACATGGTGGGACACTGAATGGGAATGTTAGTGCTTTGTAAAACAGCTTACCTAAACTCTTTATGTTGGAAGAAGCTTTTACCTGCGCTTCACTTAACATTTTAGTAATTGCTTTGCCTGTTAGTGCCCCAGGCCAGAGTCAATGGTGCTGTTTTAGTGAGGCATTCTGATTATTACAGCTGTCATTGATTTCACTTCAATTGATTTTTAAGTTGAATGTCAGATTTTATGTTGTCATCTTTATAACTGTGTTGTGTTAATGGATTTAATTATTGTGTCCATGTCTAACTGCTCTGTACATTGCTGTACATGTGATACTATTATACATAACCATGTGAAGTGCCTGTGCACCCTGCTAAGAGCTGTCCTGAGAAGTAGACTGGCCCACCTGGAGTCCACACTCCCACAGCTCCGGCAGAGACAGAGCCGTCGCGCCTGGCACTCATGGGACCCGTGTAGGGCCACTCTCACAGGCAGTGCCCGTTCAGAGGAATTTGGAGCGGAGCAGGAGGCAGAGAGGAGGCTGCTGGGAAACAATAGCTAGGGACATCTGTCATGCGTGGCTGCACTCCCCTTTGCTTACAATGAGACTGGGGGACCAGCCAGTGGTGGCTTTCTTCTCTGTCCCCTCCTTTCCGGGGACACTTTTGCCCCTTACAAAGGACCTTTTGTCCCTCCTCGATTTTGCCAACATTTAACCCTTCAAGCCTGCTCCCTTTCTGCCTCCTTTCTCTGTCTGCTGCAGAAACAAACCATAGTTGGATCCGTACCATTCTTGCAGCTCCCTGTGCTTGTGTTTTTCACGATGACTTCTGGCTCTGTCTCTGTCACTACTTTTTCATTATTGTGTCCATAGCTTTTATATGTCTGTGTTTTTCTAAGAGAAGAAACATAGCTTGTTCTGGTAACGTGAGAATAAAGTAAAAACGTCACAACCCAGTGGCTCCAGACTCCAGCATATGACACTATTTACATCAACAACAGTAGCCTCTGGCCCTCAGTATGACCCGTACCTCCAGTGGTGTCTCTTTTCTCTCCACCCTTTGTCTCTCATGCTCACAGCCACGTTCTCAGGAAGTTTGGCACTCAAAGCTCGTCCCCACTTACTTACTGCCCAGTGATGCGACACAAATCATTTCCTCCGTTACCTGCGCTGCATGTGAGCTCTCAGAGCTGAATGACAGGACTGAGTGAGTTGTCCACAACTCCATTGATTGTAAACCGCTGGACATTGTGTGGACCAGGAGCTCATACTGCCTGGAATGTAATTATACTTCCTTGAAGCGGTCTCTTTCTTAGTGTTTTCAACACTCATCAGCCTGATGTAAATTGCAAATTGATTTTTTCCCAGCTTCTCATTCTTAAGGACTTAAAGGGTTCAAGCTGGCCTGTAATTGATTGGTCGGATTGCAATTTATTATTGCTGTCAGCAACAAGACTTTTCAAGGGGAAACTTGGCTGTGCAGGATAGACGGTACTTCTGTACTCTGCCAACTCGACAAAGCACAAACCAGCTGGTATCCCACATGGCACCATTCAGATCAAACATGTGGAGCTTCTCCTGCCAATTTATCTGCAAAGGTTTTTAGAGTCACACTTCCCACATCTATCACACGTTTAATTCACAGCCTCTAGCACTCGGGAGTGCAATCCTTCACTCCACCAACTCCATAATGGACCGACTGGCAACTTGGACTGTTGTGCGCCGCCCTGCCTGCTAATTGTTGCCAGCTGCTGAGGCCTAGGAACAAAGGCGCGTTTGAAAAGGTGATCTGTTGATTGGGGAAACTGTCCTCCTTCTTTTAATGGGATGTGCCTCACATGAGCTGTGGCATCTGTGTACAGCACTGGCCCTCATGTCCCCAGGGTCTAGCGCACTGTAACACCAGCCCATCTGTGTTTGGGATGGGGAGCACCAAATGAACTTGCAGCCAATGGGCCACATAAATAAAATGTAGGGGGTGCAGGTCACTGTGTGCGTGAATAAAGTGGTTTTTAATTTACTACCACCATCATTTCCGGGTGACAAGTTTACAGTTGTTTAATTGGAAAGGTCCATACAAATATTTACTGCATACAGTTAACGTAGCCACATGCTTTTGTGTTTATCTTATCTCACCAGCTTTTTACTAGAGCACATTCCTTTTAATGCTGTTGGAATGCTTCTATATGACTGTGAGAATATACAGACATGAAATCTAATACATTTTACAAGGCTTTCAATTGGGCTGATTTTCAGTTGAATCCTAGAATGATTTTGTGCTCGTGCATAGCTACAACTAGGCCTTTTTATGTTTATTTGGAAAGGAAATGATCTTAAAACTTAACATATGAAGTGATTACTGATTACTAATATTATCTGTAAATACTATACTCCATCATGATTTTCATTTGGCTTATGTTTTATCTTTATTTATACAGGGAGAGCCAAATGAGAGTACCGGGCTCTCTTTTTCATGAGCACCAAAAACAAACAAAACAAACAAATACAAAATACTGACAATACAAGTACATAGGTCCATTAAAACCATTAAAAACAGGTGCAGGTACACTTGATGAGGCTCTTGATGTCCTCAAGTGGGTTGACTCACCCTTTTTCTTATTTATTTATTTTTTTTTTTAAGGCAAAGGAAACACTTATATTTACAGGCATTTTGCAATCCAAACAATCAATTCAAGTAATTAATTTATAAGCACAATAATCATGGCTTGCAGCCCTAATATATAGGCCTACCAAATCATAGTATTAAGATTTGGTAATAATAGTTCTTCACTTTTTCCCTCCCTCCTCCCCAATTCACTGCAGACAGCAGATAAACAGACTGGACTCACTATCCACTGTTGTCACTCTAATGCCTTTTAACTAGCTGTAAAAGCAGGAGGATGAGTGGGGTCGGGAGTCTAGAGTGAATGTCTGAGTCAGAGCATGTGTTGATATGGGATAAGTCCAGTTGCAGATAACATTCTTCTCTTCTCTCCGTCAGCATAAATATTTAAGAGGAGCTGTCAGTGGTGGTGCGTTCTCGGAGGACCTGCTGCAGTACTTTTATGTGGACACAGAGGAAGGGTCTGAGTGATGTCTGCCTGTACCGCAGCAGTGGTCCATGTGTGGCTTACACCTCTCAGAGCTGTCTGTTTGATAGAAAGGCCCGCCCCAGAGCTCCTGACAGGGACTGGTCTGATGAGGGAGCCACTGCACCTGTCACTCTCACTGTCTGCTTTGGTTCTGACTGCGCTTTTGTCATTTAAATCACATTAGGCTCACAATGCAGTTTATTTTCATTGATAAATATCCATTGATTGATTTCTGATTATGGCTGATTTTTCAAAACCACTGTACTACCATTAGATGTGGGTTTTACTTTGACTAAATCAAGTTTCTGCTCACAGTGCATATAACTTCAGCTTTAATCATTTCAAACTCATTTCCCATACTAAGGAAAGGGTGCGATACTGATTTTGATACTGCTATAAAACCAACCATAATGTGAATTTCAATATAACATATGAGTCGTGACTTTAATATTATTTTGTGGTCTCATGCTAGTTTGGATCAAAGAACATCCCAAAACTATTCAGGAAAGACCTTTTCTACTATTTCTTCAGTATTGATATTTTACTATCTAGTTTTACGGCAATACTACCCATCTATCGACTGTGCTGTATGATGTGTCCAATTTTTTTTGCTTGCTTGTTGCTTGTTGTTACTATTATCATTATTACTATTTTCCATTATTATTTTTATTACGTATTACTATTTGCACTATTTATTACTTACTTTATCCCCTCCCTGCCTGCATGCACTTTTGCCCTCTTGTCCAATTGTCCTGGAGCTACTGTGGCGAGTAAATTTCTCCTGTGTGAGATCAATAAAGGCTTATCTTATCTTATCTTTTTAAAAAAAAGTACAGTAAATTTTGAAGCAATTTCTGTAACTGACAGCATTTACCTATACTTGTATATTTGTTCTGATTGTTTTTGACATTGCATAGAGCAGTAATACAGTGAGTTATGATATTTTTTTTGTGATTCTTAGTGATTAAATGCATTTTATAGTTTTATATAAATCATTTCATAGTTGTGTGCTCAGCTTCTAACTTACCAGAAAATACCAGTGAAGTTGGACCAGTGCCGACCGGACTGCAGCTGATGGACGTTGTGAGGGCGAGATAAGGCGATCACAGTGGTAAAAATGTCCTTGACTGAGCCCTGGTGTGGCTCCTGTTAACAGATCAACCTGCCCCATCTGTGACAAGCCCAGAAGCAATTATCCCCTATCACATCCACACTGACCATCTATATTAAAACCCGCTCACAACACCTGAGATTAACCCACGCGCCCACCCCTCCTGCCATAATCTTCCCCATAGGCTCCTTGGCAGTGGCCCGACCAGCGCTGTGCTTAAGGGTCAGTTTGTGTGTGGTGGGGCCAGGCTGCTGTTGTTGCCTCTGCACAGAACTGGTGGACAGGCAGGCACAGCTATGGACTGTAATAAAATGTGCCTCTGCTGAAATGACTACAGGCCATGCTATTACACACAGAAGAGAGACAGAGAGAGTGAGGGGGGAGAGGTTGTAAAAATGACTTCATGGACTTGTCCCTCAAATGGCATCTGAAGGTCAGCAGCTAGCTATGGCTTCAGCTACTGTTATTTCATCAAGACAACGTGTAATTTGGTCTCGTAGCTTTCAATATATAAACATACAATTTATTCTTTAAAAGCATGGTGTGCGAAACTGTCCTCAAATACTAGAATCCGTATTACATAATACAGTTAACAATACAGTTAACCTGGTTCACCAATAAAACCTGAATTTGGTGCTTACCAAATACAGCTCTGGAAAAAAATAAGAGACCACTGCAAAATGATCAGTTTTTCTGATTTGACTACTTATGTGTTTGGGCATAAGGAAAACTTTTGTTTGAGTCTATAAACTACTGACAACATTTCCCCAAATTCCAAATAAAATATTATCGTTTGTAGCATTTATTTGCAGAAAATGACAAATGGTCAAAATAACAAAAAAGATACATGTTTTCAGACCTCAAACAATGCAAAGAAACAAGATCAAATTCATTTTAAAACAATATAATACTAATTTTTACACTTAAGAAGAGTTCAGAAATCAATATTTGGTGCAATAACCCTTATTTTTAATCACAGCTTTCATGTGTCTTGGCATGCTCTCCACAAGTCTTTCACATTGTTTTTGGGTGACTTTATTCCACTCCTGGTGCAAGAACTGAAGTAGCTCAGCTTTGTGTTTGTGTTGGAATTCAACAGACGCTGGAATGGAATGGCTGCAATACCTGTAGAGATGCTGATTTCAGAAAAAAATGAAGTGGTCTCTTATTTTTTTCAGAGCTGTATATTTGCATTTTGCTGTTAATTTATTCCTGTAAATGATTGTGCTAAATTAAATATTTCAGTAGTGTTGTGATACTGCCATTTCAAAGAGTATTTTGAGACTGAGGAAAAAGTTTGGCACTTGCAAGAAAAGCACATTATTAATGCAAATAAAGCAATTTAAACACAAAATAATAGTTGTTTATTTATTCTAACCCTAATTTTCAAATAGCTTTTGTTTCACAGTTCATAGAAACACAGCTTTATATTAGCTCCAGGTGTCTGATATTTGATGTGTACAAGAGGTTAGATTTGTCAGTGTGTAAGGTTATACTTGTCAATATGGATACACTGGACATGAGCAACCACATTTCCACAATTGCCCCTAAAGCATGTCTTCTAAATAGTATTCAGTCATAATCAATCAAGTCATTCTTTTAGAGTTTGAAATAACATCTCTCGACAAATTGAACTTCTCCTTTTATCATGGATTCTACCTGGACGACTGAGGGACTTTTCACGAATCTCTCGTATAGGGCATTCTGAGCAGTGGAAAATAAATTGTAGGTAGATACGTTGGTAATCTTTGTATTTATCACAGAATAAAGAGCAGGGGCCAGAAATCAATACATTATTATGTTTTGATGCTTTCAAATGTGTGTTTTTTATGTTTTAATAGACATGCTACAAGTCACAAGCCCTGGTGAGATTTTTTATTCTCTTGACAAAAGCCAAGTAGTTGCTGTCATTTGGATGGAGCAGTGGGCATAAGGGCTGTGCATTTTTCTTCAGAGTAGAAACTGAACAGACTTTCAAAGTACAGAGAGCCATAGAGAATCGCAGTAATAAGCGAGCGCTGCAGAGAAATGGTCTTGACAAAGAGCAGAGCCATGAGGTGAATAGGGAGAGAGAGAGTCCAGCCCATGTACACAGCTTTATTGTGTGAAAGCTTTTTCTTTTTCTTGGACAATGCTCGAGGCTACAGGTTCCTCTTGTGCTTCAGTGTATAGACAGCTTCAGCCAGCCGAAGGTACAGCCACAGTCAGACCATATGCACACATGTACAACAGACCTTATTGTGGTATTTCCAAAAGTTTGTGGTTAACACAAATCCCCCCAAAAAGTGATGCAACCTTTTATTACTCTTGTTTAAGTTTAACCAGAGATGAGGGGATTGGTTGGATTATGTCACAGGCCTGTGTCAATATGATTTCACATAAACGGCTGATTTGTAAAGCTGTGTTTCTTTTCACAAAATCAAAAATGCATGTATAAAAGACATTTCCTTTATGTTTAAGCTCTCTAAGTGTCAAACTTAAGTTTTTATGCTGGGGTTCAAGGCTTCTTTATTCTCAGATGTAATGGAAAACATGTCAGTTGATGAAGAAGTTGAAGAATGTTATATAGAAATAATTACTTCTCAGAGACAGTTGTTTGCGGTGATGCTTGTAAAATGGAGGATAGTGCTTTAAATGTGGCTCTGTCAGTGTACGTTGTCCTCTTCGAAGGGGCCATTAAGCTATCAAGGATGTGGCCTGTGAAGAAATGAAACATTGTCCAGAGCTGGAGAATTCCTCTGAGCTGGGGGAGGACATCGCCATACAGCCCGGTAAGAGTGTGTGTGTGTGTGTGTGTGCGTGCGTGCGTGTGTGTGTGTGTGTGTGTGCGTGTGCATGAGTGATTTGTGTATGTGTGTGTAGGTGTGTGTATGTGTATGCGAGGAGGATTAGAGGAGCCTTTGGAGGTGGAGGAGATGATGATGGACAGACACAGGGGAGCCCCCCCAGTATCAAAGCAGCAGGAATGTAGAGCGGCCTGGTAGGACCTGGAACGCTCTGATCTGATGTGATGTGTGAAGTGGACCTGAGATACAGCCCAGGGCCACAGCGCTGCAGCTGCAAACCAGATTTTAACCAGTGCGAGGAGAACAAGAGAGAGATGGGAACAAGGGTAATTATCAGGAGGGGCAGTCATACAGCCCCCACTACTCAGCATATAGGCAAGATTTGTCCAAGAAAAGGGGTACATTCACCATGGAAACAATAAAGTTCATGACAGCTGAAATAGTAACACTGAACAGCTGATGAAGTATGATGATGCATATTTAGGACAGACAAGGTGTTTGTCAGTATCATCTCATATAGCCTCCTGAGACCCGGCCCATTCATTTTTGTCCTTTATAATGGACATTGAGTTAACCAGACTATCTTTTAAGTTTTGAGATAGACTATAGTTTGTGGCTGTACTATGATAAATAAATAAATAAATAAATAAATAAGAAGAAATTAAAAGGGAGTCTAAAAACTTTTTGAGGCGACTATAGAAACTTGTCAGAGTTGTTGGTCATCAGGTTGTTAACTTCACATGGATTTAACACTATTACAGTCCATTACAGAGGACATGTTACAACATTATGAATAAAAATAAAATTAGCAAAATTTAAATGCTAAGGTGTAAATAAATGCTAAATAGAAAATCACTCAAATTTGAGAAATTGAAATACACTTTTTTCTTCGGGTCCTAGGAGGATAGAGAAATAAATTATAGCTGCAGCAGCTGTATCACTGAATAGGGGATTCATCTTAAAATATATTTCGTTTTAGTTACTGTCACATATTAAGATTATATACAGCAGTGGCTTCTGGGCAACCAGACATGCAAACATAACATGGACTAATCTGTGTGTTTTAACATCGCAAAGCAAATGTCTCTTTGTGAGACTGTGATTCTGGTCTATTGTCTGCAGCATATTTTAATTGGATTCATTTTACTACATTTTGTATTTCACTGATATTTAATGTATTTGTCATGTGTATCGACTGAATGTTTTGTGCCTATGTGTCAATAGGACTATGGATGTAAATTAGCTTGCATGGCTAACTCTGGCACATTTACATGCTGTACTAACACATGTTGATTATCTGTACTGTCTCATATTTAATAAATAAACATATAATAGTTTAGCAAAATATCACAAATTTATATAGCATATTACTATACAACCAGAGAGGTGTTTTTGTTGAAGTTTGTCAAAATTGTAAGGAAGTGCAACTTCTCATACTATGCCATTGCAATTTGTGGATTATGATAAATATGATCAGATGTTAACGTATTATCAGGAAGTCACCTGTAAGAAAATCATTTTGTTCACTATGATAAATGTCTCTGTTTCTAAGTTTTTGCAAAAAAAGCAATTCCTTTTTCAACATCAATAAAATCCTTTAACCTTATGATACCTGACTCCAAAGTCCAAATCCCACATCTACTTAGCCTCAAAAACACCACTGGCCTGTGATATTTTCAATTACCAACGAGTGATGGTCTATGAGCAGCACCTTCTCCAGTTTTGGTAGTTAATATGTATTGGTGAATCAGGCTTGTGTTTCCTAATTGACCAGGGCAGCTCTCTGTGGTGATGCAGGTCACAGGCCAGCTGGAGACTGTGCGCCTCTCACTCCTTTTTCCCCCTGTAATAAACAAAGCAAGACTCTTCTGCCCAGTGTAGGATCTCATAGGACATCCAGTGGGAGTGGTTATACACATCTAAAGCACTGCTTAGCCATTACAGCCTGTGGAGGTTTTACTGTAGCAGTCCAATTATGGCCTTACATCCGCTCCTGCTTAAGTCCATTTGCTTTTAGTTAATGCCCTGACTATTCCCTCATGTTTTTTCCAAATATAATGTTTTCTCTCCCTCTCTTGTCCCCATGAGGTTGCTGTAAACGCTTTCTCACAACCAGCGACACAGTCATTAGCCCACCGGAAATTTTGGCTTTGTTTCTATTGCTTAACGCCCTCCCACTCCCTCCTCACACTCTAACAAAAGGCAGAAACATTCAATAGATATTGATTTGGAGACATACAACTTTTACTGGAGATCCCATTTAATCACAAAAGCTGATTTATTACAGGGCCTCTGACAATCCCATTAAATTGCTGTCTAGCTAATCAAGTCCATTCTTTCTCCTCCAGGACTAATCTTTTATAGGGCCGCCAGAACCAATCCCGGCCGTAACAGGATTGTCGAGGAATAGGACCACCTCGCATTCCCATAAAAAGAAGAAAAGAAGGTGCGCACAATATTTGCTGTCTGTGCAAATATCTGGGTGACTGCTAGAGCATAAATACTCAATTGTATTTCCTAAAGTGTAATCTAGTTTTCTACATGGGAATATGGATTAGATAATTGGAAATAACAAACAAATGTTTTATCATACAAATCAATTTCACATTTTAGTAGGGTGCTTTTTCCTTTCTTAAGATTGTGTATGTTTTTCTAAGATTAAAACTGGTCTTTAACTGTGTGTAAATTAACTATCAGAGTCCACTAGTTGCTCTCATTTGTAATTGATTGAATTATAAAAAAAAAATACTCTGATATGTTTTATTATAAAAACTGACCTACCCTTGTAAATACAAGTCTTGGAGACATGAAAAACATATGCTGTCTTAAAAAGAAGCAGTTAATTTCCATTTTATATATGTCATATGATCCCAGGGCCAAAAGTCTCTCATAATTAAATTGCTCTTTTATGTTTTTCTTCTTTTGTTTGCTACATATACATCCCTTCTTTATGGGTCACCAAGCCCATATGTCTGTCCCACTCACTAAATGAAAAAGAAAACCAAAACTCTTCACAAGGTTGAGGGAATTTTTATATTAGACTGATAAAACTTTAACTGTCTTGGGTCTCTCCACATAAAGGTTACACGTTTATTTCATATACTTTACAAATTATTTGTGAATAATTCTTTATGATTACATATATTCATTTGTACTAAATGTTGTTCCTCTTGTTTATATTTATTGCGTCAAATTGCCTGTTAAGGAAAATGCCAACTGTAATGTTTTGATTAGGGCGACTGGCGTTATTGTGTTATTTTAAATTGTATGTGATAGAGAGCTGTAATAGCTTGGTGTTCAGTGCCTTTAGGAATTCAATACTGTCGATAAAACGCAGTCGGTGTCATTCACTATTAGGGCTCGGAGCTTGTTCAATTTGATGGTGGGCTGTAGTCGCTAACGCTAACTGGGCTTCAGGGTATCAGCTCCTGTTATGAGCGGGTGTCTTAAATATGATGAATTTTATGAGCGCCCACATCTTTGCTCTCTCTGTCTCTCTCTCCTGTGCGAGACGTGAGAACAGCAAAGAAACACGCATCAACTGCAGCTTCCTGTTTATTTCCATCAATACCAAGGTCGAAGGACATTATGGTCTTTAAAAACCATTAACGCAGCTGCTACAGCTGTATAGGAACATCTGATTGTCTCAAAGTCTTGCCAAAGTTAAAAGTTTTCATCAGTTTTCTGCACAGTGGAGGAGGACTAAATTCTATCTTCTGTGCTTAGACTTGTGAGACTGTTGGGATGAGTGATGTTGCATAATTATTGATCAGTTAAAAAAAATGTTTTAGTCTTGTACATGTTTTTTTCAATATTAATTTCATGAACATTCAACATTCATGAACTGTTATGCAAATTATTCTTTTCTGATTGAGGCACTATAGACTTCTCATTTAAAAAGCACCAAATGTATCATTTATGATTTCAAACTATATTCAATCTTAATGTGATTACATTTGATTAGTTGACCTGCTCTATTGAATATCTCTCTCAACTCTTTACCCTTATTTTACCCAGCTTACTGTGCTGTCAGCCCTATCAATCAAAAGCCTTCAAAAATAAATAAATAGGAATAAAAAAAGGTTGTGCAAAAGTTTGAACATTGTGTCTTCTGTATCTTACATGCAAGACAAAATACCCAGTGCATGTATGTTGTACTGTCCCATACAGAGGTGTAAAATTGTCATTGACGCCCCTTGAACCTGGTAACAAGATCTGTAGCGTTGGCCCGGGTGCTGTTTTTGTCAAGTGCTGTCTTTGCAGGACCCTCCAAAAGTCCAGCTCAGCACCTCTGGAGCCCTCAGTGGAGCACCCATTGATTTGATCTCTTCACATATTCCTGCACTGACATGGATACACTGTGGCAGAGCTCCTTGACAGAATAAATCTAAGTCTGTCCAAACATCCTCATTGTCAGCAGCACTCCTCCACTTCGCCTTTGGTGTTTATGGAGATTTTCAGCTCCTAATTCAATAGCAGTGTCTTCTGCCTTTAGATGGTGATTGCATTTCTCTCTTCATTTGCATACTAAGAGTTGGTTCCCACTGGAAAGATCAAGCCAATCTATGTGTGACCAATGCTGGGCCTCTGCCAGTAAGACTCTGTCGATTCCATTAAAGGTGGGGCCAGATGTTTGTCATTACCTTTATTGATAAGCACAGGGTCAATACTGTGATTTATTCTGCTGGGATAGGACTAAGCTTTAGTCACAAGTTTCACCACTGCCTGATCAATAGTACACAATGGACAAGTACAACACGGCCACACATGAACCCGGAGCATTGCGAGGTTGTAAATCAGAAGTGCAGCCAAAACATTTTTCAACATTTTTTGACCATTTTGTGTTGTTTGTTTGTTACAGAGAAAATGGCTTTTCATTTGCTAAACTATTTTTAGCTTTTTTGGATTGAGATTGATGAGCTGAGATTTAGGCCATGCAAAGGTTAAGGTCAATAAGGCTCATGCCATTGGCTTAGTGGAAGAATAAATAAATAAATATAGAAATTGTGTATGTATGTATGTATGTGTGTGTGTGTGTATATATATATATATACACATATACATTCACATACAATTTATTCTATTTAATGCATTTTTTTCTGTTTTCCTACTCCACGGCACTATATTTATATATTTACTTGCACAAAATATTTTCATGTAATTGGTACCAAAAAATTGTCCACACAAATCATCTTTTAAAACACACATACTACCAAACTATTAAAGCCCAGCCCTAGCTCTATATTTGTGTTTGCAGTGCTCCTGGCAAGAGCGGTGCAGTTTGCTGTTGGACATTCCTCTGGTGGCTGTGGTCTATAGGAGGAGGGCACTGGCTGTACCCCTGAATAGACGCTGAGTCGCCGGACTGGGCCAAAATGTAATTACCTCTCCCTCACAATGTCACACTGCAGACCTGCGCCTGACAGCAGCCTCAAAATGGAGCAGCCTCGAATTAAATTAACCTCCAGCTGGGAACACACCACACCTATGGACATGTTTCCAGGCTGCAGCAATCCACCTTTTTCTGCTCACACTCTCACTATTTAGCTTTAGGCAGAGGCTACTTTTACTTCAGTATTAGTAGTAATATTTTACAATAAAGATACAAAGAATAATTTAAAAACACATGACTATAATTGAGGAATATAGAAAATATTTTAACTCTGTGTTGTGTGTTTTTTTTATTTTATTTTGTTTTTATTTTGTTTTGTTTTTTTACTACAGAACAAATGTAGGTAAATAGCAATAGTGGTGTTGTGGCTCTAGTCATATTAAAGTCATTGTAATAGTTTTCGCCACCCCGGGTTTCAGAATAATGAAAATGCAGGGCTGCTTTCTTAACAATTAACTATTTAAAGCTAAATATTATTTTGGATGGTAAAAAGTCCTCAAAATAATATATAACAAGAAGCTGAAACCCCCGAGTAGTATTAATTTGTTTTTTCTACTTAATGCTAATTTAAGACTCAGTACTTTCTCTTCCTTAAATTTGTATAGATTTGTTTAATTTCTACACATCTATCATACCCTTATATCATAGACAATAGATTATTTTACATATTTTTACTCGAGGAGAGATTCTGGTATTCCTTCAACCACTGTAATAAGCTTCCCTTTTTGTGCCTCATCTAGCCTCCTCCACTTTTACAATTGACCTTGTACATATAATAGATTCACAAAAAAGTCTCTACCATAGCCTTAAATTAGCCCAGAGCGTCAGTACCCTGTGAGCTATTACTGCTTGCCCCTCCCTGAGTGACAGTAATTTGCGTGCTCAGTGTAAACCTTTGTCATAGTCTTTAACATCTAACAGATTATGTACAGTCACTTATTGAGATTGATTCATATTTTCATGATGTGATTTATTTGCTTGGGAGTGAACAGTGTGCGCTCGTCCAACGGGCTAATGTAATGTAATGGGAACTTTAATGAGCCATTAATCTGGCAGACCCAAGGGTAAAGGGACAGCACAACACAGCGCCATTCAGGGAGCTAACCAAGACGCGTGGCTATTGAGCTGCACTTTTTGTTTCACTTAAGCCTGTCAGAAAGTAATAGCTAACCTTTTTCTTACAGCACATTCTCAAATACATACGATTGTAAACCATCTCTATTATTCGTTGATTTTCTTGTTTACTCGTGTGAGGTGTGGATAGCAGGTGTTCTCAGATCGGAAATTGGAAATGGTAATGCCACTGTTCAACAAATAGGAAAGCAAAGATGGCAAAAGACAATTATCTGAGGTGGGCTGAGGGTCTTACGAATGACCCGGCAAAGCCCGAGTGGGAGGTGGGAGCCAGGGAGCTGTCGGGGGCTTCCTGACTGTATAATTGAAAATCATTCAGACAGCTGTACAGTTTAACCTTGGAGAACCATGGTCTTAGTCACTAATTGATGGGTTGGCATGTAGCACCAATAGAGGAATATGTGGGCAGGTCGCCAGGCTCATAGTGAGTCATTCTGGTGCATTTGATGTGTTAAAGGACAATGAGAGAAAGAAACCTGTTTGGCCTTTGTAAACTTTGCTAAAGGAGTGTGATGGGCTGCCACCAGTGAGCAAGTGTGTCATTCAACCTTATGGGAAGTAAATCAGATTACCAGTATTTGAGTATTTGTAGCGAAATTAAAATATTATTTGCAAGTTTTCTTCTTGTGCCCTTTTTTGTCATTGTTTAAAATGACACCTGATCTGATCTAAACTGGATATAATTTCTTTTTAAAGTTAGCCTAGTCATTATGAAGTTGGATTACTTATTTTGTATTGTAATCTAAATAAATTACTGCCCTCAATTATTTTGAAACTGTGCAAGCAATGGTAATCAGACAAAATTTTATTCTCAGTGCTACAAAAGTTATTTAATGTTTACTTGCTGAATAGTGCCTCTCTGACCCCTACATTTTATTTGAATACAGTGGTACCTCACCTTACGAAAGACCCTACATACGAAAAATCCAAGTTACGAAATGCCTTCACGTCAAATTTTGGTCTCTAGATACGAAAGAAAATTCAAGTTACGAAACGCGAAATCTCAAAAATTAAATTAATGCGCGCTCAGATGCACGCCCCAAAACGTAAATACACTTTATCAACACACACGGGGTTAGGTTCCAGAGGTGGCCCGCGGTGGGAGAGGTCCACGAGGTAGGACAACTTTGTATTTTGCAATTGTTCTACATGTTTTAGGGCTGTAAATGCCTCACCACACACATTCTACGCTTTTCTCAGACTGGAGTTGGGCTTTTCTCGCATTTCTCTCTCGTTTGAACACTCGAACTTTCATAGATTTTCAATAGAATGTGTTGATAGTGAAGCGTGGGGGTAGACACGGCTCAATATAGCGCCGAACGCGCGAGGGGAGCGGAGACACAGGATTATTATCACAACACATCATCAGTATGGTAAAACTCACCTGTCTCACGACGGTCTAAACCCAGCTCACATTCCCTATTAGTGAGTGAACAATCCAACGCTTGGTGAATTCTGCTTCACAATGATAGGAAGAGCCGACATCGAAGGATCAAAAAGCGACGTCGACACGGCGTGGGTTGGAGCCGCGGCGCCCGGGCCGTGCCTCCCCCTCGGGCCTCGGGCCCGCCCGCGCGGGCTGAGCACGGGGTGATTTAATCCTAGTCTGGTCCCGGTTTGGTCCGGGTCTGGACCTGATCCGGTCCTGGTTTAGACCTGGTCTAGACCTGGTTTAGTTCTGGTCTAGACCTGGAAGTCACATAGAAGCAGAGCCCGCCCCGAGCGAGACCCCGCGGTCTTGCCTGCCGATAGAGCACCTTTCTCGGCCTGTTAGCTCACAGTGTCAGCCCCCCGGCTCTGGAGGTCAGATAGAACCAGAGCCCGCCCCGCCCCACTCTTATTCCCGCTGAAAGAGCGTCTTTCTCGGCCTCTTAGCTCTAGCGCGGAACGCGCAAGGAGCGCGGAGGCACGAGCAACGCGCTCCTCCAACGGTACTGCCATGTCCTGGGATAATCCTGGTTTAGTCCAGGTCCAGTCCAGGTTTAGACCTGGTTTAGTTCTGGTCTAGACCTGGTTTATTCCAATCAGGACGCAGAACACATATGTTACTATAAAAAAAGTTACACTATTAAAAAAAAAACCTTGGAACGGATCAGGCCCTTTCCATTGAAATAGCTACTCAACTTACGAAAAATTCACATTACGAAACCACTTCTGGAATGAATTAATTTCGTAAGGTGAGGTACCACTGTATTAAGGAAATCACTGAGACACTTTAGAAAATGTATGCCAGCCTAAAAGGCCGTAAAATATGAATGAAGTTATTAAAGGTACAGTGTGTAGGATTCGTGGCGCATAGGTGGTGTAGGTACCATGCACTTCCTCTTTTGGCTACGGCAGACCTCGAGGGTCACCCGGGCGCGCCGTAACGCGGACAGCTCACGTACCCGGCGCTGTGCGAGCTCTCGCCGACAACTACAACCGACAAAATAAACCGACAAATAAAAACGCGGTCCCGTTCACTGTTTTTTTTTTCTTTTTTTTCTTTTCACATGAAAACACACATTCCCGATGGTGTACCATGACAATCTACACATCAAATGAAACCTTACAGTCTCCCCTTTTTGACTATGCAATTCATTTCCCTGCCCAACAATCACTCCCCGAGCACATGGGGCTTTTATACGGAAAAGCACAAAACGAGGTTTGTTACTTAGCTTACCTTTGAAGGCTCTGGACAGGTCAAACTCAGTATTTCACCATAAGCTTGGTCTCAATCTGTCCGTAAGGATCCAGCGAATAAAATCCAGTAAAACAATTTAGTCCAAAACACGTGTTAGATCCATTACGACGTGTGATCCGGCAACATGCTTGTCGTTGTTTACCCAAAACCACGAGCCTTGCCGAAGGCGAAGGCGGAGCCCAAATGTCCTTCTGCGGCTCTCGTAGTTAAAATGGCTGCCTCTACATGGGGTCAATCCCCCTTTTATGTGACTATATCTAAGTCCAAAAGAATACTTTGATTTCATGATGGAAGTGAAAAGACTTGGAAAACAATGTATTTTTGAATGTGTATCTTCAATTTTGGTAATTAACGGGTAAAAATCTTACACACTGTCCCTTTAAATAAACTTGGTCATAACAAAATGAGCAGGGATAAGATAAGGTCCCATAGCAGTTTTTTGAGTGGCTGGTTTAGTGTTTTGAGGGATGCGTCGAAGCTGTAAAAAAACTGGATTTGATTTGGAGTAACGCTTGATTTTGATCTTAGGAGTCCAGTCTTGTGTGGTCTGGACTACACAAGACTACCACACTCTGGTTGGAAAAGGCTGTGTGTCTCTCATGGATTCAGATGCATTATTGATGGATGGCTGATTGGGAACTCAATTACCCAGAGATTACTTGACTGGCAGACACTGGGACAGCGCAAGCCTGTCAGAGTGATTGAATTAAAGTATGGAGAGGGGCGAGAGGAGGGAAAGTGTCCTTCGGAGACACCTCTCTCCTCTCCACGGAGCTCCTGGGTAAAGCCAAACAGCCACTGCCTACTTCAGCTTCTGACAGATGACCTTCCCAACAACTGTAGCAGTAACTTGTGGGCCAGCTGGTCAGAGCGCTGCTGGTAGACCAGGCTAAACAGGCTAAACACTGTCCAGGGTGTGCGCTGTGGCTGCTGTAGCATTTTATGTGCGTAATTCAGGATGCAATTTGATGTTTGAAATGACAGCTGCTCCTCCTTTAGCACAAAAGTAGATGCAATGATGGAAAAAGTGGTGAAAGCGAATGTATGTGCATAAATATTGGAATTTCACCAAAACTCATTCATATAACATGGCCCACCTGAATGGGAATTGCGCCTTGCAGGTCGTATGCTATTACAAGTTTAATGTGGAATCTGGATCGAAGAAGATGAGAGAAGGGGGCCTTGGCATCTCAAATGGAAGCATTCATCTTCCTTTTCTGTTGGTCAGCAAATGCGCTCAATGCGATGGGAAGGAGCAAGGTGAGAAAAGCTGATCTGAAAGAAGAGAAATCATTTTATACCAGCGCACAGAGTGGACCTCATTCCAGCCTGCCTATCCTCTGTTTATTGCAATCATCACTGTAGAAATAGGAGCACCGTCCCATCTCTCCATGGCAGCACATTCCCTACTCTTATTTATTGAAGTCGGTCATTTACAGACGCTGCTTTCATTGCTGTATAATTTGTAAAGAAAGTGCATTTGTGGTTATGGACAAGGTTTTCCATTCCTTACGTGTCTTCATCTATTGTTGCTCTGTCAGTATGTCAGTGAAGAAAGCAACTCCTGAAAGAGACCATTGTTCAGCTCTGCGTTGTCAACGGCGACAGGGCCATAGCTGGGATTAGGTGGACAACAGGCAGCTTTCACCAGCCTCCTGCTTTGTCCAGGTCCTCTCCAACGGGATGGACATTTGAGAAAGGACTCCCTGGAGAGAGGTGGACTGAGCAGTTGGCTCTGTTTCCTTCAACGCTGGACACAAGCACGACCCCAGCCTAAAGGTTTATTAAAGAGTAGAGAATGGCTATTAGATCCCCACCCATCTCTGTTGATAGAGGGGAAAATAGAGGGACCAATAGACCAAGAAGAACCATTGGAGTCTGTGACAATCATGTAAGGGGAAACTAATTCCTTTTCTGAGCGCACTGGGAGTAAGGCTACAGCCCACTCTCCTTAGCTAGGTTATGTTATACAAGAGTGGACAGGGACAAAATATCTGTATTGATTTTCTTGCTTCTGCGATATAGCATTTATCATAACATACATCAAAGCTCTCAGCTATGCAATACAACAGGGACCAACCTTAGACACTTTGGTAACTTGTATCAATTAAGATATAGTTTTCAAATGATTACACAAACTACTACCTGATTTGTACACACTTTTGATAGGCCCTGATTTTCTAATAGATAATATTTCTCTCTATTCTATTCTATTTCTCTCTTTTATGTTTTTATTATCTTTTTAAATAAATTGTGTTACTGCTAATCCAGAGTTATTTTAACTCCAGACCAGATCAAATAAAGCTACAGTACATGCTATATAGCTACACTCTATGAATTCATGTTTTTGTTTTTCTAATTTGTCTAATATTGTGATTTCATAATTTCCCATGGACTTCCTGGTTCTTGTTGTGCACAGATATAACTAATATTGATTTTTCCTTTGCCTTCGTTATGAGTCGTCTTTTCAAAAATCAGATCAATTTCCAGTCAATGCACCAGAAGTCCTCCAGCACAACTGCATCAATAGCTGCTTGTGATTGAGCCATAATTGAGTGACTTTTTATTCACACATGCCTGGGCAGTGATGGGGCGCTTATACAAGTAATTTGAATTGAGAAGTGTTTTTACATGACAGCATGATAGAGAAGAGGAAACCAAATTATTTGTTGTGGTTCTTCATACGTTTTTATAAAGGGTTGTTTAAAGTAGATGTGGTATTAACTCAATATTAATACTGCAAAGCTGACAAAGCCAAAACTGTAGGTGGAATTTAAATGTGATTCACGTGTTTATTCCAACCATTTGCATTTTGTTTGTGTTTTTTGTTCAGAAAAATGATCATTGTTAGGTCTGTCACTATAATTACAATATTGAGTTATCGTTCAATACATAACAGATGATTCATTTTTGCAGGTCAATATTTATCACGGATACTTTCTCTTTTTACTAGTGGGAAAACTAGTGGGTTATTTTTCCATTCTTCGGTGAGACTTGAGCTGTAGAGGGTTGAATTATGAACTTTTAGTACTCATTATACAAACTAAGTACTTTACTTAATTCTAATTCATGGTTTTGCTTCAGTATTATCATTTATTTGTGAATTTACTTCCCGAAAATATTGCACTTCAAAATTTGTTACTGTGACAGACCTACTTATTGTGCTGAGTTGGCTCTACAGCTCTACTATACTCTTTTTTTTTCATTATTTAAGTAAATTGTCATCATTAAATAAGCATATTTAAAGTGAATGTCACTTGAAGCATGCCTCTGAAAGCAAAGCCCTACATTATTTTATCATTTTTAATCAGCCATTCTGAGATGCAAGGCTGTTTAAAAGGACTACAATAATCCTAATTTAACTACTTATTACTACTAATGTACAAGTACAACCTTGACATTTTGAATCAGTGCAAGAACCATTATGTTTTGTGTTAATCTCTTCATAATTATGCTGTATAGATAGTTATAGTAATCTTTATTTTTACTTAATAACATGCACAACTAATTAACACTATTAATAACTGTGATTTATTTAGGATCATATTAACCGTCCAAATGACTAGCCAATTAAAAATACCTATTGTAATTAGTAGCCTATTTAAACTCTCCATGTCTGACCTCCATATGTCCACAGAGCTGTCTCCAGGCTGGTGCTGAAAGTTCATGTTTCTCAGTTCCCAGTGTCACATGTCCTGGTCCAGATTAACAACATGTGTGGACGTGACCGGACTCTCTCACCGCACACACTTTCATGCCAACTATTATGTGCCACAGAAAGTCACAGAGAGGACAAGCGCAAAGGTACAACTCCTGTCTGGACATGTTGAGAGAGACAGTTCTGCTGCTTCACTGCAGCTCTCTCTTCTTCGGTCACACGCTGTTAGCAGCTGATGGCACGTGAAGGAGGGAATGGGAGAAGTAAAGTATCAAAGGGCTTTAGTTTTTATAGATATATAAAGATTCATCAGAGCAGTGAGGCTGAAATAGACACTTGACAATGCTGTCTTTTCATAGATTCACTGTTCCTTGGCATTCTGCATTCTACATGTTACAACATTCTTAATCCAACTTAATCTGTGCAATGAATCACATTAATTGTGGTAATTATATCAATATATCTAACTATTATGGCATTATATCAGAACTGTGCTAATATGTGCCTGCAATGGTCCCAGTTGAGGTTCAAATATTGCACAAATTAAACTAAAAAGCAGGAATATCACTTTTTTTTTTCACTGGTGCTTGAAAGATTACACTGCAGGTTTATCTTAGTCTTTTGTCAGAACAATTTAATGATCTCAAATAGGTGCACCTTAAAAAGTATGAAGTCTTTTACTCCTATTTTAACCCTGCCATTATGAAATGAAGTATTTACCCCTAAAATAATAGTGTTGTCACTTTCCCCGTAGGACCACGCCCTGTCTTTTGCCTGCCATCCAAAGCCTTGTGCAGCAGTGTGGTGTGAAGAGCTTGAAGAGTGTCTTATCAGAGGCAAGCGGTAAATGTGATGTGTCTGGTGAGTTTCGTGGGTGACCTCTGGGTTTGTGCTGTGTCAGGACTTCTGTGGGCGCGTTGGCAGTGCGTCGAGCCTTGCCACAGGGTTTAACCTCCTCTCATTGATCCCCCGGGCTGCTTGGGGCGGACGCCTAATTCTCCAATTTTCAGCTGTTAGAGATAGAATTGGAATAATAAACAGCTGAACCTCCCACTAATAATCCCACTGACTGGCCACCCCCCTTCCAGCACACTTCTGCCCTTCCTCCACCTCGCTCTACGTCCTCAGAGCAACTTAACTTAATTAAGTTACTACACTCCTTTTCTCCAAAATACTATCATGAAATGCAACCAATGAAGTAACCCTAAAGCAGTGGTTCCCAAACTTTTTTGTCTTGATTATTGTGGATTATTGTGGGTACTAGGCAAATTAATGTATTTACTAGTACTATGTGTTACTTGTAGTATGTAAAATTGTGACTTTTTAAAATTTGTGACAAAATCCTCAAATTCAAAATGTAAAATGTGTAAAAATATTATATTAAATTTCACCTTCTTTGAAAGGTGCACTGTGTAACTTTTCTGGTGGGGGGGTCTGTCAGATGTTTTTCTCCATGGAGTTGTTATTGCTTTGTCTGGAATGTTTCACAGTATGACATTAAACCTTTCTGTCTTTAAAGACACCAGACCAGACCAAGTTACAGGTCAGGTTTGTGGAGAAGCAACCCCACTCACAGTCAAAATGCCTGTTTTGGGCTATAAAAGCATCTGTAATTGAATAAATATAAGGTAAAACTGTTGAACTTCATACTGTGGAACATTCCAGGCAGAGCAATGACATATCCATAGAAACAAGCAGGTGATGAACCCCATCTGAAACATTCCAATACTCCATCACACGAATACCCACAGGGGTCCTTGTACCCCTGGTTGCCAAATATTTCCCTAAAGCCCCCAGTGAAAAAATGGTGTTTAAATAAGACTAGTTTTTTGAAAAGAAATAAATCAGTGCCAATTGCTTGTATGAATCTTGCTTTTGAGCACAATGCCTTTTTAAGCAGGGTTTGTCTTTACCCCTCGGTTAGTGGTGGTACTATAAACCTGGAACTGATTATCACCACTCACACTCTCTCATTGACACTTTGGTGGTGACAAAAAGGCACATAGTTCTGGAGTATTTCTGGAGTGTTGTTTCCTCTTGTTCTTTGCCCAATGATGAAACTGTGTCACTCAAGAAAATAACAGGAAATGACTTGTAATGTGTGTTTGGGAAACATAATGTGCAAAATTTGTTCTGAGCCTCTTTTCTCTCAAAGTGAGTTTAGATCTTCGAGTTCCTTTGGTAATGCTTTGGTTCAAAACACTCCTGGAAACAATTAGTCTCTCGAGGCTGAACCTTTAGTCCACTCTGTCCTTTTAACTTTGCACAGCCTCATTCTTTGAGGCCTATGCAATGTCAGAGAAATGTTGTGTTTATAAATTTTTTAAAAGCATAAGTGCTGCAGTCAGTGTGACAATTATATCATTCACAGAAGTGGGGTTTGCAGCTGAAATACTTTGCTTTAAGCCTTATTTTAGACTGACCATGTACAAGCACATTCTATACATAATAATTTAATTTAGAGTAGAAAACCTTTCAACATTTTTGTGTATGCACAATTGAAAATAGATATTTTTGTGTGAACTTCAATCAATGTGCTGTGTTGTTACTACATTACACTTTTTACTGTTAAAAGTAATGCATAATATCAATCAGATAACTTCAGTCTTTCTGATATAGCTCAGAATGCACATCTGTATGAGGATAAAGGTCCTGACATCTGTCCTTCAGAGGAAGGTGCCACGTTCCAGAGCGTGCTCTTTTGCTTAGCTAATCACACTGGGGCTGCTCTGCATGCAGATCTCATTTGGCCAAATTAAATAATTTCCTGATTCATCAGTTTGCCTCAGTAAAACCAGCTGACCAACTAACACGGCTGGTCAGCGGCCGAACAACCTGCTGAATGTAGGTGTTGAGTTGATGTGGCCCGCTGTAGGTCAAACACAGGCATATTGACCTGTAGCCTCGGCCCATTCAGGAAGCATTTTCAGCCTGCCACGGCGCTTTTGTCTTCACTCATATCTCTCCATTAACCTCCGGCACAGCACCTCTGCACCTCACAGTAACCCAGCTCTACTGGAACAAGTGTGAGAGCTCAGGGGAGCAGTGCTGTCAAACATGCACAAATATCTTAATGTGTCTGAGTAGGGGGCGGGCTCTCTGACACCTGTCAGACTGGCTCATGGGACAGGCCAATGGACAGGCCCCTCTGCTGTACTCTGTGAGGGTGCTGTGTACAGGCTGCATCTTGTTAGACTCTGTCCATTTGTTTTCTACACTTTTTGGCTTGTTTTGTGTCCCGGGGCCCAAAGTCTTTGTGCTGCAGTAGTGCTGGGCTCAGCAGGCTGCCTATGTCCACACTCTGCTGCCTCAGCACTAATAAGGCAATAGAGTGATAGAGAGAGAGCCAGAGTTGTCTGCTTTCAACATCCCTACTCAAGCATACCCTGAGCTAACCCCCACAGAGACATCATTAGCAAATCTATTGAGGATCCCATATTAAGGCAAACATTAAGGAGTCTAATTGTGCTCCTGGACTGGGACTCTGCTCTGTAAGTTTTGTAACTGCTCTAATGAGTCACACTGTTTCCTCCATGGCTTTATTGCCCTACATTCCAATTTAAGCCATGTCACTGACCACTGGGGTGTCCCCAAAAATAGCTCAGCCCACATGTCTTACAAAGGAGAATGTGTTTCTGACATCCTTTGGTGCTTTAGTGGCTCTTTGACACACAGGTTTACACTGAGTGTAAAAGTGAAGTGGCTGTAAAATGGACTTATTGTGGCTAGTTGACTTAAAGGCTATATATATATATATATATATATATATATATATATATATATATATATATATATATATATATATATATATATATATATATATATATATATATATATATATATATATATATATATATATATATAAAAACTATAAATTATATTTTTGTGTATTTTGAAAGTGAAAGTGGTGTTATTTCCTTGGCTCTGTGTTTGTTGAGTGATTCATGTGTGTGCCTCGAGCTGTCAGTGCAGCAAACACTTTGGGTAATCCTGTCACATGATGAAGTGCATGGGATGCTCCGGACTCCAAACATATGATCATGGCGTCCCTGTCTATTTTCAGATACTTTCCTCAGCGTGTGGAGTGCGTGGTTGGTGGGTCCGGTGGGGCTGCTCTATGAGATGCTTGACAGAGGAACAGGCTCCATGTAACAGGAGCGGATGACTAGGCCATGTGGCCTCAGTGAGCAGCTAAAAACAGGTTGACAGCTGTGTGTGGAAACTGGAGCAGCACCTGACCGCCACATCCACGCGCCTCCCAAATGGGCAATGACGGGAAACATACCCCCCCACAGAGTATTAGGGACATATCACTGCACTGACACTGTGGATCACAACTCTTCACTTCTGAATATGACAAGTGGAATGTGTCTGCAGAAAGGGGCTTTATTGATATTCATTTACTAGTCAAGTACATTTATGATATAAAATAAGTCTAGGAAACTTAAAGCGCCATATAAATACAAAGCCATAATTTGAAACATTCTCTATGCATACAAGTTAAATGCCACACTGTGGAACATTCCAGACAAGAGACGAAGTTTTCTTGAGCAATAGAGACACCCATCATGACATAAATTATTCTATTGTAGTCTATTTTTAGCTGAAATTTGACAACAACAAAAAAAGATTGGTGAGGGTTGAAGCAGCTGTCAGTGCAACACACTCTCTTTCCTGAATGAATAATTGTTCAGTCACTGGTTCGACAACATTCAAGCACATGAGCAGGCTCAGAGAGCTGTGAGGAAGCACTGATTAGAAAAGACTTTTGTAGCAACATTTGTTTATCTGATACTCGCTCCTCAAACATACCTTTGCAGAGGAGAACTTTATCCAAAAATTTAAAACCCTTCCTATGCTATTCTCCCTTCACTACAGCGTTCAGTCTCCTCAATTGGCCACGCTCCCCCCTGACTGCTGCCCACCCCTAATTCTACTCTCTTTACTTAAATACTTTTAGCATAAAGAGCCACAGGGAGAGAGAGAGAGAGAAGGAGGGGGTGAGGGGGAGGGGAGTGGCGTGGGGGAGGGGTGAGCTGCTTGCTTGTTCTGTTGTCACTGGCCAGAGAGAGGCAGAACAGAGAGGGGCTGGCAGAGTCCACTTGTGCTTGTCCCATATGTGTAAAAAAGCCTAACAGCGCACATAGTTCCACTCCAGGGATTATCCTAGCAGCATTCTGAGATCTGATGGACAATATAGAGGCATGAATAGGTAAGAATGCAACCTCTTTTGTCTTTATACTCTGTCATTGAATTTAAAGAAGTTTATGTATTGTTACTGTAGCTTGGTGTGCTTATGTTTACCAAGACATGTTTAACCAGTGCTTGTATGGACAGATCTGGGTTTGTTAGGAATGTATGGTTTTTTTTTAGAAGTTTCATGTATTATTAAATATTATTGTTAGAGGGGGTGATGCATGGTAAAAGTCAGTTGGCGAGCCGGGATGTCCTGGATTGGTGTCCGGAGACAGTGGTGGTCATGGTTATTGCGTAATTGCTCCTCCAGATGAATGGCACATGAGTGATTGGAAATGGGCTACAGTACTCTCTGACTGAGGTGCCTTTTTGTTATAGTCTTAATGTTGTCAACAACCGTCATTGTTTTGACAGCGTTTGGTGCATTTGGGAGACACCGTAAAATTTTAGGGCTTTTACATTAGATTGGATTTGTTTTAAACTGTGTGTTTTGATTTTGCATAATATCTTGACTTGCTTTCTGAATTAATGCTGTTGACTCTCTTTGTTTCTATATTTTTTGTTTTATTAATTGCATTGAAGTAATTTTTAAATTCAGATTTTGCATTTTTTGTAGAAAAAGACATGCAACACTTAAAAAATAGATGATTTATATTTATTTTATAATGTGGCAGCAAATATGACACATAAAAAGCTATTACAACATAAAACACCAAAGCCTCCATTTGAGCAGTAGTATTTTTTTTTTAAATGCTAAACTAAAAATCTATTTCATTTTAGTTTAAATCTACAGATTTGAACAAGTGATACTGAACAGTATTGTAACCTTTATTATTGAATCTACAACACAAGTGAAGGCACATCTCCATCACTTTTCCAACTTTTTGCCTTTGCACAAAACTCATTCTTTCTTTTTGCTTTTGGCTTATGCAGCTGTTTGGTCTCCTAAGAATGCACTCTTTATTGCCCCAGTGCACAGAGCAGTGGTATGCACTGAGTCCTTTTTTGTCAGGCAGATTTAGAAAGCCCTCTTTAGTGGCTGGACGCTGCCTCACAATCAGCTTAATGCTTTGCCCCATAATGAATCCCCTTGTGTGTGTCAATTTGCCCAACTCTCCTCTTCTTCTTTCTGTGCATGTTTTGGTCACACTGATATAGGCTTCTCAGGTTGGTCCGTAACTCAATCAGACACCGCGTGGATTGAGACCGTTAGTTGACATTTGAGTGTTTTCCGTGGACATTGTGTGGCGGTCTGTAACAGCTTTTGGTTCTTTTTGTCTCCAGGGTAGTTGTCGTCAATGGAAGAGCCCACCAGTGATGGACTACAGCTGTAGGGACACTAACCTGAGCTGGCATTCACCAAACGGCATTCCTTCAAACTGAGACCAGCTCCACAGAATGCTGAGTCCCATTGTCCCCTATAGTGAGTACTAAACTTCTATGTCATCCCAAATAGGACTTGACTTTTAGCTGGACTTTGGCTAAATCAATGAGTTCTAAAAATAGTCAAAGCAGCATTTTTTTTGTGCCTAAAATGAACATATACAATATGCTGTTAATTATTTAAAAAGTCCAATGACCGCAAGAAGAAGAGTGGCAAAACTCATCTTTTTATCTGTTTTAAAGTCAAAATGAAAGAGTTCTCAGTGAAATTATAGAAACTAGTGTATTCATCATTGTTGTTGTCCAGTCTTATGAATACTGAATACTAGCCAATTGCAATCTTATCTATTTTTAAAATAAGTCCAAAAGAAGCTCTAACATGAATAACACTGTTTAAAGATTTCATAAGAACCTCAAACTTTATATACTTAGATGAGTCCCCCCTTGTATATAAAGTGTCTTCAAAAGGACAAAGAGGACCAGTGAAAAAGGGCAACGTTTTCCTTGACGTGCTGTGGAAAGGCTAAACCCAGGTCCTGGTCCGGTCTGAATGTTTCATCACGCGGCGGAATGAAGACAGTGGGAGAGGAAGAGGGGCACTGGAGACTGTGGCGCTGATGGTTTAAGCAGCAGAAAGCCATCAGTTCTGCCAGTGTCATTTTACCAACACGGTCAAGAGTTACTACCACACATGCTGTTCCCCCCTGCGCCTCTCTTCCCTCTGCGCTGACCTAATAACTGACGTGTCCAGTCCTGGCTTCCCCTCCCACTAGGCTGCATTGGAGTGCAGTTCTCAGCTTCTCCAAAACTGCATTGTTTTGTGGCCAGCATGGGGCTTCTGCGTGAAGAGCCCCCTTTTTCAGCTCTTTAACCAGCCTCAAAGGGGCTTTATCAGCATGAGACTTACATGAAAAGACTGGAGTCAAACATAACTCTTGATTGAAAAAGTATTACTTATAAGAGACTCAGGTTTTGGTGATGGGTACGCTAATGTGCAAAAAATGGAAGTCAGAGTTTGAGCAGGTCAGGTGCGTGGGAGAGTGAATGTGCCGCCTGTAGGTGTGGACAGTCATCATGACATTTGTTTTGGTCATTTGTCTTAAGTTGTCTCTAAAGCACTGAGCAGATAAAAGGAATCTGAGGGCAGCTTTAAAACCAGTGGTTGTACATGTCTGTAAAGTAAATTAACAGTAAAAATGTGTTTTAACGACCAATAGAAAGGCAGTCAATTTTACCTGAAAGGCTTCACAAGGAAAGTGCTCTTCCAGAAAGATATAAAACTTACTAGCTTCAATTCTACCTAGTGCAGTATGCTGTATTCACTTGTGCTCCTTAATAATACTTTCAACTGTCTGCATCAGTTGTTAATTTTCTCCCTTTGTTGAGGTAATGCTTAATGACTGTAATGTCCCCAGGCGGCTGTGCTGTAAACACACCACACAGGTTTGTGCAGAGTCTGCTTGTCCCATCAGCTCCCAGTGGCCTGAGAGCCCACCCTGAGGACACTCCCTCATTTCAAGTGGACACTGTATCCAAGAATGTCACAAACTGCTGATGAAATGGGCAGTATGCTTCTAGAGCAGCCAGTGCTTTTCTGTCATAGGAAACTTCAGTGTGCTATGTAGTGTCCTTTGTGCGTGAAAGCTTTTATGATGGTGAGGCACAATGCAGGTTTTCATGTGTCCAGTGTGCACAGGCGTGCTCTGTTAGCAGATTGTTTCCACTGCTCCAGTGCAGTGTCCAGTGTAGTAGCCTGTATGTCTATGGCTGCACACAGCGGTGTGAGGAGCTCTGCTGTTTGCTCTCAGCCCAGGGACACACAAACATCCATGTGCGTCTCACCATTTCCCACTTAAAGACTGGACTCATGATTTTACACCACACAAATTTGACGGTGAGGCACTTTGCATATATGTAGCACATGTGAAGACTCTCACGTCCATGCTGAAATTCACTTTGTGGGAATTTCCACTTCCCAATGCTACTTCTGACTCCTGCAGTAGGCATTTGTGGTCCTATGCTGAACATGTCCATGGGAATGTGTGCATGATGACACAGGGTTAGACTGGTTTTAGTCAGCCACGTTGGTTCTTCGCCATGTTATATTTGCTGGTGTGTCCAGCCTCAGTGCTCATGTCCGGCCAGTCCAGAGGGCTTCAAGCTGGGGCAGGCACCGGCCGGAGTGGAGGAGTAACCTGAGAGAGATTCCAGGGGCCATGGATACTCCTGGAGGGATTTGGTGCAAAGAATCTGTAATCTGCACTTCAAACAGACTCTTAAATCAGTCCCAGGCCGCCAACCCAGGAGTGCCCTAACTCTTGTTGCAGGGGCCCCGCTGCTTCAGCGATACCTTTTCTTTTACAACATGCACACATAGTACAGGTCTGGCAGATTTTATAGCTCTCCTCTGACTGACCCCGTGCTGCCTCCTCTCCCTCTCTACCTCTGTTTTTTATGTTTTGTACAAGTGTCTTTCTGAATGACTCGGCCAAGTCATGGAGCAGTCTGAATAGAAAGAAGAAGACGCTGCTTCATGCAAGCGCCTGAGAAGCATGTTGGAAGCCCGCCCAGGCATATAGGCCATTGTAGGACGAGTGGTATGAGTGGTGCAGTGAGGGGCCAGTGAGGGTCTTGAGTAAACATACAGCTGTTTAAGTGTATGTGAATAAAAGCACACATCATTAGTGGAGGGTGTGAATGGGCCCTAATTAGCCCCTAGTGTGTAAAGGTGTGTGTCCACAGCAGAGGAGGTTAGGGACACAAGGCCAAGAGAGTGCACTGTTCCCCTCTCTGTCTGTGAGGGTCCATCAGCTCATTAAGGACAGCTCACTAAACATTAAGGGCCCAATTAAGAAGCAGGAGGTGAAGCTCATTTGGATTGCAACACTTCACTGGATTCCTGAGACAGCACATTTCACACAATGAGCTACAATGTCTTTCACAGCTAATTAGTGAACAACCACACTTAAGAAATAACTTAGTTTAATCGTTATGCCATTAGTCGTATGCTGCTCATAAAAACAAAGTGCTGTTGTGAATATATTGAGTTTTCTGTAATTTGTGTGTATACTTATACTTAAAACAACAAATCCCAGAGCTCCAGTGTTCTTAGACTAATCTCAGAGGGCTGGGATTTGGAGAGAAAAGCGACAGTACAATATTCTCATTGGGACCACATGGAGAGAGGCTGGTGTAGGGATTGCATGGTAAAGACAGAGCTGGACCAGTGAGATAGAGCAGAGATTGGGCGAGGGAGACAGATGGAAAGGGTGATTGGTCATCACAGAGCTTTAGGACAGCTGTTCTTTGATATATTAGTGGACACAATGACCTAGAGCTAGCCTGCAGTCACAGAAAATAGGGACCCTGTTTTTCTTGGTGGGAGGGTGGAGCAGACGGGCTTCTGCCATTTGTGGACGTGTGTTAAAGGCGTGCGGGGGTTGGGGGGTTATTTCTAAAATTACGAGCATGAAGTGACGCATCTAACAATTATTCCTCAGGCTTTCTAGTTTTGAAGAGTGCAGAGAAAGGGCTGTAAACGAAGCTCATATGGGATTTGCTTTTGCTGCACTATAATTAGCAATTCTAAACGTGTTTGCCAATTAATCAATGTTTAACAAATGCCATCATCAAGTAGTTTGGCCGCTGCAGCACCACAAACACTCAGAATGAATACATTAATGACATGGTTAAGGTTAGCCATTTGTTACATGGGTTTTGGTAAGGGGAAAGCCTGTTGTCTGATATGTTACACGTATATCATCTAGGCCACAGTTACATTTTTAAAGTCATGATTCATGTGTAGATGCTTAGTAACTTTATATCAAGTTATGGATAACTATCTGCTTCTGAGAGTTCACACATGACTGTGATGAGTTAAACCAGTTTGTTATAACCAAGATTGACTAATAAGAAAGGTTGGAAAACACTTTGTGTTATAGACCTGCAGAAAAGCTTAGAATAAAGTTATAACAAAATGGCAAATCGTCACAGGGTCAGATCACATTTCAGTTTCACTTTGTCATATCACCCTATTTGTCATAGTGTCCTTTACCTTTAGCAAAACTAAATTAGCTGCAAAAAGTGATAAACTCTGCTTTGACAGTGGGCCTGACACAGTCCCTGGGGACTAAACAAAAAATAGTGAGTCAAGCTGTCAGCCTGATGCATGTTAGAGCGGCCGCTCTGTCCACAAAGAGCCACAGAGGACATGTCTCAGTGCAGGACCGGCCTCTTCCTTTGGGACCGGCTACTCTGAAAAGCACTGCGTCTGCTCCTGCGCAGGGCAGCAGGTGTGAAAACTCCCGCACTCTTCTGTTATTACATCTTTTTAGGGCCCTGAAGCAGCAGATGAGCTGGAGGGAGCCAGCACCAGTGTGCCATTTTGTGTCAGGTGATTGATAGCAGCCCTTTGAGAAACACAAAGATTTATAATAATATTATCTGGCTGGGCCTAATTATGCACAGCCCATGAGTTATGATGATGGCCTGAGCAGTCACTGTTGGCCACTGCTGTTCGGTTTGTCAGGTGCACTTCTTTCAACAAGTTTTTCTGTGATTTATACACAAATTCGAACATTGCTGTTATTGGTAGTTTGTACTATTACAATTTAGAAAGATCATCAAATACACGGAAAAGTTAATATTTTTTATACTTAATGTGATCTAAGTGCCTTCATTTTGTATACTGAGCTACTTAAAAACAACCAAAACTAATACTTTTGCCAGATCAAAAAATAATATATTTTTTTAAACTGCCAACCTTAAACTCCATACTCCATAGCAGAAAAGCGTCCATGTGCGGTTGTGCTATTTGTCATTGTGAGGCACTTTTTAAACATGATCCAGGACCCACAAATGTACTCTCCTATATGTAGCCAGAATACATCATTGCACAGCGCATCCGTACGGCGTGTGCTGGGGCTGATATAATGCATATTTCATACCAAAGTGAGAGAGGGACTCCACAGACAATTTTCCAGTGTCTCCACCTGCCACCGGGTGAAATGTAGCCGGCTTGTGGATTGGTGTTTTTATGACAGCCCAGGTAGTATGCAGCCGAGGCCTAGTGAGAACGTCCTGCCTGATATTAGAGCCATAAATCACAGTGAACTTGAGAACA
The DNA here is from genome assembly GCA_036785185.1 of Paratrypauchen microcephalus. NCBI lineage: Eukaryota > Metazoa > Chordata > Actinopteri > Gobiiformes > Gobiidae > Paratrypauchen > Paratrypauchen microcephalus. The sequence goes on along the minus strand of JAVJIX010000016.1, from coordinate 237,680 downwards.
GAGGACTTTGGGGGCTCCAGGACGAGATGACAAATCAAGATAACAAACTTATAAATAACTGAAGTTCACATGTTTTGCTTTGCATTGGACAACAAAGAGTTTCAGCCAGCACTTGTGTGAAAAACTAAAGTGTGGTCAACAAGAAAGAGATGCTTTTACATATTTATGCACATGACAGTTCATCCAATAATTCATTGATCAGCTTCTGTTGGCTGAATGCATAAGAGCTATTGCAGTCATCAGAGCGTCCACTTATGTTTTATCAGCACAAATAAAGCCTCTGTCCTGCTCTGCCCTTCTGTCTTAAACCTCTGGGTCTTTAGCATGACAGCGTTTAAGCTATGATTTCTCAAAGTGGTGCTTGTGTAAACTTGTGCTAAGCAAATTGAATTCCTCACAAACTGCCACAATGACTAGCGCAGTATTCCCAAATGAATTAGATGTTGGAGAAAGTGGTTGTTTTCCAGGACAAAAGATGACAGGATTTAGAGGCCTATATTAAAGTGGGTTTTAACAGCATGTGAGGTATAGATGTGTATGATGGAGTGGAGGTGTTGGTAGTTTATTCTAGTGGCGGAGGTGGGGGTCGAAGCTTCTGAATAGGACCCTGATTGGATTGATGCAGAGCTCTTGTTTACAAGCGGCCTCTTCACAATCGGCATGGTTTAATAGCGCACTGTCCCAGAAGGCTTGTTGCGTCCGTGTCCGGTTTGTTCCTCGGGGCAGGGGGGAAACAAAAAGTGCCAGGAAGAGAGAAAGGAGAGAAGTATCCTCTAGGGAACAGTGAACCGCCACCGGAGCCATTGGAGTCTCTGGGCTTCCTGCCAGGATAACGTTTAACCTGACCAATGATACCCCTTTTATAGGAAACCACAACACGCTCTCGAGTACTACAGCCTTTATGGACCAAAGCCATCTTGAGTTTCAATGAGTCAACATGAAATTCAAACTGAGTGAGTGAACACGGCAAACGGTAGCTTTTATTACTTTTATTGGCAAAAACTAAATCACAAATGAGCCTTAACACTTCCCAAGAGCAATAGGCATCCCATTGTCATTTTAGGACCTCCTCAAAGTAAATTTGGTTTGAGGGCCCAGGACACTGCCTTCATCACAAAGTCCCTCAATAGGATGCAGCTCACACAGGTCCCTCAATAAATCCCGGGCTGACATAAAAGCTGTCAGTGGACTGCTGCTGAATAGATTAATAAGATTTCCATAATTAGACAGGCCCTTGACAATAAGATTCTTCAGGCTTTGTCTCAGGACAAACGGGATTGTCCGAGGAGTGCGCACGTCTGCTGGCCTACCATGGACGACAATGGCGGCGCAGACAGTAAGGCGGTCAGCGCACGAACATCTGTCTCTCCTGGGGTTTAGACTTTCCTCCCACAGTGAGAGCGAGAGCCCAAACATACACACAGGGATCTTATCAGGCCCACAACTGCATATAAGACTATTGGTCAACACAACCACCTGCAAACAACGCTTTCAACCTTGTCTTAACTTAAACGGGGGATATTAATTCAGTTCAGTACACATGTTTTAGCTGTTAAAGGGACATATATGCATTTTAAAATGTAATGCAACTAATAATACCCAGCAATTTCTTTAATCATGTAAACTATTTAACTATATAACTATTATTGTTTTGTGAAGTGTAGAATCATAGTTTTATCTAAAGTAAGGCAAGTAGTTACATTTTAAAATATGTACATGTAAAATCAAGTAGTCTAGTAGTTTGCATTGCAAAAAACAAACAAAACAATCCAAAACTAAAATAAACACTTTGATATAAAATTCAGATTTATTGGTGCATATCTGGTATCATCACTCATTGATTCATGTAAAGTGTCTCTCTCTTTGCTATTTAAATAGCAGTCTGACTGTTGCACTTGCTAGTAACAAAAGATGTAAATAATTTATACTTATGTTTTTAGCTAAAATCTACAAGATAATCAAATGCAACTGCTTTGTTCCAGTAGCCTGATCTTGACCACATTGTCCTGATTTCCCTCTTCTAATCTTATCTTTCTTCCTGGCCCCCAGTGAATTAATCTAGATGATGGCCCTGATTTAAGCAGAACTGTAGATTAAGGCTTTTGCTCAGTTTATTGTGGAGGGCTGGTGCAGCAGCGTCCAGCAGAAGGCAGGCTCTAATTGCGGCTCGACCACCCCGCTGTGCGTCCAATGTGTTTGAGTGATGTCCTGCCACTCAGCCCCTATCGCATAACCTCCTATGCCCTTAAAATGGAGTTTAAAGGTAGTTCAGACTTTAGTGAATGTTAATACATGCTCTAGCTATAGGCTAGTTGGTAAACTTATGAGACAGGAGAAAAAACATGTGGATTAAATTATGCCTATGCTTTAACAATAATAACAGCAAAGGAACTGCCAATATATCCTTTTATTCATGCCAGTTGCTTTTCTTATATTCAAACAAGGCTTCTTTTCTAGCTTCAGTGACCCTACATGACTTCAAGCGTGTTCCTCCCATGTCTGCTTTTCCATACTAGATAATGAATGACCACTGTCTACTGTAGGTAATGTAATAACTCTTATGGGGCCTCTTTAAAGACACAATGCAAAACATTGTACTGTTCCTTTATTCAGTCTTAAAGCACTTGGAAGGAAATTAATTTACCTACATTTGACTACACAAGCATTGACCGTGGATTGTTTCTTTAACTCTAGCTGGTCATTACATTGGTCAGAGTGGGTTTGGTGGGGGAGTTGGTTAGGGTCCCATTCTGCATTGGTGCTGTTCTGATGATGGAGTAGACAGCCGTTAGCCCGCCTGGGTGAGTCCTCTAATGTCCGCTCCGGCCCACTTGAAGAGGACGAAGCCTGCTGTCCACTCCCCCCCCCCCCTTCCACCCCCCCACCCCACCTCGCCCCTCCCCTCACTGCTCCAGGTTTTATGAGCTCCCTTGGGCTCTCATCCATCTCTGTCACACACAGGGCCCATTATTGGGGTTGCTTGCTGCTGCTCACAAACTGGTCAGGCTGCAGATGGGAAGGGCCTTCAGGACATATACAGTTTCTTTCTTGCAGCTTTTGAACAAAGACCTCTGCAAGTCCAACCAGAAAAACTATGTGGTCATTTGGGTATGAATTTACCAAGAGAAGTTGAAATTTCCAATTTATCTTGTGGTAATAGTGAAAAAACAAACACTTGAACTGGTGTGGCCATTGGGAACTTAAGGCAGTGGATTTGAATATGAAGGACATGATAATCCAACGGCCATCTGGTGTGACTGAATCTCATCTGGCTGAATAAATAACGGGTATAATCTGAAAACACACACATGGAGGTGAGGAGAGGAGGGAAATAAAGAGGCCAAAGTTTAGGCACAAACTGCAGCAGTGGACTCAGAGGCACTGGATATTGAGATTTGATTTAAATGGCAATAAGGCCTGGCTCTGCACATGCACACATGCAGGTGGTTATGAATAATGAATCATGAGGAGTCTACTGAAGGGAAAGCAAGCCAGTAATCACAGCTTTTGCTTTATTTCTTTACCTCTCTGTTTTTTAGCTCAAGTAATGCTCACCTCGGGCTAAATCATGACAGTTCAATAATGCCAAGCTATGTGTGGAATGTTAAGCTAATGCCTCAGCAAGAAGTAATGCTAGTCCGTATGAGGTAAATAGGAAATGGCTTAAATGCAGCATAGCTCTTAACAATAAATAAAAGAAAAAGACAGACATTGTTAACTGTTGTGAATCCTTAACATGAGATCAAATAATTAGAACAATAAACAATGTCTGAAAGTGAAAGTTTGGTTGCATCTTTAGTGTTAATAGGAATTTCCTTGTGTTAGCTGAGTGTTAGCTCTGAGCGTAGCAGCCGTGATCGATCAGACCGGACCCATGCTGAAGTCAGCCCCACAAACACACATTCCACTTTCCCAATGTTCCATGAGAGACCGTGCTGATGAATAGCACACTATGCTGCAGGCCCAAACCCAACCCCCTCTTTCTCTCCCACTCTCTCCACACCACTGTCCAGCCGGCGCTTGCTCTGTGAAGATGTGGTGTACGCTGCTTAGGTGGGTGGTAGCTGGGGGTGCAGGGCGGAGAGAGCAGGCATTCACAGCAACATGCAAAAGGGAGATAACAATAGGTCCTCTGGGAGAGCTGCAGATGCTAGCAGGATGGGATAGTGTGGGATCTAATCACAGCTCAGCATCGGATACAAAAGCACAAACTTGACCATATCTTCTCTAACTTTTGTCGTTCATGTCAGTCTTCTGTGCAATCACGTCATGCTAAGTAAAAAAGGTTTTGAGTTATATATTGTCTTTAAGACTTTAATGTCCTAAACACTCAAACCATTTGTCTAATGTAACTGTGTTTGTTTCAGGCCTGTTGAAGATGCACTGGACCCCAGAGCATGCCCAGCCCCTGAGCCAGTGGCCGGAGCAGCACTTGGACGTGTCGTCCACCACCTCGTCGCCGGCACACAAGTCGGACTTGTACTCAAGCCGCAGCCGTGGCTCCTACAGCTACGCTTGGGCCAACGATGACATCTCCGCCCTCACCGCCTCCAACCTGTTGAAGCGCTATGCTGAGAAGTACTCTGGGGTGTTGGACTCGCCCTATGACCGGCCTCCTGTTGGCACATACCCTGAGCCTGGAGCTTTTGGACTCAATGGTCAGAAAACTGAACTGGAACCCTGGCCACTCACACACAGCACTGATGCCCCATACTCCTTAGTTGCCCCTGGGGCACATGACAGTGTGCCAGGTTCTAAAACCACATCTGTGGGGCCCCCAGGGGCCAGCGCTGTGTCAGTAGTCAACAGTAACTTGTCAGACTCCGGCTACAGTGGCAGCAGCTCTTGCAGTGGCTCTAGTGATTACCCCTCCAGCTACAATGGCACCTATCTCTCGTCAGGCTACTGTCCCCAGCCCAGCGCAGCACTTCCCCCATCCTCGCTCCACACTCTGCAGTCCACCCCCACACTAGTGCCCAGCTACAGCCCCCCCACACCGGCCTACAACTACACCCCAAGCACATATCCATCCCAACCAGGCCTGACCTCCAGCTATAGTCACCCCTCTGCCACCTACCTGCCTTCCGGTCTGCCTGCCCCCACCCCGGTCCCCACCAGGCCTGCAGTGGTTGGAGGCAGCTACAGCTATCCGAACACCACCCTGCCCTCTGAACCTGGTGGCACATTGAAAAGAAAGGCCTTTGAAATGGGTCTGGAGGAGGATGAGAATGGCGATGGTTCACGCTTTAGAAAGTACGGCTCACCTTTTAATAAAACAGAGTGCCGAGGAAATGGCTTCAGCAGTTCAGGAAGCACAGACACTCAGAGCTTCAAACCCACTAAGCCCTCCTCACAGCCCCTGGTGTCCCCTCAGTATGGGGCGGGTGATTACAGCCCCCCAGCCGGGCTTACAGGGGAGAACGGAGCTTCTGAACAGAGTTACTCACAGCATCGTTCCCAGTCCCATAAACGGCCCTCACTATGTGCCCCCACAGACGCCCTGAAAAGCCTGGACCCTCGGGTGTTGGATCTGATCAATGGGGAGTTATTGGACTGCTCCCCTGCACTGGGCTGGACTGACTTGGTGGGACTGACCCATGTGAAGGCTGCTCTGGAGGAGGACATTCTGTGGCCCGTACTGAGGCCTAGTCCTGTAGTGAGACCACCCCGAGCCGTCCTATTGTTTGGTCCTCGCGGAGGGGGTAAGACCACACTCACCCGTTCTCTGGCCTCACAGCTGGGAGCCTCTTTCTATCGTGTGAGTGGAGCCATGCTGGTTGCCAAAGGTAAGACAGAGGCGGAGCACATCCTGGGTGCTCTGCTACATGTGGCGGGGGCGCGGCAGCCCTCAGTGGTACTGCTGAGCCACATGGAGGCCCTGGAGGAGGAGGGCCTGCGGCAGACACTGCTGTCTGCTGTGGAGAAGGTCCAGATGGGCTCCAGTGGCCTTGTAATCCTGGTGTGTGCAACCGGGAGGCCTGACCTCCTGCAGGACTCAGTGCACCAGAGTTTTGCCAAGCGCTACCATGTGGGCCTGCCAGACGGGAGCATGAGGAGGGAGGTGCTGCTGCAAGCACTGGGACCTCATAGCTGTGGGCTGAGTGACAGAGAGATGAGTGCAGTCCTGCAGCGCTCAGAGGGCTTCTCTGTGTGGGAGCTAATCCAACTGAGTCAGCAGGCCCTGTCCTCTGCCTCCCCATCAGGGAATCTCACTGGGATCCCCACACCCACCAAGCCCCCTGCCTTCACAGACTTTGAGAATGCCTTCTGTAAGGTGCGCCCACACAGCACCACTAAAGAACTGGACACTTGTTTAGAGTGGAGCAAGATGTGCAGCCACTGAGAGGAGCCAGACTCTGCTCGAATTGCCCCATGACCCAGACATGGCAAGCCTTGTGAATGTGTTGTTTTTGTAATTTCTGATTATGCAGCCAAAAGAGCCAGAGATAGCATCAAGGAGAGACAACCTAATGCTGGCTTGGCTTTAGCATGCCATGGTATGCTACTTTCATTTGCTTTGAAAATATCTGCAATATTTTTCCCCAAAGACAAGAAAGACAAAAAGGCCTGATGTGTGGGGTAGTGTATAAGTTGTTAGGCCTATGGGAAAATCAGAAAGTGAACTACATCCTGATTAGCCTTGGTCCAGGACAAAATCAATTATATGTTGCTAGGTGACGTGGTCCAAGATTATGGATAATCAGGGTTTAGGAAATCCTCCCTTTGACTGCGACTCTCAGGATCCTATTTATTGCCATTTCAACTCTGTGTTATCCTTATATCAGTCATTGGGCTTTCACTAATCATGCAGCTCGAAGGGCTTCACCTAATCTGCAGTAAATTACTGTTTTGACCAAAAACAATTTGAACCAAATATGCTGCTGTTGTTCTCCTCAAATTAATCTGGTCGCAGTCCAAAATCAAATCTTTAGAGCTTTCCACCAAAACAAGTTGAGAAGTGTCTGCCCTTCACACTGGAGAATAGTATTGTGTACAATATCAAACTGAATGCTCCTTCACCATGTGCTTCTGTAAATGCATGTGTCACATTCCTCATCACTGCAGTGTCCTGAGATTCCTGCTCCCAACAATAGTGCACACCCAGTCTCTCGGTCTGTCCTCATGTACCTTTTGTTTTGTAGTATTAGTCTTGTTTGAAATGCTCAGGAAGAATTTCTTTACCTCAGAATATGAAATAAAGAATGTATGTAATCTTAGGGTCTTAGTAGAGAGGAGCAGCAAGTGAAGAAGCCTGTCTCTTGTCATACCCACTGCAGCTGGGCTTTACCTCGGCAGAGAAACTTGAATATGCTACAAAGAGTAACATTGAATGTAATTCAGGTATTTCAAAGGATATTTGATGCCATAAATCCATGTATTATTATATATGAATATATAAATACCCTTCTTTCTGTTCCCTTATCCTTTATTTTCATTGTAGTTTATGGTGGAGTGATGGTTGTCTAAGAAATGTTTTAAAAAAGAGAAAATATTCCCGCTTTTGTTGGACAAACTGCTGTGATTCTCATGCTTACATATCATGTATATGCCTGTCTGCTGTAAATATATAACAATCACGTATGGACTCATACTGACGATCTGAGCACAAACGCCATTCACCATTGAATAGCCACAACACATTCTGTATACATTTAACATGAGCATTTAGTGAATTCCAAAGTTAGAAGTGAACACGGTCACAATGAGTAACCCATATGTAGACAATCCAGAGAAAGGTCCTCTGCAACGCACTGGAAAAAACAGCTCACTATATTTGACTGTTGCCATGGCCGCTCATACACTCACTGACGTAATATTTCCTACTGGGCCGTCCCCATCACTCTTTCTCTCCTCTTCTCTCTCCAGTGCACTCTCATTAGATTGGATTGCCCCCTGGTCACGAGCCCCAGTGGCCATGTGGCGCTGCTGCGTCCTCCCTGCCCCCTCCTGCCTCCCGCCTGGACCCACTCTTGGGGAGTGGAAGTGGCCTGATTGATGTCCAGCAACCCTATATCAGAGCACAGCTCCCCTCTCCAGCTGGTGGCTTCAGTCATGCCATACAGCCTGATCAATCAGAGAGACCCCTGCTGTGCACACTGATCACTGTCTGAGCAACCCAAAACACTGCCTCTGCTGTAGGAGCTCTGGAAATCTGTTATTTACTATTACAGTAATTCCACAACCACAGATGTTACATTTAAAATTGTAATTTGCCCAGTTTGTCCAACAAAATAGGCTTTTATTTTTACATGTTTTAATCTGTTGTTGCGGTTTGGTTATTGTACATTTTCTGTAACCATTTCTACCTCATTTTTGCGGCATATTGTACATGAAAGTATTTATTTCATGTCTTTTTTGATGTCTCTTTTGAAATGATAATGTTCTTGAACTGTAATGGTCTACCTCAGAAAAGACTGTATTTTAAGAAAATAATATCAACAATATTAAACAGACTTTGTCAGTATTGCATTGAGCCTGCTCCTGTGTTTTCTGTTTGTGGGTTGGTGTGTTGCCCCTTGTGTTTCTGGAGCTGACCCCAGGTTTGAGGTCAGTGCAGTTACTTTAAATGATTGGTGAATCATTTGGACGATAAACAGTGGAAAACCTCAGAAGGTTAGGGGACTGAGATCACTCTTGGCTTTGTGGAGTTAGCAGCATTTCTGTGGTTATTTAGGCACTGATTTTGAGTCCAGCAAAATGTTGGTAAAGACACATTAAAGGACAGAGTGAAAGTACTTTATGTTTGTTATAATCTGGTTAATTAAAGCTATTAAATTAAACCACAAGATCATTAAAAACAGTAGCTCCAAAATAAATTATTCCTGCTGTACAGTTATCAACAGCCTCTTTTCTCAGAAAACCACTTAAGTTTAACAATGTAATTTTGGCTCAAGTGTAATGTCACGGTTCACAGTTTACCAGGAATCAGCTATGTGTTTGCATGATTCCGTTTTGAACATACATCTGGTTTGGATATTTTCATTTATTTTGAAACGTACAATTTTCCATACGCAGTCCTGAATTGAACTTTCTTTGAACCAAAACCTACAGTAGAGCTAGTAGTCTAGTTTGAGGAATATCAATGATTAAACCGCCCAGTCTCTTGGTGAACAGCTCATGTCCATTGTGCTTTATGTGAACACTGTAGCCTCCACAGCAGCAGAGGCAGCAGCAGCACACCCCAGGGGCTGCATCTCTGAGCACACAGGTTCTCCATCCATGTCAGTGTCTGTAAACAACACTCTGTCCCAAAGGCATGCACTATTCCTAGCATCTTCTCGCATCTCTCAAAACATTAAAAAAGTCAATCTCTGAAAGAGTTTTAGTTAGATGGAGAAAGTTGAACTAGTAAGGTCTAGAACATCTGTGGTTGGGTCCCAGCTGATGACAGACTAATTAATTGTCTAATAATGATGCATAGAGCCACAAACACAACCTTGTGCAGCGGCCGCCCTTCATCCTCTGACGAAGGATAATCGCTCCTGCAGCTGTTTCCAAATGATTTCTACACTATCTCCCTGTCACAAACTCAATAACACTACAGCATAACCTTGGGGGAAATGAGGGCCTGTGTGAAGAAGGACTGCACATATAAAACTGAATTTATATGGATTATTATGCATCATTTGTAATTGTTATTATTATATTTATGTAGTATTTATTTATTATTTTTAGTTATGGTTATGTGACAGATGGCAGTCATCGGAGTTTTCAAAATCTAAAACAATGGTTCTTAACCTTGTTGGAGGTACTGAACGCCACCAGTTTCATATGCACATTCACCAAACCCTTCTTCATTGAAAAATAAAATATGATTTTTTTTTACTCAAATTCAAGACACAGGTATGTTTTACTGGTGCACAAAATGAGCCGTGCATTAACATCACTGTGTTCAAAAAACAAAACCAATACAATGCATGAACTCACAACAAAGTACATACCTTTTCACAAACACTTTTTAAAGGAATAGTGTGTTTTTTTAATGTTAATCTGTATGGGTTTCCTTCTAAAAGTTACGTGCGGTAACACCGCCTTACCTCTGACACTTTGCGCTCAGCTCGGTTCTGCTCACGTTCTGCAGCTCAGGTAAGTAGGTCCGGTAAGTTCGCGGGGACTCGTAATAAAGCTTGTTTTTCTTCTCAAAACAAAACATTTGTATGAAAGGTGATATTTGCGCCCAAACAGTTGTCCACGAAAAATCCAGCAGCGTATTTTCGCATTCGCATATCTCGTCTCGATTCGTATCACTGCGCTCCTGTTAGTTGCCTGTTGCCTGTTCACTCGTAAACTTCCCCTTACGGCGGACCGCATCCGTCGTTCACTTCTGCTAAAGGTTAACAGCCTAATAATAATAAGTAATAGGCGCGCAGTGATACGAATCGAGACGAGATATGCGAATGCTAACTACGCTGCTGGATTTTCCGTGGACAACTGTTTGGGACGCAAATATATCACCTTTCGGACAAATGTTTTGTTTTGAGAAGAAAAACAAGCTTTATTACGAGTCCCTGCGAACTTACCGGACCTACTTACCTGAGCTCCAGAACGCGAGCAGAACCGGGCTGAGCGCGAAGTGTCAGAGGTAAGCCAGTGTTACCGCACGTAACTTTTAGAAGGAAACCCATACAGATTAACATAAAAAAAACACAAAAAAAACCCCGCACTATCCCTTTAATACTACCACACTGAAATGTTTTAAGTTTTAATCTTATGTATTCCAATAATGAACTTATTGTATTTATGCTATTTATTAAATGTAACATTTTAACACACACACACACATACATCACCTTATTTCCATCAGGCTACAATAATAATGAATATTTACTGCAAATCAGTGTGACTTCTGCTGTTGTCTTTGAGGGACCAGTTCAGAAATGCGTGGCTTCACCTTGGCAAGTGCCACTCTCATGTTATTTTCACAGCAAAGTCTGTTCCTCTTCTTAGTTTTCATGTCCAGCATCCTCAAAAAGGATTGCTCACAAAGATATGTTGTAACAAACATCATAAAAATATGAATCGGGTGCTTGTCTTGACCTCCGCCGAACCCCTGAGACAGACACACCGAACCCCTAGGGTTCGATCGAACCCAGGTTAAGAACCACTGATCTAAAATCAAATATACTTTGCAAAATCAAAGGTCGAATGTTGAAATCTGGAGTAGACAAGTGCACATAATTGTTTGATTGCATCAACACTGATACTGGATGAAACTCAACAATAAACTTTGGTAAAGCTGCTTCAAGCTTTTTTGACCTCAAGCTTCTTTAGTTTGGATTAATTAGGCTCCCGACTTTGAGAGACTTCCTTGTACAGTTTCATTTTCATTGTAAATACTGTATTATTACACTGGTTGATATCTTCCTTAATCCTGACCTATAAAATATCAATATTTTAGTCAATATATAAGCCCGTCTGACTAAAAGCTTTATTTTAACATGTTAATATGAAAAGGGCAAAGCACAAAATGTTGCACTGAAAGTGTGTTTGTAATTTTATGTAATTTAGGGTGATGATCATTGCCCATAGATCAAAATTAGTACTAAACTGGAGCTACATTTGGAACTAATCCTGGACTAGACTTGGACAAGAACAGGACAAAACCAAGTCTACATCTACAACTGGGCTCACATCAGGAGCTAACAAGTACAAATGTGAACTCAGCTATAGTTTGGGGTCTCTTTCCTGAACATACAAAGGCCTACATCCTCATACAAAACACATCTGAGCCTAAACCCTAAACTCAGTGCTGACACTCGTCCCTCTGTCCCTCTGTGCCCTGTTCGTCCTCTGCGTCCTGAGTGATTTCCCTCCAACAGGAAGTCCATCATTTTCTCTCTCCTGCTGATTGGAGGTAATTAGACGAGCCCTGTTTGTAATTGGATAATAAAAGATGCTAATGAGGCTCCTGTCCTATTTACTCACAGTGAGGCGGTGATAGAAACACACTTTCTCCAGAGCTCACAACAATCTAATCTAACTCATCATCAGCATGGTTAATAATACCCTGACCAATCAATTACCTTCATAGTTAATAGATACTAAGGGGCTGCATCTCACATTTTAAAGAGGAAAAAGTAGGCCTAAGTTTGATCAAGTTTAATTTTTCTCAATTACAGAAAGACAGTAAAAATGGAGACTATAATAAAATAGACTATGAAATTAATACTCAAACTCAAACCTCAATATAAAATAAGAAGTAATATTATTCAGAGCTTGATCATTTAGAATTTTAACAAACTGAATGCATTATTTTTTAAACATTGGTGGATGGCATAGGGGTTAGGTTGTAGAGTTACATGCCTGCCTTGTATTGTGGCTCTGACTATTTACTGAATGCCTCTTCACACTCTTTACCTAAACTTGTTCTGCACTGTCAAATATGCCAGTATATATGAGATGTTGGGTAAAGAAGGGCAAAGGTAAAGAATAATTGGCATAGGTGTAAATGTTAGAAAGCAGATGACCAAGTCAAGTAAATTTTATACTAACCAGACTTTTAATTGCCAAAATAAAGCATGAACAAAGACTTAATTCATAATGAACAAATAGCTTAAAAATGTCTCAGGTTTAGTAACTCAATTAATGCCCTAACTAGTTCCCATGGCCCCCTAAATAAGTAGTTACTAAACCTGAATTAGGAATTAAATCTCTGCCCATGCCTTATTAAAGGTGCACTGCGCAACCTTTCTGTGGGAGGATGCGCTACCTACTTGTCTCCATGGAGATGTTATTGCTTGTTCCATGGTATGACATTGAACATGTTTTTATGGCTCAAAAATAGAATAATTCATTCTGTGAATAGGGGCACAGATCTGACGTGTAATGTAGACTAATGCTGTAAGCTCCCTCATGGTAGATCTATATTGTGGAACATTCCAGACACTCCATTTCCATGGAGACAAGCAGGTAGCAAACCCTCCACTAGAAATGTTACACAGTACACCTTTAGGGCTAATTAAGGTGTAGTTTTCATAAAGTGGTATTAACTGTGACAAGACTGGATGCAACAGACATAACAACTAGATAGAATTTATCACCTTTTAGAATTTAGTGAATCCTAATTTTAGACCATAGAGTAGCAGCTCACACCCCAGTCACCATCACCTTCAAGGGTCTACATGCTTCTCTGTTTATTGTCAACATGCATGTTCGTGGTGCTCTTGACAAAAAGTTGAATATATTTATGGTAAGGAGACCTTGGTTCGAAAAGGTCATCTTGTGAATGTGATTGTGCAGGCTCTGGGCGGTCATACCTGGAGCTGCTGCCTGTGCTGCCCGGGCCTTGATACTGACAGGGCTGACATGAGAGGAGCACTCTGACACTGGTGAGTTAGGACTGCCAGCTGTTAGCAATCAAGTCTATTTTGAAGTCAGGGACACACGCACCCCCAGGGCCAAAGCAGCAACTAGCCCACCTCCAACCCCCCCGATTCAGCCTGCAACCTCCCAGCCCCACTCCCACAGATAGGCCACATGGCTGTATCGCTTCCAGATGTTTCCACAGCCCTATCAAGGGCCCTTTACCTAAGAGGACCTCGAGAAATGATGACAGAAGTGCACATGTTGTGGTAATGGCATTAGTAATGTGTGAAGAGGTACACGCATGTTCAGAGTGTGGAAAATGTGTTAATCTTGTGTGTTTTTGTCAGATGACCTGTCCACTAAAAATGTGGGTCAAGATTAGAGATTGGTCCCTGGAAGCTATAACAATGTGGGGCAGAATACTAAACTGCATAATCCCCCAAACGGACATCCGCTTCAAGCTAAGGACTACAGTAAAGCAAAGTGATGACAGGGACTTATGGCGCTAAATCTACACTGAAAAAATGGCCCAAGAGGGGTTGCTCAAATTGCAAACACAAATTTGACATCACGAGTCTCTGCCCAGCATGTTTAATCTTACAAAGGTCGCTTGATTGTGGTTGATGATAGACCTGCATATTTTAATCACCAAGAGGAAACATGACTTTGTTATAATCTCTGGTGAACCTCTTCCCTCGGGAATTCCCCTCCACAAAACTTTTGCAGGGAAAAATTCAAATGTAGCAGGACACAGGACAGTTACAGGAGAAGAGGACATGCCATGTGCATCCAGAAGGATTATTAGAGCTGATCTGGACTTTTCAGAGATTTTATACACTTTCTCTGGCCTACAGTGTAGTCAGTGTTAAAACATGTTTGTAGTAGTAGGGTTAATGTAATCCATGAAACAAAATGTCAGCATGGCTGTCCAGCTACAGTGACAGTTGTACTAAGATTTGAATGTGTTGCTTCCAGAGTCGTCTACAAACAAACTGTGATATCCAGAGCACTGCTGTAGCTGTGGGTAAGTTCATAAATGTTATAATTGATGTTAGTTAGTTGTTTTTTGCACCATTCTGAAAGTGAGGTTAACCATTAAAATAAAAATACTAAAACAAAATAAAGATGTTTGAGAACCAACAAAACAGAGACCACAACAAAGTGAGTGAACCAAATAAAATGATTTTAACAGAATTATATTTTTTTCAACATATACTTACTGAAACAGTTTTCATGTTTCTACAGAGTGATGTGCCACTAGGAGGACTTTGTACCAGATGCCCTACTTGTTACTGTGTTTTGAGGAAGAAACGCAGCACATGAGTCTTGTTTCTGCAAGTACAATTCTAATGTTCACTGTGATTCTGTTCTGGTCCATTATTGTGTGTAAGTGCTTTAAATATATTTAAACATCTACAACACAGAGCAGATCATCATAATGTGTTCATCGTGTTATCCCTGTGTCCACAGGCAGAGACCAGAGCGTCTTCACTGGAATAAGTCGTCACACTGTCCAGCTCCAAACTGTGTGTCTCTGTACCTGTGCTCTGTGTGTATTTGATTCTGTTTAAGACAATATAGAACTGTGGAAAACTAAAGACTGTTTTTGTATTCTTTTACTTTAAAACCCTTTAAGGACATTTGGCATTGCATATCAAGTAATTGTGTTGACAGAATTAAATAATACATGCATATAAAAAAATAAAACCATAAAAACCATAATAAGACAACATAAGATAAATATGCATATTCAGCATGGTATGATCAAATTGCATCAACATGAAAAAGTTAAACTCTGAGAAAAATAATGTATAAAGGGGATCAAATAAGTTTCAAAGTCTAAACATCATTTTATTGATTTCCATATTTTTTTAAGCAAATCTCTTTTTTTTTCAGTGTAAAGAAACAAGGAATAGAAATCACACCTTAAAAACATGCCACAACAGGTACCTTGTTTCCTGCATGAGTTATTAACGTGAACAAACACTGCCCTTACTCCAAAATGTAGTTCATTCAATTAGTATAAATATAAATATAAATATAATAATAATAATAATAATAATAATAATAATAATAATAATAATAATAATAATAATAATAATAATAATAATAATAATAATAATAATAATAATAATAATAATAATAATAATAATAAATCTATGCAGGAAATAGTCTATGTACAAAACAAAGTATTTCTAAAACCTGGAATTCAGGTAGAGACTTTCAGTAGACACAAACACTGCTATGATCTTATTTAGAGTTATTTTTTCTTCCTTTCCTTTTCTATTCATTCTGCTACAAGTGACAAATGATATTAAAATCCCATATAATTAGAGGTAGACTGTGTAACTTTTCTGGTGGAGGGTACACCACCTGCTTGCCCCCATATATATTGAATGTCCCAAAGTATAGCATTTAATTTACCTATCTCCATGGCCATATGACACCACCAGACCAAGTGTCATGTCAGACACATACATGTTTTTCAATGTATATTTGAGCAATAATAACACCAGAAATTTAAAAAGCCAAGATAGATCAAGCCATACTGTGAAACATTACAAGTGAAGCAAAAATTTAGAGATTAACAGATTGCAGGCAGCCCACCTGAAAAGTTACATTGTGCACCTTTAATAACTGCCTGCCGGAACTAGATTTGTTATATTGGGTGAGAATAATGTTCAAAACATGAATAAAATATAGCCTATACCCGGTCAATGAACAAAAGTTGAAACACATGAGAGAGTCCATTATATGAATGCACAAAACCCATGTGGACTCAATGGAAACTCCTCTACACATATCTGGAGCAGCTGCATTGTTTGTGTTGGACAGGTCACTCAAAACGGGCTGGAAATGAGAAGTGACAGGTGGAATGTCTCAAACTCTGAACTATTGGACTAAGCTTCCCCCTCTTTCACTTCACACTTGTACTTAATTAAAAATAAGTAAGCCTAAGTGATTCAAAATCAGTGTAGGGGATACATTTAAAAAGTAAATGGTCAAATTTTTTATATAGCGCTTTTCCACCTCCAAGGCACTCAAAGTGCTTAACATCAACTCACCCATTCACACACACACACACACAAACACACGTGTACCATACGCACAGACTAGGGGCAAGGTGGGTTAAGTGTCTTGCCCAAGGACACAACGACTGAGCTGGAATCGCACCGCAAACCTGTGGGTCAGTGGGTCTGACCGCTCTACCAATGCTTATGTCAAGAGCGGGAATAGAACCGCCAACCTCCTTGCCTGGATGAATCCATGACTCATCGCTGTACCAGCGGTGAGTCTGGTAACGCTTGATCCACAGAATGCGCTGCGGTTGCGCGTAGACAGACAGCTAAGTGAACCAATCAGAGATTGCGCCATCTTGATTCAAAACTGAGGCGGAACTTCCGCTGCCTAAGAGTGACTTTGCGGGCAAAGGCGGGTGCACTGACGTCACCATCTTTTAACGAATCAGAATCGCGGAGTCGGTTTGGAACCGGAGGAGCGAGAGTGGATGGAGAGTGTCCAAATGGTATCGCGGTGTATAGGAAATACAGAGAGATATCATTTGGCTGGCCAGGTAACCAACCTCCTGTTTGTCATCCAAATTTAGAAGTAGCAATTTGTGAATGAATGTTTTTAGTGAGCCTTGTGTTGGTGTCTGTATTGTCTGACGTTGTTCTGTTGGGATGTAACGTCAAACAGACCACCGCTCTTACTGCTGAAGACTACACAGACGTGAAGGTGAAGGACGCCCCCAAGTGGCCACCAGCAGCACTCACTAAAAAGACAAGAATACCTCACATTAGAGAAAGCTATAATATCAACACATTTTTAGGTGCTACTTACAATGCTTAACAATAAACCTCCAACACACTAGCTTGCTACATAAATGTTTTGGCTTTGGCTACATACACAGATGTAAGTCTCACATTTTATGACTATGAAATAGTTTATTTTTAGACTATGGTCTCTCAAATTGTAACGATCTCTCTTATTATGTATTAACTCGTGTTTATATATCGTTTAAATATATAAAATTAAATTAACACTTTGAAAACACATTAGATATCAATTTGAAGGTTTTTGTTTTTGTTTTTTTTATATCTATAAAAATATGGACAGGGCAATGTCTCAGGAACAGAAGGACGCCACCTCTTTTAACGGAAACCTTTTAAGCCTACAGAGGGCTTAACTGACACCCTGAAAATCAAAGTGAAATAATGATGTAGCACTCTAGTCCATTTTGCCAACATTTAATTTCTGCAACTCAAAATGCAACTCTCAATATCTTGTGTGGCTCACACATGCTTGTATGCATGTTTGACAATGTCGTGACATGCTCCTAATGAGACGGCGGATGGTGTCTTGTGGGATGTCCTCCCAGATCTAAGGGCATCACTGAGCTCCTGTACAGTCCAAGGAGCAAGCTGGCGGTGGCTGATGGGCCCAAACATGCCCCGGAGGTGTTCTATCAGGTTTAAGTCAGGTGACTGTGAGGGCCATTCAGTTGTATCAGTCCCTTCATCCTGTGGGTTCTGCCTGCATATCTGAGGCCGGGCATTGTCATGCATCAAGACGAACCCAGGACCTCCTGCATCAGTGTAGGGTCTGACACTGGGTTCAAAGATTTAATCCCAATACCTAATGGCAGTCAGACTGTCATTTCCTGCAGGTACTAGTTCACATCTCTCATAGGTGCTCAGGGTGAACCTGCTCTCATTTGTGAAAGGCACAGGGCACCACTGGGGGACTTGCCAATTCTGATGTCTAGCAAATGCCAGTGGAGCTCCACGGTGCTGGGCGGTGAGCCCCGAGCCCACTATAGGACGTGAAGCCCTCAAGCCACCCTGATGAAGATGTTTCTGATTGTTTAGGCAGAGACACCAGTGGCCTGTTGCAGGTTTTCTGTAGAGCACAGGCAATGCTCAGCCTGTTCCTCCTTGGACAAAGGAGCAGATATGGGTCCAGCTGATGGGATGAAATTGAAACTTCTATGGCCTTGTCCAGCTCTCATAGAGTAACTGCCTGTCTCCTGAAATCTCCATGTTCTGGAGATTGTACTGGGAGACACATTAAATCTCCTTACAAAGGCACATCCGGGTGTGCCATTCTGGAAAAGTTGGACAATCTGTGCAACTTCTGTAGGGTTAAACAATTGCCTCATACTCCCAGTAGTGATAATCACTCTAGCCAAAGCCAGCACTAGTGGAAAACCAGCCACAAAGAACTAAGAATGACCTCCACATGCAAAACCAACCCTGTTTTAGGATTAGTCTCATTGTTGTCACTCTAATGCACCTGTTGTTCATTTCCATTAGACGAGGTGGCATCCTTCTGTTGCTAAGACATTGTCCTGTCCATATTTGTATAGATATCAAACATATTTTTTTCACATTGAGATCTGATGTATTATCAAAATGTTCCTTTCATTACTTTGAGCAGTGTATATTCTGTAACCATTCTGTTGCTTGTACAAGGAAAAAGAAAGCTGCGTGTGCCGCCTGCTGGACGTTTAGGTTTACACAGGTTTGGTCCTGCTCTAGTCCGTTTAGTTTCGGATTCAGTCTCGTGTCGTGTGCGCGCAATTTTGAACGCATTTTAAAATTCTGATGTCATTTGCTTATTCAAAGACCTAGTACTTAATGGCACGCGATGCAGTGGTTTACAATTAACGCGTGGTGGTCTTCATAAGTGCCTCTAAGTTCCCGGTCCTGACACGGGTGGATCAGATGTCACTCGGCTCACAGATTACTGGAAGTTTTGCTTGCGCGTGGAGACGTCACTCCGCCTCCGCTTCTGTGGAAGTATCCTGTGCACTTTGGCTGTTTCAGGTGGCGATTTCAGAGCCTAAATGACCTCTGATGAAACATCTTTCCTCCCTCAAAAGCTTTTTATAGGATCTTGAGTTTGTCCTTTATAAACGATCGCTTATTAGTTTCGTTTTGTGAACTTGATTCTTGGGCAGGAAATAAAGCGCGTTCCTCAGATCGCCGTGCGCAACAGGGAAGTGAGCAAGTAATCTAGAAAATGTAAAAGTTTTCAGTGGCCTCCAGTGGACACGGAAACATCAGTTAAGTGAAAGTTTACGCAACAGCCATATTAGGAGCAAGAGACGAGACACCAACTGTTTTGATATCCAGCACCGGAAAGTAAGTGTGTTTTCTTGTTGTTCTAATAGAAAATAATAAAATGTTGTTGTAATTTTAATGATATTAAAGGCGGGGGAGGTGTTTTATAGACGCCATGTCAGGAGATGCGTCATTCCTGTTGTTGAAATAGTTTCATTTATAAAATAAAAAGAGCAGCACGTGCGGCCTGTAGAAGCCTATTTTGTACTTTCTCTTGATTAAATGCGACCAAATGGTCAATCATATAATTGTACTTTACGTTTAGGGTTATTTAAAGTGAAATTTATATACGTTGTGGTGGTTTTATTATTAGATTACTATGCCAAGTCCTGGGAGTGTCCATTGCATAATCTACTATTCCTTAATGTATTTTGGAAGCTACTGTAATAACATTTGTTTATAGTGTAATTTCATTGGAGTGTAGTTTTGTTTAAACGGTACGTGTATAAAATGACCAGTTCTTGAATGATGAAATAAATCCAGTCATGGGAAACTGTAAACATGTTGATTTAGGACCATCTCGTTGTAGTCTTAACTGGCCCAAACCCACGTGTGAAGTCCATTTGTGCTTGGCTGGTTAGATTATAACAAAGTATTGAGTTGTAATAAAGGCAACATGCTGTCATTTTGGGAGACAATAATGTTACTATGGAGCACTTCTGTACATATGTGGGATTACATCAACAATACGCATAAATAATTTAAACTGAATGGTTTTTATTCAGGTATGAGCCCTTGTTTTGACTCATTTTGTGTGTTTTTAGTATATTCATATTTTTAGTTCAGATGTTTTCATAAAGGTCTGAGATGCACAATAGCCCACATCCTCCGTCTTGTCTGTATGTACAGTCTCTCAAGTAAGATATTTGCTGGAATCAAGAGGAAGTGAAGAAAAAACATGATTGTGGTTTATGCAGTGCTTAGTATTATGTTAAAAGCTTTCCCCTAAGTAACCAAATACCAGATTTCAAGTATTTATTGTCATTGCACAAGAAAGAACAACGAAAGTATGCACTTAGCTGCCATTTTACTAATTTACAGTGGATACAGTGACCAACCAAGACATTATGGCATGGAGCATTGCACATTGTTGGATCTCTGAATAAAAGTAGGCCACAAATAATGATCTCACATTGTTTACACAGTTTTCCTCCGACTTGTCTGCTGGTACAAACTGTGAAATAAGCTATTTGCTATCTGCTCTCTACAGATGAGATGAGGGCTAGATAACATGTAGATAAGATGTAGCTGTGAAGTGTCTGCTGCACTCATGTTGTGTTTAGCTATAGGGCTTCACTGTAACATGTGAGTAATATCTTAACAAGCAGTAACAAGCTGTAACAATCAGTAATATCTTAGCTGCTATTCTTTAACACATGCGCCAACCTGATTTTTTTTTTTTATCTTTTATTATTACAAGGTACATATTTTGACATCACAATAACATGCGCCAAACTGATTTGGAGTGGAGTGAGTGCACAGTTCTCCAAAACACTGTCACTCTATATACACATGTAGTTTGAGTATTTGACAAGCTGTTGTGCTGGGGTGCTCAAACTTTTTTTGACCGGGTTCTACTTTTTAGGTTGATGGTGTGCCGAGATCTACCGGGGGGGTGGGGCTAACCCTAAACCCCCCCCTCGCACACACACACACACATTTTAGTCTCGGTTCAGACCTGGTTTAGATCTGGTTTAGTCTTGGTTTAGTCCTGGTTTAGTTCTGGTTCAGACCTGGTTTAGTCCTGGTTTAGACCTGGTTTAGTCTTGGTTTAGTCCTGGTTCAGACCTGGTTTAGTCCTGGTTTAGACCTGGTTTAGTCTTGGTTTAGTCCTGGTTCAGACCTGGTTTAGTCTTGGTTTAGACCTGGTTTAGACGTGGTTTAGTCCTGGTTTAGTCCCGGTTTAGACCTAGTTTAGTCCTGGTTTAGTCCCGGCCCCTGCTGTCAGATAATCTGTCCCTCTGATGCAGAAATAACACGATAATATGACTCACCCCATAAGAACGCGGTCAGCTCTGTAGTAACAGTTTACTGTGTTGTCGATAGTTTGCGTATCCACGTCTATCGCGCTGTATATCCACAGACATTAATTATCCAGAGCGCCGGAGAAAGGGACATATCCTGAACGTATCGGCGAATTTCGCCTTAAGGTGAGGGATTTTCATGCCTGCAGTGAAGCGGCGAAGCAAGTACTACAGCAACTTGACTTGCGGTGACTTCCGTAAAACATTGAGCATGCTCGCTGTGTGTGACCTCGTCGTGTTCTCCGGGGCGCATGCGTAAAAAATCGGATTTCACAAAGAATCGAATTGAGCATTAAGTCCTGATGATCGACTGACACTTGGCCCCCGCCCCGAGCTACCGGTTGATCGCGATCGACGCATTGAGCACCCCTGCTGTAGTGTATGCAAATTTTCTTGTAAAATGAAGAAATTATTGGATTATTGTTCTTCGTCGGTTTCTTCTTATTATTATAATAATAATAATAATAATAATAAAAACACTTATTATTAGTCTAAACGTCGACGAAAAGTCTCACATGGGGGAATAGTATGAAAAATTTTATAAAATGGGTATTGCAAAAAAATTCACTGCCGGCCTGTTTTCAGAATTCAATCCCCCAGACTGCCAGAGGTTTTACTGCATTTTCACTGATTTTACAAGACTCACAGAATACTGAGTTCTTTGACTATATAAACATGGCACACATCAAAATAAAGTGTAGACTCTCTTCTTTCACCTGGAAAATATGCTTCTAACCTTTTCGGTTCTCAAGTAATTGATAGTAGAACATAGGGTAGTTTCAGCAAAAACACTGTTTTTTGACCACCACAAAGTGGAGAAAACGAGCATTTTGTGCAAAGAGGGATTTCTACCAGATCAGTGATTTTGACGTCAATACTTATTGATTTAGTGACACCTCAAACATCTAAAACAACAGAGAAAGAGATTTTTGATGACAAAGTACATTTTTTATTTACAAATATAAGAATATAAGGCTCTGTGAATTGAAAATTCCTTCAAATCAATAGTGCCAAGAGATGTTTACAGGATATAATATCTTTTCATATAAAATAGAACTTTGTCACTTTACAACAAAATGGAGGCTCAGAGTACAGACCCATAATAAAAACTAATATACACACACACACACACATGTACATACTAGGGATGCAAATTATCGATTAATTCATTAATTGATAGTTGATTGACCTTATCGATCGATTAACGATTAACTGATAAGCGGCGTTTTTCACCTGAATTTTAGTGTTTCAATAGGATCTTTAAGAATATAAGCTATAGTATTGTGGAAGAAATTCTCTCGACCTCGTAGAAGGAATACAGGAATCTGGGCTGGTTCAGCAAGGCACTTTAATGTTGATCATCAGGGTATACAGGTAATGATTCTCCGTCTCCTAACTAGGTACAAAACTGAGGTGATTTTATCCTACAGACTAGTTAACCATTACCCCTCATTTAGGACGTTTAGGTATGGAACTTTGTAAAGACAGCGTGTCAGGGGGCACATAACATGGTAATAAAACACAGGTCAAATCCTAGTTTAACAAAACAACATGTCTCTAGTTTTTACTGAATCAGCATAAATCTAAGTCATATCACCAATAATTGTCGTAAACCTCAATCTATTCGTAACTAGAAGATTGATAACACAAGAACAAGATGTCAGAAGTCTTAACGACCTTTGACGGATTTCATAACAATAGATATTTCCCCACAGATACCCTCCTTTTGATCACATAAACACATGTGATCACACTTACATAGTAGAGTGGCAAGACGCTCCCTCTACAAATAAAATTAATCATCTAAACATAACAATTTTAACCTTAGCATTCATAGAGCATAACACATCTCAATGTCTTTATGTCAATATATCATGTAAATCATTGTACAAAACTCGGACGGCAGAATAAGTCACAAGGAGCAACACCTTAGGGCTTAAAATTTAGATTATTCATTTATTCAGCCAGAACTTAATTTGTACAGTTTTGATTAGACTAGATTAATGTATCAGTAAGTCGAAATTAGGGGTCGACTGAAAGCAACAGAATTCGTGATGGAGGATCCCTTCGCTCCAGGGCAGTAGCGATTAGACGCTCTATTAAACCTCTGAGGCAAGGGACAACGCAACAGCCAATTACAATTAAAATAGCAATTACAGTCACTATGGTAGTGATAATGGAAACAATTGTCGCAGCCCATGGGCCAAACATTTTGTGAAACCAACTTGTCCAGGCATGTTCAGGTACACCAGAGTTTCTAGCAAATTCAGCAGATAACGACTTAAGTTTATTCAAAGCTTTAGCAATACTTCCATCAGGGGAAGTGTTGTTGGAGATAAAAGTGCAACATTCAGCGCCGAACATGCTACACACAGAGGATTCTTTGGCTAATATCATGTCGAGGGCGATTCGATTTTGCCAGGCCATTAATGAGGTAGGTCCAAGCTGTTCAGCGATGCCTTCAATCGCTTCAATCGTATAATTGATAAATCTCTGTTGATTGTAATAGAGGTAGTTAATCCATACTACATTTTTTGCAGCTGTCACGTGGGGGAGTATGGCTGAAAGGAAACCTGCTGCGATTTCGTCCTGACCTTTGAACTCGCTAGGCACGCCCACCGGCGTCCCTATCGAGCTCAGATAAATGTCTTTATTAAAGGAACCTTTTGGTTTTTCTTTAGGCTGTGGGGACAAGGACCTCTTGTGGACATGGTCCGGTCCCGTTTTATATAGAACTTGGGTCGGTTTTAAGTTCAATGAATCTGTAGGACCTATAGTGAATGGGATAATTAGCATAATTGGCACACACACACCTGACCATGTTGGAGATAGTATTGCATATAGACGGAAGTCTGCACATAACCACCAAATATCTGCTCGTGAAATGGATTGGTTAGTCAAAAGTGCAAAATTGTCATAATTGTCAGAAGTGAAAGTCTGATTACAAAAATTATTAATGAAACCCTCAATATCAACTCTGTTGTCAGTCCTCATGTCTGCATTGGTGATCGTATCTCTAAGGAAACAGGTATACATTACAGTTCCCATTTTCCAAGTGGTGGGTATGTCCTTTGAAGTTACAACCGGTAACTTGTCATGGAGTTGATAACACTCATCAGTCCGTTCAAACGATTTTCTAGTAAAGAGCTTAAGTATACATGTCAAGTCCTTGTTATTGGAATATGGTATGGATGCAGTAGTTAGTTGTGGTCTGGCAGCCGAACATACAATACAATCTTCTGTGGTCAGAGTATGGGCCGTATATTGTACCCATTTCAACCAAGTGTTTTCTGTCATTTCCAATCCTGTCTCTATTTTTATTGCTTCAGTCAAAGAATTTATTTCATTCACTGGAGCAATCTTATTAGTTACTAATATGGTTATGTGGATATAGCCTTCAAAATTTAAGTTGATTCTCCGATTACATGAAACAGTGGGGTTTTTTGAGCACTGGAAACCTATAGCATATATTCCTGAATCACTAACTTCTGGATTTTGAATTGATAATACTACCGGGTTGCATCGCTGAGTAGGGGATTTACTCCCTCTGCAATGCTTTAGATCTGCTTGATAAGATGCCTCATCTTTCCTGATCTTTGTCAGGGTAATTTTCTGCTGTTGATCAGTTCTAAAATCACCTTGGTCTATATTATGGTGATCGTCCGTACTAGAAATTGCTCTGGCGTTGTTTGTGACCTTGTGGTCCTCATAATTATTAGCTCTGGTCAGACAAGTGTCTTTACAA
Organism: Paratrypauchen microcephalus; assembly: GCA_036785185.1. Lineage (NCBI taxonomy): Eukaryota > Metazoa > Chordata > Actinopteri > Gobiiformes > Gobiidae > Paratrypauchen > Paratrypauchen microcephalus. The sequence continues at coordinate 212,481 of JAVJIX010000016.1, read as the reverse complement.
ACAATTTGGGTATTAAAAACATGATCTATAGCGGGTATGTTTGACATACAGTCCAATATTTCACATACGTCGAATAAAACATTACATGTTTGGCCTTCATAGCAATATTTTTCAATTCTGGAAATTTTAGGAAGTTCTTTCTTTGCCCGTTTTAGTGCTCCTTGTGTCTTACCCGTATGGTTGGCTGAGTTGGTCGTGCCGTGAGTGGTCGTTGTGGTTGTCGTGTTGTTTGCCAGCCGTCCGAGATCAGTCTCAGTCAGTAGAATATATTCCCATACTATAACAACAGAAAATAATATAATCAGCGTAATCAGGATTACACATTGTAAATTTAACAAATTATCATAATATGGCCTATACTGTCCTTTTTCTTCTCTATCTCCTCGATCTCCTCCCTTTTTCCTCCCCTTCTGGAGCCCCAGCGGCGGAGGGTCGGGTGGGGTCATCAGGCTGTTCGTCGGTTTCAGCATCCGGTCCTGCATGGGCAGCTTCATCCTGGGTGGTAGATGCGATGGCAAGGTCAGAGCGGATTTGAGTTGGAGTTCGTTCAGTTGGGTCAGTTGGTGACTTAAAGCAGTGGGATAGGTGATACCAAACTTTAGTTGCATCCTTTTGGACTTGGACAGATCTTCCTGTAGATTGTAGAACTTTATATGGGCCAGTTTGGTATGGTTGGGACCAGTTGTTTCGTCTGTGTACTTTAACATAAACCCAGGATCCTGGTGAAACATCCATGTCTGGATCAGCTTTACTTCCTAGGTCATGTGTTCTTTGTCTGCACTTGTGTAGTTGCATCACGATTTTTTGTAGCTGCTGTACATATGAGTGATGTTGTTTGTCCCATTCTATAAATGGTTCGTCTTCAGAGAATGGGCCATTTGGTTTTTGCATTTCTCTGCCAGTTAGTAGTAAATGAGGAGAGTATGACGTCGTTTTATTCACACTATTTCTGATGTCCATCAAAACGAAAGGTAAGGCAGTCACCCAATCAAGTTTAGTGGTCTTCCAAACCTTTGCAAGTTTTCTTTTAACAGTGGCATTCATTCGTTCACAAACTCCTTGACTGGCAGCGTGATAGACTGTGCCAAAACGTTGGGTGATGTTTAGAGCTTTTAGCACATCTCGGACGATTTTTGCGGTGAAATGTGAACCATTATCCGTGCGAATGACATGGGGTACACCAAAGCGTGAAAAGACATCAGTCGTCAAGTGGTTCACTACTTCCTTTGCAGTTTCAGTTTTGCAGGGGAATGCTTCAACCCATCTTGTGTATTCACAGACTATGACCAGTAGATATCGGAAACCTCGGACTCGCATGTCTGGTCCCATGTCTGTAAAGTCCATGACAATTCTTTCAAAGGGCTTGTTGGGTAGGGCATACGTTCCTGGGGGTGGCCTGTACGCCTTCTTTGGATTCATGGTTTGACACACGTGACAATCATCGATCCAGTATTGCATTATAGGCTTCATGTGTGGATGCCACCATAAGTCAATGTGTTTCAGAATGGCTCCGTAGCTTCGATGTGTGGGAGTGTGATATTCGTCATAAAGCATTTGAAGCAGTGGGATAGAGGCTACTATTTTTCCTTCGTGATTTCTCCAGATTCCGGTGTCATCTTTTGTAGCACCACGTTGTTTCCACACTGAGTGTTCGTAAGCTCCTGCAGCTTCTTGAATTTCTCTTACATATGTGGCATCTATTATGTTTGCATCGGGCAGTTTTTCAATCACAGCATCGTTGTGTACCAGCATGTTTCTTGCGTTGTAGTTTGCAGCTTCTTTTGCAGCATGATCGGCTGCTTGATTTCCCAAGGAAATAGAGTCGCTTCCCTTGGTATGAGCCTTACATTTCAGGATAGCGAGTCTTGATGGCATCTGGACAGCATCAATTAGTTGTTTAATCAGTTCTTCATGTTTGATCGGAAGGCCGGTCACAAGTTTAAAGCCATTTCTTATCCAACCGGCTAATAACAAATTCACAGTTTTGTATGCGTAGATTGAGTCTGTATAAATGTTCACTGCTTTTCCTTCTGAGAGTTGGAGTGCTCGTAGCATTGCTGTTATTTCAGCCACTTGTGCGGAACCTTTTGCTATCTGTTGAGCTTCCATCACACGATGTTGATTTGACGGCAGTTGTTCCACCACTGCATATGCTGATATCACGTGACCTTCTCTTGCTCTGTATGAACAGCCATCACAGAATATGGTCATGTCTGGATCTTGTAATGGTGTAGTATGTAGATCGGCTCTCACATACAGTTCAGTTTTTACTTTCTCTTCACACACATGTGGAATTCCTTCAGTCTCCATGTTCGTTGCCATGTTAATGTGGCCTCCTTCATACGTAATGTGTGCCTGTTTGAGAGTCCTTGTGATATGATTTGACCTTTTTGCAGTAGTGATGAACAGCCGAGAGTTGAGATAAGCCAGTATCCCATGCTGAGTGTGGATCACAAGTGGGTGGTTCTGCACAATGTGGGAAGTCTTGTCGACTGTCCTAGCCAGGGCAGCCAAGTAACGAGCACAGCCGGGTTGAGTTTGCTCATGTGGGTCAAGTTTACAAGAGTAGTGCTTCAGAACTCTTCTGGTTTGATGTTGTTTTTGATAAAGTATGGCTTGGACAAATGTCTGTTTCTCCGTGACATCTAGATGGAAGGGAATGTCATAGTTCGGAGCACATAGGCTACAAGCCGCACAAATAGCTTGTTTTGTTTTGCTGAATGACTCTTCTGATTCCGTCGTCCAGAGTAGTTCGGCTGAGAGTTTGTGTAAACCATGAGGCTTGATGAGCTCACGTAGGGGTGCTGTGAGTTCGGTGAAGCCAGGAATATATTCTCGAGAGTAGTTACAGAGTCCAAGAAAACTGAGCATCTGGCGTACCGTGATTGGCTTTGGAGTTTTCAAGATGGCGTCTTTGTTACTATCAGAGACTCCTTGTGTACCATTAGACACTTCTCGTCCAAGAAAATGTACAGTTCGTCTCGCGACTTGCATCTTTTGCTTCTTCACTTTGTACCCCTTTTTTGACAGATGTGTGAGCAGTAGTACTGTTGCCTCAAGAACCTCTTTGGCCGTCTTTCCAGCAATCAAGATGTCATCCACGTATTCGATTAGAGTGCATGTCTCTGGGAATATCAAATCTGCAAGATCTTGCCTTAAGAAGTGGCTGAAGTATCCGGGACTGTGTTTCCATCCCATGGGCATTCTTCTGTATGAATAGACTTTATTTCTGTGTCTGAAGGCGAAATATTTCTGGGATGATTCTTCCAGGTTGATTGTGAAGAATGCATTGGCCAAGTCAATAACAGTGTAGAACTTGTGTTCTGGTGACAAATTATTCAAGGCGATGTAAGGGTCTGGTACTGGGTATGATTCTCCTGCTGTGACATCATTTATGGGGCGGAAGTCTTGTACCATCCTCCAGTTTTGCAGATCTGATTTTTTCACAGGAAAAAGTGGTGTGTTGTATTCAGACTCAGTTTCATATATCACACCTGATTCCAGTAGCCCGTTGATGGTTTCTTGAATTCCTACTGCTTGTTCTTCTTTGAGTGGATACTGGGGAACATATATTGGTTTGTTTGTTGTGAGTTGCACTTTAACTGCGTGTCTTGTCTGTCCCACATCATTGGGGTGCATCATCCATATGTTTGGTGGGACTTGTGCCAGATACATGTCCGTATCGGGGTGATTCTCAAAAATGCGTTGTCTGGATTGTTTAGATGTTCTTGTGTTATCTTCAGAGCCCTGGGGTAACACAATGCTGAATATTCGGTGTTGTGAATTGTAGAAAACACCTTCGATTTCAGTGGCGTCATACTGGAGACTTGAGGCTAACTTGACCATGGGGCCGAGTTGTCTTGGCGTGTGGTGTTTTGATATGGCAAGTGACACATGGGGGGCGCTTTCTTCATTTTCCTGGAAGTATGGTCTCAAGTGTTCTGGGAGAGAAACAGCGAGTGCCATGCCTTGTGGGCCCAAGTAGAGGTGTGTATAACTCACACAAAAAGTTTGGCCATCAATCTTCTGCCACAAAACATCATAAGTGTCGTCTTCCAATGTTGAGTAATGTAGAGTGACATGTAGAGGGTCGTAGGGCTCACTGAGTGGATATAACGTTTTTGCCCAGGTTTTGTAGTGTTGCCATAAAGCTGAAGCAGTGTTACCTTTTTCTGGATCAGTGAGTAGTTGTGTCCAGTATATTGTGACTTGTGACTTTGAATCTTGGGCGGTGTCGGGGGAAAGATACAGAATTTCCATGTTTTTTCCCAGAGTTGCATTCGTCAGTATTTTGAGTGTTGCACTTCTGTCAAGTATCTTGTGGCCTTCTTGGCAAAACACCACTGACAAGCATAGTTTACTCATCAAGTCTCTGCCGCATATGGAAACACTGCATTCTGGAAGGTATAAGAATTCTTGCATAACATTTTGGTCTTTAAGGGTTACCGCCAATGGTTCGGTGAAAGTTTTCAGTTCAGCTTTTCCCACACAGCCGGTTATGGACATAGTTTTTGACGAAAGAGGAAATTTCTGTCGTATACAGGATACTGTGGCTCCCGTATCCACCAAAAATTTAATCTTCTGTCCATTTATCTTCAAGACCACCATTGGCTCGCTTTTCCATGAGTTTAGCGAATGGTCGGGCTGTGGGCCTCTTCAGTAATCATGCTCATTGTAGCCTCCTTGGTTTTCAACATTCATCACTCTCGTATTGGGTGCTGCTGGGGGCATTTGAGTAGTCATCCGTTGAGGCATTGGCATCTGTACGTTGTAAGTTGGCATTGGTTGTTGTGGCACGAACTGTGGTGTGTTGTAGCCCCACATAGGTTGCATGTTGCGTTGGAAGTTATTTGGCCCTTGTCGTCTTCGATTGGCATTCGGACAATTCCTTTTCCAGTGACCAATTTCTTGACACAGAAAACATCGATCATCTTGATTGGAATTGTTTGCATAGCCCCTTCCTCTGTTTTTATTGAAGTTCCTGAAACCTCCTTGGTTTCTTGCTTGAGGGCCATTATATATCACAACAGGTGCATTCGGTGGGGGTGCAGGCTGACCTGGCTGTGCTTTAGGCATCATTGTTGCGGTTTCTTGTGGTTGTTGAAATTGAGGTCGTTGAGTTGTCACCAACATCTTAACTGCAGCTGTTAATTCTTTAGTGGCAGTGGCCAGGTCTTCTTCAGGTGTGTCTGCCTGTATGCTCATGATTTTGGCATTTTTCTCCTTCTTTTTCTCTTTGAGTTCATTTTGGTATTTCTGCAGTTGGAGTTTTACAGTGGCCATTTCCAGCTCTTGTTTCTTCTCCTCAGCCTCTTTCTTCCCCCTCTGCCATTTGTTTATTTGATGGCTGCAGTGTGCATCGAACTCGTCATCAGATTTAGTGTATATGCCCATCACGTCGTCCAGAGCGTCTTGCACTGCTTTTGGCATACCTTTCACCAGAGCTGAGCGATAGATGATTGATATTCCTGCTCTGGCATCGATCCGCTCTCCTGTGGCATCATGGTATAGATTAGTGGCACGTTGTTTGTAACTGTAGTAGTCTTCGTTGTCTTTCATTTGCATTGACAACAATTCTTCGGTCACGACAGAAGGATAACGTTGACTGAGTTCTCTCTCCAACACATCACGATAGTTGTATACGTCTTCTTGATTACGCAGTGCATGTCTCAAGCTCCTTTCGATGGCTCTCCTGATGTTTCTGGCAACGGTTTCGTCAGCAGCTTTGGTCAGAGCGGCCTGAATATCGCCCCAGCAAAGTTGGTCTCCTGCGGTCTGTTTGAAAAGAGCTCTTAGCCATGGTAAGCCACCTTTGGTAAGTCTTGGAAGTGTCAACATCAAAGCACTCCAGTCTTTGATTGAAAATGGCTGATAGACCACAGTTTGACCGTCTGTTCTCACTGGATACACGCTTGCTTCTGGCCCTCGTTCCTTCCGCTGGCTGGGCGTATAAACTCCATCGATGTGTCCTCCTGTATATTCATTGTCATCTACTTTTCCAGTGAACCATCCGTCCACTGAAATAGGTTTTTCGCTTGGTGGGGTTTTTCGCTGTGACGCTGCACCTGCTTGGCTTCCTTCGTCTTCGGATTCCTCCTCATCGTCTCCGATATCAGAGTCTCTTTGTGATTTTTGTTTTTGACGTCTTCCACCACTAGGATGTTGGTTTCGTATTTCAGTGTTCACAATTTTTGACAATGCATATAACTCATCTTCCACTGCTTGTATTTTGTTTTCGAGCCCTCCCTGGTGTGGCTCAAGAGATTCGAGCAGCAACTCTCCTGTCAGTACTTTATGCGTTGCCCTGGGGGATGGATCTTCTCCAAAATGGGAGGGGTTCGAGAATGTAGCAGCTTTAGTATCGGGGGTTCTTGGCTTGCGGCTGGCATAGGGTGGGGGATGGTATGGTCTTGGTGACTTGTAATAATAATCTCTTCGTTCGATAGGTGGGTCGGGTAATGGTCGGTACATGTTATCAAGTAAGGGAATCTCTCTGTCAGTGCCCTCATCCCAGTCTTTTTCCCTTTTATTTCTTCTGTGTGACCTTCCTCTTCTCTCAGCAGACCCTTTTTCATCTTCGGTGTCACAACAAGAGTCTCTGAATTGTTTACGAGTTAACACTGGATATATTCCAACTTCAGATTTTTTAAGTGGCTCCTTTTCATCAAGATCTTCCTTTATTTTCACTTCTTTTCCGGTTTTCTTTAGGACCAAGATAGAAGACAGTTCTTTGGTATCTTGTAAGACTTTCAGCTCTCCTGCCCATTTTTGTAGCTTCTTAGCCATCTCAAGTTCCTTCTCATGCTTCTGTATTTTTGCTTGACGATTGGAGTCATTTTTGATCTTCTGTATGTTTAGGCGGTTTGCTTTATACAAGATGGCATTTCGTTTAGGCTCCAGTTTGCATTGTTGTATTTTTTCTTTGTAATAGTCTTTAATGTTCTTCCACTGCTCGTCTGTTGGGGCTACGGCGTCCTCCCCTCCGTGTATCATCTTCTTTTTGGTGAATTTTTTAATCAGGGTTTTGATTTCAGTTTGGTTTGCTTGGGCTTGTTTGGGGTCCGCTTCATCCTGGAGTGCTTTATTCAACCAATATTCTGTCAACTGGCCAACCGTGATAAAGTGTGAGGACATTTTGTGGTAATTTTGAGTTTTTGTTGAAGTTGAATTATTTATTTAGTATACAAATTTAGGGCACGACGTCCGGTTTATGGTTTTTTGGTAAATGTATCGCTATTTTGAGTACTGTGTACTTTTGATTCTACCTTTGGGCTTTAAGAAGTTTGATTCTTGGGGGCTTCTCCGTTCTCTGCGGTTTTCTAGAAGGGAGAAGAAATTTGACTTAGATAATTGTGACTTCGGGTTATAATTGGTTTAAAATATTTAATTTAAAATTTTAATCACCTGATTGACGCACAGTTTTTTTCCCAATTAGAATATGTGTCCGTCACGTTTTGTTGTCTGCGGGACGGTCCGGATTTGCAGCTTTTAAGTTTTAAGCTTCTGCAACAAAATGAGAGAGAGAGAAGTAGCGCAGGAGTAAACGTAGAATTTTGAAAATAATTATTTTATTAATATTTAGTTTAGATAAAACAAAAACTCCCAATCTTAAGTTAATTATAAAAGCAATTGGTTTATCCAGTACCTCCTTTAATATGACAGGTAATATAACCTTTTATATTTTTGAATTGTACCCGGAAAAATGAACTGTATTAAATTAAAAATAACCTTGAGCAATTTAAACCTCTATACTCCAATTATTTGTGTTAAATTTTGAAATGTATCTACCTCCTCAATTGTTTTAGGGCCTAATTGCCGATAAGATATTTACTTTAATAATTGCAATGCTGTCTTAATAGCTTAAACTGTTTCTTATTTATTTATTATTTCGTTCATTGATGGCACCGTGCAAAGAGTAATTCTCACACTGCTCCTTTAAACTCAAACTAGTCCAACTCGTACTGAGCAAACATACAGACCAGAGGCGCTCCGAGCCTGAAGCAACAAAGCGCTTTCTTTAATTCCCACATAACACTCAAAATACAGATTGACACTATTCTATCCTTGTCCCTAATTTTTCTAATTCCTTTTTCAACTCTTACAGCATTAACAAGAACAACAACATTAATAGAGCTAAGTTACGAGCTGACATATCTTTCCCTGTGACCTCCTGACCTCTCTGCTCACTGCCGCTCATACACTCACACACACACACACACACTCAGAAAGACCGCAGGCAAATAAACAAAACACCCGTAACAAAATTTATTATTCCCATGAAATTGATTAAGCTAGCAAATCTTTGAGAACTGAATTTAAAATATTTACAATTGTATTAATTTTAGAATTTATTGGTTTAAATAAATTACACAATACAAGACTTTTAATTGAGATTCGCCAAAACAAGACAATTTTCAGTAAATAAAAAAATCTACCGTTTCAGATTATTCTCCAAATATTCCAGGACATGCAATAATTTCAGGGACTTATTCCGAATTTTAAGAACATGCAATTTATTTTTAAGAACAAGCAATTTATCTTTAAGAACATGCAATTTATCTTTAAGAACATGCAATTTATCTTTTAAGAACATGCAATTTATCTTTACTCAATAAATGCAGAATTATTTGATCCAAGTATCATTTGTTACAATTCTATTGCAGCCCACGAACACATTTCACAATCATTATTCAGTGCATTATACCTTATTAATAATTTTATGCATTTTCACAAAATTATAGGACAAGCCAATCACGTCTCCAAGCAAAAATCATGACACTCACACAACCAGAATTTCCACAAACATCTCTCCAATAAATGCCATAATTCTTATCTTTCAACATTCTTCTCTCACATTTCATTTATAATCCAAGCTTTCAACAAAACTTTACATGAACCACCATAGCCAATATTTTAACTCAAATCAAGACTCTAAACATCTCTCCATCTCATGTTTGCTCAAACAAGTGCTTCTTACAACAATTCACTATTTACAAAGTGCCATCAATTTGAACGATTTATTAATTTAATTCATTTAATTCAATGATACTATCCTCCTCACTACATACCTCGCTGTACATATCATCTCTCTGGGACCCACCAAAGTTTTTGTTAAGTTGTAATGACATGATTCTAATGTTTTCAGACCGATACGAGCACAACATTATAAATATGATGGCGACTATAATTAATATGAGCATAACACAAATCGACACCAAAAAGAAACAAATCTCCCAGGTAATTCTAAATGTGTCATACTCATCTTTTAATTCTTTCAGTATCTGCGTAATTTTGGTGGAATTAGCCGAACACAGACTTTTTGTTATATTTTCAGCTTTTTCTGTAATCTCTTTTACAAGCTCAGTTTTTAATGCCTCGAGTGTTCTTCCTGATTTAGGTTTTGGTGGCTCCGAAGCGGCTCCCATTGTAAACGTAACCTGGTTTACTATTGAATTAATTTTGTCTTTTATTGTCTGAAAGTCAAACAGACTATCTGTTGTCATATTGGACGCATTGCGTTCTCCTACCAACTCATCAATAGGTTCGTCAACCTGATTTTCTATCACGGCGCCACTTGGCGTGACAGATGTCGTGGTAATGATAGGTTCATCGTCATAAACTTCATATATTTCTTTTTCACAAACTTCTGACGACGCTCTCGTAACAGTACTACCAGACGGAAAAGTCATACAAAGACAACCTGCTTGTGATTTAGGTCGGTTTTTCCAGGTACAGCTCAATTTAATTTCGGTCATATCAGTTTCCTGTACCAAAGTATTATTAATTTCGTCACAAACAAAATTGCGCATCCCATATAAAATTGAGTATGCTGCGAGTGTCTGTCCATTTGTGTCAGTTGCATTTAGTCCGGCAATTTTATCATCCGGATTACAGGGTATAAATAAGATGTTTAGTTGAACAATTGACCCTCGGTCAATTTTACAGAAGCAAGTGACTTCATCAAGTTTTTCTATCAATGTTACTTCTGCATCTTGAGTGTTTTGAGAGCTTAAGACAATCAAAAACACCAATGATGTTACTTTCAGTATCTGCCGATACCACATTTTGGAATTCCTCTCTTTTTTTTTTATTATTTTTATATATAAACTCAAATTAGGAGTTTTTGTTTTTTCTTTTTGTGTAAAGTTTAACCACAAAAGTGTTTTTCTTACAAAATCCGCTTTTTTTCTCTCTTCGTGCAAAGCAATAAACACGGAACTTAATTAATAACTTTGTTTTTAATCACGCTTTATCAAATTTAAAGCTTTAAACGCTCACTATTATTTTGATTCTACGCTCCTTTTCTCACGTGTTGGCGTATAAACACGGACTTTTTTAATTACTAATTTGATATTGTTTTAAGATTACCACTTAATTTAATACAAAGGTCCCTCACAAAACATCACATATAATTTTTGGTTTTGGCCAATGTGACAGATATTCTTTGAAAAAGGCACTGCCATACCGTTTTGTGAAGCGCGCTGGATGCGTTGTTTCTCAGAGGGGCCTCCGGGGAGACGACGACCTGGTCCTTTCTGCGTAGTTCTTTCACGTCGCAGGGTCACCAGATTGTGGAAGAAATTCTCTCGACCTCGTAGAAGGAATACAGGAATCTGGGCTGGTTCAGCAAGGCACTTTAATGTTGATCATCAGGGTATACAGGTAATGATTCTCCGTCTCCTGACTAGGTACAAAACTGAGGTGATTTTATCCTACAGACTAGTTAACCATTACCCCTCATTTAGGACGTTTAGGTATGGAACTTTGTAAAGACAGCGTGTCAGGGGGCACATAACATGGTAATAAAACACAGGTCAAATCCTAGTTTAACAGAACAACATGTCTCTAGTTTTTACTGAATCAGCATAAATCTAAGTCATATCACCAATAATTGTCGTAAACCTCAATCTATTCGTAACTAGAAGATTGATAACACAAGAACAAGATGTCAGAAGTCTTAACGACCTTTGACGGATTTCATAACAATTGATATTTCCCCACACCAACACCGGCCAACTTTAACGGAAGTGTTAAAGAGAAAGTGTCCAGAGATGGCTCCCGGCAAAAAAAATAACCGAGGCACTTATCAAGTTTATTGCACTGGACGACCAACTCTTTTCAGTTGTGGACGATATTGGATTCCAGCGATTGATAGATGTCCTCGAGCCCAGATACGAACTACCCAGCCGCCGTTTCATCACAGACGTGATGTTGCCTAAAGATTTCGATGGCGTCAGGACTCACGTGAAGTCGCTCGTACGTGACATCAAGTCCGTAAGTTTCACCACCAATATTTGGAGCAGCAGCATCTGCACAATGTCTGTTTGACAGCTCAGTGGATAGATGAAGCGTTCACTTGTCATCAAGTAATACTCCACACGAGGCCATTTCGAGGCCACCACACAAGCTTGGCCATAGCGGAGATATTCAATGAAATGCTACAGCTCTGGGGGATTCCAAAAAGTTCCGTTCATGTTGTCCTTCACGACAATGTGAGAAATATGATTCGGGGCATGAGTGATGCTGAAGTTCTTAACTTGTGTTGCGCTGCGCATACTCTCCAGCTGGTGGTTAACGAGGGGCTACTATCACAGAGGAGTGTTGCTGATGCGGTGGCAGTGGATCGGAAGATAGTTGGCCATTTTAAAAAGTCTCCTCTGGCTTACGCTTGAAGACATCCAGTTGGTGATGATTCAGCCGAGAAAACGCCTCCAACAGGATGTACCGATTCGGTGGAACAGCACGTTTTATATGATTCAGTCCTTGATTGAACAAAAACGGGCATTGGGGATTTATGCGTCCGAAAAAAACTTGGACAACCTCACAGCAAACCAATGGATACTGCTCGAGAAAACAGCGACAGTTCGTCAGTTTGAGGAGTTGACACGAAGAGTAAGCTCATCGAACGCAACGGCAGGAGATGTAATTCCAAATGTTTCCATTCAGATACCAATGCTTCTACAATGGCCAAGGAGATGCTGCACTTGAGTTGCAGAAAATGACGGAGGAAGATGTGCAAGATGAGCTTGAGCCGCAGCAGGACGACCCACTACAATATTGGAAGATTAACAAAGTTAGGTTCCCTAGTTTGGCCAAAATGGCTTGCAGATACCTATCAGCACCTGGCAGTAGTGTTGAAAGTGAGCAGCTGTTTAGCTCAGCAGCAAATATTGTGAATGAAACCAGAAACAGGCTGACACCTGAACATGCAGAGATGATTTTGTTCCTTAAAGGTCCCATGGCATGAAATTTTCACTTTCTGAGGTTTTTGAACGTTAATGTGAGCTCCCCTACCCTGTTTAGCCCCCCCCATGGCTAAAAGTTGCAAAATGTGTCAACTGAGCATTTGTGGTCCTTTTCTGCGTTTGAAAAAAACACAGCTCAAACGGGCGATTCTGAACAAGGAAACTTTCTGACGTCACACGGAAAAAAAAATGCAAATGCAGTTCCACCACCCGTCTGTGTTTCTACCCACCGTCACGGCCAGAGTTTGGACCGCAAAGGAGCTGCAATGCGAAAAACGTTTTTTTATTTCCCTGGAGGCACGTGTGAGTGTTTCCAGGTTCGGATGTCCTTAATCGACCCTCTGGACCTCTGAAACAGCAGTGGTTTATTTTCTGTGAAAATGTGTTTTTTTCATTGAAACGCCTCTCCTTTCTTCCTTTGCGCATAAAACGCGGAAGTGGAGCCAGCGCACCAGCGCGAGGAAACAGCGGAGAGTTTGCCCCCCCACCCCCACCCGCTCCTCTGGCCTGTCTGTGTCCTTCTCATTTGCATTCAAGCAACAACGCCCATAATGAGGTGTTCAGAGACATATTTTTTGACCATGCCTGTGTACATGGGTCTTTCTCATGCACTGAGTCTTGATTTTGTAGAAGGATTCATTTACAGTATTAGGGAACCATTAAGGAACCATATAAAATCATCAAGAAGTACCATGTCATGGGATCTTTAAAAAAGTCTGCCTGTTACTTTCTTAAAATAGGGCCTAGTTCAGAGGCTTCTACAGTGTGAGTTGACAAGTTTTTTCTGGGGATGCACCGATCCACATTTTCTCACTTCCAATCCGATCCTGATACCTGAATTTGGATATCGGCCGATACCGATACTATTCCGATACCAAAACTGTTTGTTTTCAATATTATCATCATTATTGTTTACCTACAAGTAAACTCATCTCTACAGGCAAGTAGGCCTATGATATGAACAAATGTTTGCATGTGTGTCCCAAAAGGCAACTTAAGGTAAGTATAAGTCATAAAAGGATGTCAAAAGAACAGGAAATCCTGTGATATGAGCCCCTCATGCACAACGAGCTGCAGCGTGTTACCTGGAGCGCCGCACAACAGAGCCCGTGTGAATCGTGGTCAATCCAGTGCACAGTGAGGCTTACCAGTGACACTGGACAGACATCCGATGTCCAAATATCTGTAGTAAAGCTCAGATCTGGAACTCTTTTTAGCTTCTCGGCTAACTTGGTTGACATTCGGTGGCAGAGTTCGGGTAGAGCAGTCTCTGATAATATCTCCTGGATGGTAAACTATATCTTGTCGCAACATAATCCATCAGGCTTGTATTGTAGGTCGCAATGGAGCTTCCGCCTCTTGGTACAACGGCTTTGCAAACATCGCACGTTGCTGTCTTGCTTTGAGGTGTTTCTACTAAAAAGTATTTCCACACAGCGGACATGTTGTGATGAAAAGTTGGTTCGCCTGCTAGCTCGCGCTGCTACTCCGCCTGCTAGCTGGCTGCAAACTGTGGAATGGATTTCCAGAACGGAGGCGTGTCTCATCATTACTCTGTGTTACATTGAGATCCGCCTCCGTTCAGGAAATCCATTCCACATTTTGCAGCAGGAGCAGAGCAGCCGACAGGGAATCACTTGTGGAGTCATTTCAGCAGATAATGTGTATATACAGACATGGCTCATGGATCGGAAATTTCCGATCCGTGAATTACGTTGATATCGGAACCTGATACTGATACTGGATCGTCCCATCCCTAATTTTTTCACAGCAGTCCCTCATAGTAGACATTTGTTTGGTTTACTTTACTTATTTTTGTTTGATATGGCAATATTACTTTTTGTTTTTATTGACACATGCCTGTAAGACATGTCAGAATGTTCATAAAAAATGCCCCTAAAAGAAAAGGTACGTCTTGTCAGTGTCTTGTCAGTCGTTAGTTTAATTAAGATGGCAATACCATTAAAGTGGTTCCTTGTTTATTGAAAGTTGTTGTTACTCACTGTTTGCAAAGTGGTAACTATGCATAACTTATAATGAGAATAAAACTAAAAACCTGCATTTCCATTTATTTATTTATTTATTTTTGGGGGGTGAGGGTTAAAAAGTATTGGTATCGATACTCGGTATCGGCAAGTACTGAAATGATTGTACTTGTACTCATATCGGTTTTCAAAAAAGGGGTATCTGTGAATCCCTACAAATCACTTCAGATATTCACTCAAACATTTACAAGTTCATGGACAGAAAAGACACCCCCTCAGCCTGACAGTAGAAGACTACAGACAAGTTCACAGAGTTCATGTCACAAGACTCACTTCAAATCACTTTTGTATCATTAGTGCTTTATAAATAATGTTTGATTGATTAATTGATTGATTGATTGATTGAAGACTGCATGTGTATGTGTAAGTGTGTACTCTCTTATCTCCTGCAGCTGCCCTGCTCCCCTCTCTGAGTCCTGGTCTGACTCCACAGATTAAAGAAGAACACGAAATCAAACAGGAGGAAGATGAGCTGCAAGTGTGAGTCTCAGACACTTTCAAACTGCAATTCCTTATTTTGTCATTCATTCATTCTTATTAATTTCTATTACAAATATTCAGATTGGGTTTGAAATATACAAATGTCTTATATTTTTCAGGTCTGTCCCAGAGTCCAGGGCTGTGAGGGTGAAGACAGAAGAGTCCTCAGCACATGAACAAAGAGAGACTGAGGGAGAGGACACGCAGGGACAGGACACCAGAACACATGTCCACTCAGAGACTGAGGGAGACACAGAGCACTCTTCTGACACTGATGAAGACTGGACAGCTCCACTCAGCAGTTCCCGTGCACACATGGACACAGAGGCTGATGGAGACGAGTCTGCACCAGAGACCAGAGCCACTGTGGACAACGGTGACATGTCAGGAACTGGCAAAGAGAGATTTGGGTCTAAATATAAACTACAAAAACCAAACTGTTCAGTTTGTCAGAAAACATTTACCACAAAGTTTAATCTCAAAACACATATGAGGATACACACAGGAGAGAAACCATTCGGCTGTTCAGTTTGTGAGAAAACATTTACCGAAATGTCTACTTTCAAAAAACATATGAGGACACACACAGGGGAGAAACCATTCGGCTGTTCAGTTTGTGAGAAAACATTTGCCCAAAAGTCTCATCTAAAAATACATATGAGGACACACACAGGGGAGAAACCATTCGGCTGTTCAGTTTGTGAGAAAACATTTGCCCAAACATCTGCTCTCAAAATACATATGAGGACACACACAGGGGAGAAACCATTCGGCTGTACAGTTTGTGAGAAAACATTTGCCGTAACGTCTCATCTCAAATATCATATGAGGACACACACAGGGGAGAAACCATTCGGCTGTCCAGTTTGTGAGAAAACATTTGTCCAAACATCTGCTCTCAAAAGACATATGAGGACACACACAGGGGAGAAACCATTCGGCTGTCCAGTTTGTCAGAAAACATTTGCCCGAACATGTACTCTCAAAACACATATGAGCACACACCGTAGACTAAATATATAAATTGTCGTAGCTAACGTGCCGCCGCATTCCAAATATGAAGTTCTCATGCGGCTCTTCCGGCTCCTACTGGTGTTCTCTCCCATTGACTTTGACACTGGAATATCGTGGCCCCTCTCTCTGTAACCGCTGCTGTGAGCCTCAATATTTTGGTCTTAAAATGTTTGTATTAACCCACTCTATATGATTCTTTTAAAAAATCCTGTTCATAATATATTTACTGCAGTTTTTTGTCACTTTGTTGTACATTTACAATAGTTATTAGGGGGAAACCTTCTGTTCTGTCTTCTGTTCTGTTCTATGTAAATTAAATCTGTATATATATAAGAACCAATAAAGCTAATCAAAGTCCACCAATGCCATCTTCATTACCAAGCGCACCCACAGAGAGAACTGTCATCTGAAAAAAAAAACAGTCACTAAATGGAAACATGTCAAGATAGATTCTCAATAATAATTGTTCACTACTTGACTTCCAATAATTTAAACACATTTGTATCATGACATGTTCATCAGGACTCCAGATCACCATTAGACCCTATTTGTATCATATGTTAATATAAAAAAAAAAGTAAAGGTTTTCTGTATTGTTACAAGAAATAATTTTGTGTATGATTTTGAATATTATAGTAGTAGTAATAGTATAGTATTGCTGGGTTTCGGCTGACATCCTAACTTTTTATATGTCAATATTAATATACACATGGGGGCAGTTAAAATATTGACGCAGCTTGGATGAGCTGCGAACCAAGATGGCGGCGCGTGAAGACGCAGCGGCCCCTCGTCCGGCCGATAGCGTAGTGTTTTCACCGTCTTTGTCTAGTCTATCTTGTTCGTCTTCAGTGTTTTCTAACAAGTACAGTAGGCAGTTCTTGCTGGACATAGGCAGAACTGGCCAGCACAACTCCCTGGACACTGTACTAGAGGAGAAGCTGGCGCGCTTCGGACTACTACGCCGGCCTGCTGCTAATGCTGCTAACGCTGCTACACCGGACTCGCCTGCCGCCCCCCGCCCGGAGAGGAGACGCCGCAAGCGGTGTGAGAGGAGGCAGAAGCGAGGCCGGCGCGGCGGTATCAGAGCTAGGCTAACGGCTAGCCCGCACCGGCCGGCCATTCCATCCATTCTCCTCGCCAACGTGCAGTCTCTGGACAATAAAATGGACTACATCAGACTGAGGGCTGCCCAGCGCGACGTGAGGGAGTGCTGTGTTTTTGTTTTTACGGAAACATGGCTCCATGACAACATCCCGGACTCAGCGGTGCGCCTGGACGAGCTAACATGCTACCGCTCGGACCGAGCTAGCGGTGTCCCCGGAGTTAAATCCCGCGGAGGGGGTTTAATAATTTTTCTTCGGGACACTTATTGTCGGGACGCTGTGGTGGTATGTAGACACTGTTCACCCCTAGTGGAGTTTATGATTCTGAAGTGCCGGCCTTTTTATCTCCCGCGTGAAATCACGGCAATATTGCTAGTGGTTGTTTACGTCCCCCCATCACCGAACAGCGCTGATAGGAGGGAGGCACTGTATGAGTTGTATAACTCTATTAGCGAGCAACAGACTGCTCACCCGGACGGATTTTTTATCCTTGCCGGGGATTTCAATCATGCAGACCTCAAAACTGTCATGCCACAAATGCATCAGCATGTTGATTTCCCAACCAGGGGAAACAACATTTTGGACATGGTTTACACTACACACAGGGGAGCATACAAGGCTTACCCCCTCCCCCACATAGGCCTCTCTGACCACATCTCTGTTGTGCTCAGACCGGCATACAGACCCCGTGTAAGGGTCTCTAGGCCGGCTCTGAAGCAGATCCAGGTGTGGCCAGAGGGGGCCTCGTCTGCACTACAGCACTGCCTCGGTACAACAGACTGGGCAGTGTTCAAACAGGCCGCCACATACAACAATCACACTGACATTGAGGAGTACGCAGACACTGTGACCTCCTACATCACCAAATGCATTGGTGATGTCACACACACAAAAACAATCACCACCAGGGCTAACCAGAAGCCATGGCTGACAGGGGAGGTTCACAGGCTGTTGAGAGCCAGGAACGCTGCCTTCAGAGCTGGGGATGTCCCCCATCTGAGGGCAGCAAGAGCCAACCTGTCCCGTGGAATCAGGAAAGCCAAACACAAATACACACAGAAAATAACCGGACACTTTAGAGATAGCAGGGACACACGGAGTCTGTGGCAGGGCATCCAGAACATCACGGATTACAAACCCTTGCCACAGACCTGTGACAATAATATCACCCTGCTCAATGACCTCAACAGCTTCTTTGCACGGTTTGAGGCAGGAAATGACACCCGGCCCCAAAAAACTCCACCACCTCCCCACGACCAGCCCCTGTGTGTGTCTGCAGCCAGCGTGAAGAGGACACTCTCCAGGATCAACACCCGCAAGGCTGCAGGCCCGGACAACATTCCTGGTCGTGTGTTGAAAGACTGTGCAGAGGAGCTCAAGGATGTCTTCACAGACATCTTTAATGCTTCTCTGAGCCAGGCTGTCGTTCCCTCCTGCTTCAAAACCACTACCATCGTTCCCGTGCCAAAGAAGCCCACTCCGGCCACTTTTAATGACTATCGCCCTGTTGCACTGACCCCCATCATCATGAAGTGCTTTGAACGGCTAGTCATGGCACACATCAAATCCACCCTCCCCCCACCCTAGACCCATACCAGTTTGCATACCGGGCCAACCGCTCTACCGAGGATGCAATCTGTTCTGCACTTCACCCGGCTCTCACCCACCTAGACAATAAAGACTCATATGTGAGAATGCTGTTCATAGATTTCAGTTCAGCATTCAACACTATAATCCCACAGCAGCTCATTATCAAACTAGACCACCTGGGGCTTCAGACCTCACTGTGTAATTGGCTGCTGGACTTCCTCAGTGAGAGGCCACAGGCAGTGCGGGTCGGCAGAAACACCTCAAGCTGCATTAGACTGAGCACATCGGACTGAGCACTGTGTGCTCAGTCCGATGTTCTTCACTCTGCTGACCCACGACTGCTCACCAGCGTTCAGCACCAATCACATAGTGAAGTTTGCGGACGATACGACTGTGGTGGGTCTCATCTCTAATAACGATGAGACAAACTACAGGAGTGAGGTGAGCCTTCTGACCCAGTGGTGCAGCAATAACAATCTCCTTCTTAATGTTGAAAAGACCAAGGAGATTGTTGTTGACTTCCGGAGAGGCCCCACCCAGCACCCCCCACTGTCCATCAATGGTGCTGCTGTAGAGAGGGTGAGCAGCACCAAATTCCTGGGGGTGCACATCAGTGAGGACCTCTCCTGGACAGTGAATACTGTATCACTGGCAAAGAGGGCTCAGAAGCGCCTCTATTTCCTCCGCAAACTGAGGAGAGCTGGAGCCCCTCCACCCATTATGACCACCTTCTACCGAGGCACCATTGAGAGCGTCCTGACCAGCTGCATCACTGTGTGGTACGGGAGCTGCACTGAACAGAACAGGAAAGCCCTGCAGCGCATAGTGAATGCAGCTGGGAGGATCGCTGGTGTCTCTCTCCCCTCCCTCCTAGACATTTTTAACACCCGGCTCACCCGCAGAGCGTCCAGCATTGTGGGTGACCCGAGCCACCCCGCACATAGCCTGTTCAGCCTCCTGCCCTCGGGGAGAAGGTACCGGAGTCTCCGGGCCCACTCCACCAGGCTTTCAAACAGCTTCATCCACCAGGCTGTCAGGAGGCTGAACTCACACCCGAACTCACACCCGAACTCCCACCTTACCCATCTCCCACCCCCACCCCCCATATTGGCATAACCTGTATTCCATAAAAAGACCTATCACTCTAGACACTTTAAAAAAAAAAAAAAAAAACTGCTGCTAAGGACTACTGTTGCACTGTTGCACATTTACATTTACTACTGGATTTTACTCCTGTTGCACTGTTGTTTACTACTGTTATTGCACACTTACATTTACTACTGGAATTTTTAGTACTGTTGTTTACTCCTGTTATTGAATTTTACCCCCGTTGCACTGTCGTTTACTACTGTTATTGCACATTGACTACTGGAATTTTAGTACTGTTGTTTACTCCTGTTACTGCACTAGAATTACTACTGTTGCACATTTATTTTTATTTTATCTTAACTCCTATGCACATTCTACTGCACATGACCAAGTCACTGCTGTATCTTCCATTGCACATTTTTGATGCACACTGCACACTTTGGAAATCTGTATATAGTATAGTTTATTTATTATGTTGCACTGTTTTAAGATTTTAGATCGTAGACTTTAGTTTTAACTTAGATCTCTGTCTTAGATAGTTTTTTGTTGTGTTTTGTCTTCATATTGTATTTTGTACACTGTCTTTTTGCACTACCTGGCCAGAGAGAAACAAAATTTCGATTCACTGTATGTTGAACACATATGGCAGAATTGACAATAAAGCTGACTTTGAACTTTGAACTTTGAACTTGAAATGTACTCCACCAAAATAAACTTTTGTCCAATTGAAACTGAATTTCTCCTTTGCCATGGATTCTACCTGGACGACTGAGGGATTTTACACACATTACTGGACTATGGAATTTTGTGAAATCATCTAACACAGCAACTGGTAAAGGGAAAAATTCAATTTGTCAACTGGACAAAGTTTATTTGGTCGAAGACGTTTCTCAGCTCATCCAAGCTACTTCGTCAGTTCTGGCTAGAGTGCTGGTGGACACTGCTTATATCTGCCTGAAGGGAGGAGCTCACTACAATGAAATTACTCTGAAACTATCCCACCTCTTTGTTTTCAGTTTCTGTCTGGGGTCTTGTTTAGCATACCCATTCAGTACCATAATGGGTGTCAAACTACAAATCAGATCTCACTTGTCCATTTACTCTTACTTGAAGTAGTTTCCCTACTTTTACTACTGCTTTGTACTTTTACTTGAATTATTTTATTTTTGGAGTAATTATTACTCTTACCTGAGTACAGTTTTTTTGGCTTCTCTGTTCACGTCTATCAGTCTGATAAACACAGCCGCCTCGCTCCCACCATTATGAAAAACAACACGACACAGACCTGCTGACCGTCCCTGACCAGTCGTCCTGTGAAACTGAGACACAAACGGACTGAGACGTGCAGTGGAAATGTTACTGCAGCAAAACTTTAATTTCCCTCAGGATCAATAAAGTATCTCTCTCTCTCTTTACTATTTACTCTGCTCTTACTATTTTTGAAAGATTTAATCACCCTCGCCCCACAACACACACTCACCAGGGGAGTAGACGGGGGGACAAAGCGGTCAGTTGTCCCCAGCATCTTAGAAGTCCAGAATTTGACCCTTTTCCTGTTCATTTATATTAGAGGGGGGCCCAAGTGAGGTGTCTTGTCCCAGGGCCCTAAATTTCTGTCTGTGTCCACCATGACACAGAGGAGAGATGAAGCCAAAACACCAACCCTCCACCAGGACACAGCACCCAGGGGAGAGGTGAGACCCCAGCCCTCTATCAGGGGCCCATGAGTCTTGTGATGGGGGTCATTAGTTACCACAGCGCTGGGAAAGATTTCAAACTTTTAAACTTGTCAGACTTTTAAATTGTTTTCAGAAAGTCCATGGGAAAAATTAATGAGAAATTTACTTCTGGGACCAGGCGGTGGGTGATCACTGTTGAGCTCCATTCCTCTGTTGTTGAAATATTTAGCACAGGTACTACCACACCAAACTTACTAATAATTAGAAAACCGTGATACCAAACCTATGCACTTTAATATTACATTCCAAAAGATACCTGAAAAAAGGGGAAAAAAACAAAACAAAACATCCATCCATTTTCTTCCTCTTATCCGGGGTCGGGTCGCGGGGGCAACAGTCTAAGCAGGGACTCCCAGACTTCCTTCACCCCGGACACTTCCTCCAGCTTTTCTGGGGGGACCCCAAAGCGTTCCCAGGCCAGCCGGGAGACATAGTCCCTTCAGCGTGTCCTGGGTCTTCCCTGGGGCCTCCTCCCGGATCTCCAGACATTGGAGAAAAACAAAACAAAAACTAATTGCATTTTATTTTATTTTATTTATTTTATTTGCAAAAACATTTCTTGAGGCTAAAGAATATTTAAATTCTGTAGCAAAAAATATATGTAACCTCAAATTAGATAAAATATTTACATTTTCTACTTTATGTTCCACTTCTAAACCAGCAGATGGCGCTACAACCTAATCGTTATACAGAGCGGCAGAAGCGCTTAGGCAAACTTTAAGATAACGCTCCAAAATGTCTCAGTTTTTCTCTCAAAAAGCGTGAAAATAAAAGTGACTGTCCTCTGTGTTCTGCTGTTGGTGTTCGCCGGGTTTGTGTCTCTTTACGCGGTGTGGAAATCCAGAGGTAACGCCGGAAAAATCCTCAGTTCCGGTCCGGAGCTAGCAGATTAGCCTGTGATGCTAACAGTCGTGTGTTTGTTTCGGTTTTTGTTTTGGTCCTCAGAGGAGCACATGTCTGATGTTTTGGTCTTTTGTTTTGGTCCTCAGAGGAGCACATGTCTGATGTTTTGGTCTTTTGTTTTGGTCCTCAGAGGAGCACATGTCTGATGTTTTGGTCTTTTGTTTTGGTCCTCAGAGGAGCACATGTCTGATGTTTTGGTCTTTTGTTTTGGTCCTCAGAGGAGCACATGTCTGACCGCACTCTGGGGTATTTCTTGGCTCTTGGTTTGATCCAGAGAGAAGATGCAGCGGACATCACCTGGGCCCAGGCCGTCAACAGCAGAAGCAAACTGACAGCGGCTCTAAACGGTCATTAAATCTGCTTTTTTTATGCAAACTACCCTATTTTAAGTCATTTTTTTAAAACTGTAACTATGGCTGGGTTTCATACTTAAACTTTGACTTAGACAAACTTTATTGATCCACAAGGGAAATAATTTGGATACACAGGGTAACAAAAATAGATGGTATAGCAAAAAAGATAGCAAGAGACATAATTATAAAAATAATAAGTGTATATGTACAAGTCAAAATAAAATAGAAAAATAAGTAATAAAATATCAAATCACAGCAATATACAGGAGACAAGAACGGCAGTGATGGACATCGTGGTTTATCATTACTTAAGATTGAGTTGTACAGTTGTAGGGAGTATTATCTGTTACATAAGGTGAGTTGTTGTACAGTTGTAGGGAGTATTATCTGTTACATAAGGGTGAGTTGTTGTACAGTTGTAGGGAGTATTATCTGTTACATAAGGTGAGTTGTTGTACAGTTGTAGGGAGTATTATCTGTTACATAAGGGTGAGTTGTTGTACAGTTGTAGGGAGTATTATCTGTTACATAAGGTGAGTTGTTGTACAGTTGTAGGGAGTATTATCTGTTACATAAGGGTGAGTTGTTGTACAGTTGTAGGGAGTATTATCTGTTACATAAGGTGAGTTGTTGTACAGTTGTAGGGAGTATTATCTGTTACATAAGGGTGAGTGGTTGTACAGTTGTAGGGAGTATTATCTGTTACATAAGGTGAGTTGTTGTACAGTTGTAGGGAGTATTATCTGTTACATAAGGGTGAGTTGTTGTACAGTTGTAGGGAGTATTATCTGTTACATAAGGTGAGTTGTACAGTTGTAGGGAGTATTATCTGTTACATAAGGTGAGTTGTTGTACAGTTGTAGGGAGTATTATAGTATGAATGTCATCCTGTATCTCTCACTGTTTGAGCGGAGCTGTAGGAGCCTGTTGGAGAATGACCCTCTGTCCCTCTAAATCAGGGGTGGGCAATTATTTTTCTCCAGGGGCCAAATGAGAAGCAGAAAATATTGTGGAGGGTCAAAAGTTTGAAGTCTACTCTGGTTATTAATTTTATTTCTACGTTGAAATCAGTAAATGTCATTGTTTACAGAAGCTGGTAAGTTTTGTGTTATTATTAAGTAATGAGAGAGTGAGGTTTTACAAAAACTGAATTTATTCAGTCAAATAATTCAAAACAATGGTAAATGTGAAACATTTGTAAGTCTTTTTCAGTCACATTAACCCCACAATGCTTTCTGAGTTTAACTTTGTATTAAGACACCACAATGTCTTTGTTTGCCAAATAATATAATACAAGATATGCCACAACATTTTTGTCCAACTGCCAAACTGTGTAGAAAAACGTCAGAGTTAGCATGCTTTTTTTCTTGATCAGTGAGAGAAATCTAACCTCTGTTGAGCTTTAACAAGTGCATCAAAGTCAGGTTCATGTTTGAGGTGGAGACAGATGATCATCAGTACAAATGCATCAGTACAAATGCATTATGTACATGTTTGAAAGTAGGTTTTATTTTCTTAATTCCAAGCAGCCTTTCACGGGCCGGTCAGAGCCGGCTCGCGGGCCGTATTTGTCCCCTGGGACTTGAAATGCCCGGGTCTGCTCTATGGTCTGGTGCAGTGGCTGAGCAGGAGTGTCCATGATGGAGAGCAGTTTGTCCAGTGTCCTCCTGTCCCTCACTGTGACAAATGTCTCCAGCTCACAGCCGATCACGTGACCAGCTTTACCGATCAATTTGTCAATCTGTCCAAAGTCCCTGTTCTTTCTTGTATTAAATTTCTTGTAAATTTGTAAATTTTCTGTTATATTATAGCTTATTGGTCTTCTACTTTATTTTATTCTATTTTATTTGTTGCATGTTAAGTGTTTGTTTACATTCCGCTCCAAGTACCGAGTTTTATTAAGTTATAATGACGGGGAATTAGATTTAACTGAGAAAAACACACTTCACCCTCCCTCCTCAGTACCCTTCACCTGTCAGAAACAGTTGTGGGGAGTATTATCTGTTACATAAGGGTGTTGTACTAATGTTATGTAATGTTATCTTTGGAAAACATTTGTATTTTTCTTTATATTTATTTTGACCTCCATTAGCTGTGGAAGCTAAAAAAAAAAAATAAAAAATAAAAAACAGACAGAAACACAAACACACCCTGGACCTACAGTAGTTCATACTGATATAATATAAAGAGTAAAAGAGAGATATGCAACTGTAACAGATTTGTCTTTTTGGGACACCACTGCTGCGTGACAAGATGCCGTTTCAGGAGTACTTTAAACTGATGTTTGGTATTTGCAATAATAATATATCTTCATTGATTATTCCAAGCAGACATTGATCTGTATTTTACAATGCTTCTTCCATGGTTTGTTTTTACATTATTTTAAATACCATGATGTCAATGAAAATTTACCATCGATGCTGCAAAAGTGTATCTGGATGCAATGATTATCTCACATATTAATTCTTGTATATCTTGTTGGTCTCAAGCATGTGAGACAACAAAACCTTTAAAGTCCTGATATAATCAACTGTTAAGATACTGGACAAAAAGCCACTGCGATATCATCACTGTCCAATATTTGCACAACATAACATGCTAAACTTTGACAATTTAATCACCTATTGAAATGTGCGATTAGTCTTTAAAATCTTAAATAACACAGCGCCTCCTCCAATGAAAAAATGTGTGCAGCTCTGAACAAACAGCCAGGACCTCCAGGTGACTGCAGATTACCTAAACGGAGCTCGGCCTTCGCACAGACACATTTTTCTTTCAAAGACATCAGAGAATGGAATAAATTGCCACAAAGTCTGAAATTTTCCTCTGACATGAAAAACTTTTCATTTAATGTTAAGAAATTATTATTGGAGAATCAGCAGTGTCAGCATTAAGAATGGTAAGTAGTATGAATGTTACTGTGTAATAATTGGTCATTTGTAGTGTGTGAGTGTCTATTGATTATATTGATTACATTTTATATTGTAATTCTCACCTGCTCATGGACTACAGGTGGAAACTAGCTTCAGCTATAATCTGGTGTGAAGCGTCTTTAATGTTTTTACACATTGTCCCTGTCAAATAAACTAACAAAAGAAAGAAAGATGAA
Organism: Paratrypauchen microcephalus; assembly: GCA_036785185.1. Taxonomy (NCBI): domain Eukaryota; kingdom Metazoa; phylum Chordata; class Actinopteri; order Gobiiformes; family Gobiidae; genus Paratrypauchen; species Paratrypauchen microcephalus. The sequence goes on along the minus strand of JAVJIX010000016.1, from coordinate 186,811 downwards.
ATTAACCAAAGCTCCAGTTCAATAAATGTCTCCAGCTTCAAAGATCTCGTAGGAATATGCTGGGACATATTGTGCAGCGTAAATGTCCTCTGCACCCTGTATTCACTGTCCCTCCTCTGCATCTGACTTTATCAACGGGGCTGCTGTGGAGAGAGTAAGCAGCACTAAGTTCCTGGGTGTGCAGATCTCTGAGGACCTCTCCTGGTCAAAGAACACTGCATCACTGGCCATAAAGTCCAACAGCGACTCTACTTCCTCCACAAGCTGAAGAGAGCCAGAGCCCCAGCTCCATCATGAGCACCTTCTACAGAGGCACCATAGGTCACATCCTCACCAGCTGCATCACTGTGTGGTATGGCACCTGCACCGTGTCCTGCACCCGGAAAAAGCTACACCGAGTAGTGAGAGCAGCTGAGAGAATCGTGGGTGTCTCTCTCCCCTCCCTGCAGGACATCTACCGCACCCGTCTCACCCGCAAAGCCCTCTGGGTGACCCCACCCACCCATCCAACTGCCTCTTCAGTCTGCTGCCATCAGGAAGGAGACTGAGGAGCCTCAGGGCCAAGACCAGCAGACTGAAAGACAGCTTCATCCACCAAGCTGTCAGGATGCTCAACTCTCTCCCTGCCCTCCCTCGCCCAATGACACTGCTGCTTAAATGACTCTGACACTGCTGCTTAAATGACTGACACTGCTGCTTAAATGACACATTTGAGCTTTATTCCGCTCCACATTGTGTTTTACTTATTTATATTATATACAAGCCTTTTGTACTTTTGCTACGGGTATATGTGATGTTTTAGTCATGGTGTTTATTATCTTGTTTATCAGATGTTTTATGTTCACTGTGGGCCTAGGGGGCACTGCAATTTCAAATCCTGTGTATGGTTTTTGACAATAAAGCTGACTTTGAACTTTGAACTTCATCTACAAGTCCAAATAATGGCTGCGATCATTCCTAATTTCCTATTGTGGAACATTTTAACAAAGTCACATTTGTTCTTCTCCCCGTCATTTTGTCAGAGCAGCCGGATCGTACAGACTCTTCCTTCAGCTCGTGTAATCCCGTGTATTTCCACTCCAAATCACTGAATCGGCTCGAGCCTGTTGTATTCCAAATTTGGTTACGGTCTACCTGGGTCTTGTCAGTTTTTTGGCTGTTGAAGTCTTTTTATAAACGTTGAGGTATTTTTTCATAAAGCAGCACAAGAGTACACAAAGAACAAAAGGATGAGCCCCATTATGATTTTAAAGGTGCACTGTGTAACTTTTCCGGTGGAGGGTCCATCAAATGCAAATTATATTTCTACTAAATATTTATCAATTTAGCTTATTCATGTTTTTTTTTCCAAATTATAACAAATGTCTCTTTTTACACTCTTCATAGAGTAATTAACACAAGAGTCGAATCAGAGTCAGAAAAATCTAAAAACTTTTACTCTTTTCAGTCAAAATTAGGAATATAAAATAAAATTGAAATGTAATTCTAAGGCAATGGTTAAAAACGTATTGTTTTTCCACTGGGGGGCTCCACATATCATAAAGGAGTTTATGAAAACATTATTTAATAATTATATATTAAAAAAATACTTCAATAACGATCCACTGATGGGTTGAGAGAAAAGTCTGATTCAAAACTAGTCCCTGGTGTTTAGGACATTTCCGCTGAATTCCACTGGAAGGGCGCCCTTTCACTCCGACTCCAGAGATCTGAGAAGAGTTCAGGGGCTTAGGGGCTGTACTGAAGCCCTGAGGTTGTAGTTCAAATCCAGTCTCTGACCAGGCTGAGCGACTGTGTGGGTCAGAGGATAAGACACAGTCACCTTCTGCTTCATTTATTTCAATGTTTTAAGTTTTGATTTTATTGTAAAAAGTCTTGGTACAAGGTCCCTTGTAAAGGGCTCTAGAAATAAAGTTTGACGGGTGGAAAAAAAATAGAAAAAAAAAAACTTGATAGCTGTAACCACAATAGAAATGTAATTAATTGCAAAGTCTGTCTTTTTTGTATATTAAACTCCAACTTCTGGAACTGACTGCTTTTTACAGCGCAAGTCAAAAACATGTTTATTTTAAAAAATAAATGAAGAAACAGTGATGACTGATCCAGAATTAACAGAATTAAATGCGGTGATTGGTCAAAATTGCAACACCGCCCTGAATTCACAGGGATTGGCTGAAGTTGCGCTGAAGTTGCAAATTCCTGGAGGGTCTGTAAAAGAAATGCATTGTACTGAGACGTACTGGTACTTAAAAGCCCTTAGAATACTGTACTTGAAGAGCTTTAAAGGACCTTCTAATGATTTCCCTGCATTTGTCTACTCCAGACCAGTGTTAAAAGGAAGTCACATACACAAAAAAATCAAACTTATAAATGTGAAAATCTGCCACTTGCTTTGGTGTAATGCGGCTATGAAGAGGCGGGGCCAGGAGCAGAGAATCAGTCTGAATCAGAATCAGTTTTTTTGTAGTTCAGGAGAAGGGCCTTTACACCATGCAGTGTGTTGTAAAAGTGTAGAAGCAGCTGCCTGTGACTCTCTCAGAGGGTTGTTTCTCTGTTATGGTTCAAAATCAGATACAAGAGCTGGATCTGGACCAAACGTCTTTATTTTGAGTCGTCAGCAGCAAACTCCAAAACAGAATTTAGAACAAGAGAATTTCATGAACACAATCAATAATCCCTCAATCACAGAGTTTTGTGAGTTCTCATGTGAATATTCAAATGTTATCGACGTGTAAACTCTTTATTACAGATGGAACAGCTGTAAGGTCTCTCACCTGTGTGTCTTCACATGTCTAACAAGATGACTCTTAACAGAAAATGTCTTCTCACACACTGAACAGCTGTAAGGTCTTTCCCCTGTGTGTGTTCTCTCATGTTTAACAAGATGACTCTTAACAGAAAATGTCTTCTCACACACTGGACAGCTGTAAGGTCTTTCCCCTGTGTGTGTTCTCTCATGTTGGTTTAGATGAGCCTTTTGAGAAAATGTCTTCTCACACACTGAACAGCTGTAAGGTCTTTCCCCTGTGTGCGTTCTCTCATGTTTAACAAGATTACTGTTATTAGAAAATGTCTTCTGACACACTGAAGAGCTGTAAGGTCTTTCCCCTGTGTGCGTTCTCTCATGTGTAACGAGATTACTCTTTTTAGAAAATGTCTTCTGACACACTGAACAGCTGTAAGGTCTTTCCCCTGTGTGCGTTCTCTCATGTGTAACAAGGCTACTCTGAACAGAAAATGTCTTCTCACACACTGAACAGCTGTAAGGCCTTTCCCCTGTGTGTGTTCTCTCATGTCTAACAAGTTGACTCTTACAAGAAAATGACCTTTCACACGTTGAACAGCTGAATGGTTTCTTTGCGTGTATCTCTTCATGTTTTATCTAGGTTGGCCTTTCGGTTAAATGTTTTCCCACAGGTTGAACTGCTGAGTGGAGCTGTCCAGTCTTCATCAGTGTCAGAAGAGTGCTCTGTGTCTCCCTCAGTCTCTGAGGGGACATGTGTTCTGGTGTCCTGTCCCTGCGTGTCCTCTCCCTCAGTCTCTCTTTGTTCATGTGCTGAGGACTCTTCTGTCTTCACCCTCACAGCCCTGGACTCTGGGACAGACCTGAAAAATATAAGACATTTGTATATTTCAAACCCAATCTGAATATTTGTAATAGAAATGAATAAGAATGAATGAATGACAAAATAAAGAATTGCAGTTGTGTCTGAGACTCACACTTGCAGCTCATCTTCCTCCTGTTTGATGTCGTGTTCTTCTTTAATCTGTGGAGTCAGACCAGGACTCAGAGAGGGGAGCTGGGCAGCTGCAGGAGATAAGAGAGTACACACTTACACATACACATGCAGTCTTCAATCAATCAAACATTATTTATAAAGCGCTTTTCATTGAAAAAAATGTAACACAAACTATCTTACAGAGATTAGAAACAATCCCACATTTCCTTACACTACTACTACTACTACTACTACTACTACTACTACTACTACTACTACTACTACTACTACTACTACTACTACTACTACTACTACTACTACTACTACTACTACTACTACTACTACTACTACTACTACTACTACTACTACTACTACTACTACTACTACTACTACTGGCATGAAACAGGAAAGGAGGACACTTGTGTCCAAAAAGGAGGACAAAGGCCCTAAAGTGAGGACACCTTGTTTTTGTTTTTTTGTTTTCCCTCGGGAAATCGGTCAAGAAAAACAACTTATGAATAATGTATGAAGTCATCATATATTTATTAACATGGAACACCCGTCAAAAACAAAAATGTGAGGAGCAAAAATCAGTCAATAGCATGAGCGGAGCTTTTGAGTGACAGCAGCTTCCAGACAATCAGGGGCTGCAGGGGCTGTATCAGCTGTATTACCGTTCACATGCTTTTTCCCTTACACTTCTACATTTCCTTTGCTGTTGTAATGCTGGATATTCTACAGTAATCGCCATGTCCAACGTTTACTCTAAGCTGCGCACTGCTCGCACATTCTCAGCGCACAAGAAAACCTATGCAATGCACTGTAAATCAGGGATGAAAGAGCTTTTAGCGGATCTCCGCTTTTTATTCAGCCGCAGGGTCTTTTTTTTTTTATATCTGCAAAGTGCGAGACGCGCGAGGGGGGGTGCATTTCGGATGTCGCGCACAGGGAGTTAGTGTGTTTGCTCAGACACATTAAAAATTAGGGGGAACATTGGCCATGTCCCAATTCCAAGTATTACTAGTCGCAATAGAATAATATTTTTGTCTGTAGGGAACAAGGAGCAGACCACCCGGCTCATTGAGCTGAGGCGGGATCTGTTCCATTTCACAGACATCCATGTGATCCCTGGACTGCACTCAGGGGTCAGCGAGTATGCACCGCCTCGACTGCAGGCTGAGACCACAGTCCGAACTGTGCATTCGCTGAATTGGGAAACGGCGAACATCGCAGAGTAGCAAGTGTAAATAATTGGTGGGGATTTATTACGATTTATGCAACGGTGTCCGACGAGGGTCAGAAAGGAGGACAAAATGTAAAAAAGGAGGACACGTGACAGACGGCCAGACAGACAGCTCTGAAACCGGACTGTCCGGACGAAATCCGGATGAATGGTCACCCTAACTACTACTACTACTACTACTGAAACCACCACCACCACTACAGCTATCCCTAAATGTAATACTATCACTGCATCGCAAGTATGACTGCTATATACTGCTATGTGCTAATACTGCTCACAAGTAGTATAATTTCTACCTTACCACCTCTAATAATGACAATTACTACCACACTAGAACTGCATACTATTGATAGTAATGGTACAATATATCTAAAAATCAATCAATCAATCAAAACTTTATGTATAAAGCACTAATCATACAAAAGTGATTTGTGAGTCTTGTGACATGAAATCTGAACTTGTCTCACACGGCATTTCTCACACACGGCATTTCTCACGCAATTCAAGCCCCCCCCCCCCCCGCCCGCTCCTCGGAAATTACGCAGTCTCACGCATGACCCCGCTCAAAACTTGAGAGCCCTGTAATGGCTAACGACTTTTCTACATCATGCATTTTTCATACTTAACATTAACGCCCATAGGCTAAAAATCGGGTCCATACGATCCATAAGACTTACCGGCTCTGTCGAGCACGTCTCTCTGGCTCAGAGTCCTCAGAACCGAGTCCAAGACCCACTGGAGCCTCTGGTTCTCGTGTCTGAGGCGGAGCATTTCCTCCTCCATGGTCCTGCAGAAATATACATTTAATTTGTGATGTTATTATATATTGTTGCTGCCTGAAATGAATTTTATTTGGGATAATAAAGAATTATTAAAAGGTCCCATGGCATGAAATTTTCACTTTCTGAGGTTTTTGAACGTTAATGTGAGCTCCCCTACCCTGTTTAGGCCCCCCCCCCCCATGGCTAAAAGTTGCGAAATGTCTAAACTGAGCATTTGCGATCCTTTTCTGCATTACACAAAACCAGTTTTGAAACGGGCGAGTTCGGACAAGGCACCTTTTTGACGTCAGATCGGCAAATGCAGCTCCAGCCCCTCCCTCTGTCTCCGCTTAGCGTCCCTGTATATCCCGCCCAGAGAGTTTGGACTGTGAATGCGCTACGCAATGCGAAATGCGTTTTTTTATTTGCCTGGAGGCACGTCCGAGTGTTTCTAGGCTCGCAAGTCCCTTACCCGACCCTCTGGACCTCTGAAATACCAGTGGTTTAATTTTATTTTCTGTGTAAATATGATTTTTTCATTGCAAAGTCTCTCATCTGTCTCTCACGGAAGAGCAGACAGAGCGGAGCCGAGCTGCGCTGAGCAGCGGGGGACCCCCCCCACCACCGCTCCTCAGCCAATCTCTCTGTCCTTCTCATTTGCAGTGAAGAAGCAACACCCACAATAAAGCATTTTAGACACATATCTAGCCTCATGAAGACTGTCAGAGTCATATCTCATGCAGTGAGTGTTGATTTTGAAGAAGGATTCATTTACAGTATTAGGGAACCTTTAAAGGGATATGCCACCCCCAGGTCAAATTTGGGCATCTCCCCACAGTCCAGAGACTAAAATAAGTGGTGGAAAGCGTTTTCCTGCTCACCCAGCCATTGTCCGAGTCTGTCGCCACTGACCGCCGCGGTCTCTGCAGCTACTCCGCCTTAGACTGGAGTCTAACGTCGCCAGAGAAAGATTTCGGCCAAAAGGAATTAATTTGCTCGATGCGTTTCCCAATTACTTTCTGTGTAGTGCGCATTCATATCGAGTGCAAATAAATGTGCAAATCAACACGGAGAGCTTGACTTGGTCATTTTGGGTGGGAACTATTTTCCAGTGCGGAAGAATAAAGCCGAATCACGCACCACGTTGTGCAACAGGGGAACTCCCTTCCTGGTGCGTAACTGGGATTCCCCTGGCAGCGTGCTGCGTGATTCGGCTTTATTCTTCCGCACTGGAAAATAGTTCCCACCCAAAATGACCAAGGGGAGAGTGTCAATCACTTGAATGTAAAATGAAAGTCACTTCGCTTCATCAGCACTCTCCAGTGTGCTTTCAGTCTCCCAAAGGCAACATTGTGGTCCTAGCAGAGCTGAGGTAAACATTAAATGACCCAAACGGTCACGTCCTCAGGCTTCATAACTTCCGACATCAACCCACACAACTTATCAAAGGTCCTCCGGGTCATTCGAAAGTTGCACCTCCAATTGTAAGAACACTCGATCCCAGAAGCCTCTGTCCCTGACCTTCATCCATACTGAACGTTTAGGCCTTCTGTGCTGTAGCAGAGTTTTTGCTCTCAACAAGTAATTTTCATTGATATTACAAGCAATCGAGGACAAACACCGACGACACAGTTTGTGTCATATTAACGACACAAAAACGCTGTTTTTTCGTTCATACAAACTTTAAACTCTGCAGAATGCACAACACGTACACCAATCCTGCTCCGTCAAACTCCTCGAACGCCATCTTTGTATACCATCAGATAGTTGTGTTGTGTTTTTATGTTGAGTAGCCATCACCCAGAAGTAGTTGGACTACAGCGCCACATAGCGTTGCGGAGCCGGCCAGGTCGCTGACCTGAATCCGATTGCGCGAGCTTCATGTGTACTCGGATTGGACGACAGACCACCCGCCGAGTAATGGGAGAAATCCAATCCGATCCTAATCATAGTTCATAGTTTGCTTTATTGTCGAAAAACAATCATGTACATGTACATAGAATGAATTCGAAATTTCGTTTCCCCACTAACCAGGCAGGACAGTGATAGAGTGGGCTAGGGGAGGGGCCGCTGCACTTGCGCGCGCCGCCGACTGGGAGATGCAGAACAGAAAAGATGCAATAAGTACAATCAGTGACAATTTAACAACATGTAATGACAGAAAAACAATTGGAGATATAACATAAGGTGATCTTTTTTGTTGGTTACATAAGGAAGGGGTCAGATTGGAAATCAATGAAGTTGATTGAACCGAGAGCAGAGATCAGACCTTTCTAAAGACAGGAATTCTACTATCCTAGAATCCGATCCTAACATGTGCATGCACTCACTGGCTAACACAGGGGTGGGCAAACTTTTTGACTCATGGGCCACAAAGGGTTCTAAAATTTAATAGAAGGGCCGGACCAGGAGCAGCTGGCTTTAGTGTTTTGGTAAAAACACTAAAATAACATGGGATATGTAGAAAAAATGTTAATAAAATACAGCATTGTGGGAAAAATAAAGGATTATCTTATCTTATCTTATCTTATCTTATCTTAATACGCCTCAACAAAGGTCAATGTATCTAGTGCGCCAGTTGTTGGAAAACACCAGAATTGCAGGGAAATTAAAACATTAAAAAGGCTTATTAATATAATTTCTTCAAGTTCGGCGAGCTGGATTAAAAGGCTTAACGGGCCGCATATGGCCCCCGGGCCGTAGTTTGCCTATGCCTGGGCTAACACATGTATAGTGTCAATAGTACTCTACACTAGTGTAATTTTTCTTAAAATGTTACACTGACTGCTTTTGAAAATGCTACACTGAATATCAATGCATTCAGACCAATATAATGTCAAATTTGACTACTAATAAACCCACCCACCCTTAACCACCACAACAACCCGCCAAACCTATCACAAAAAATACACAAGGCAAACACTTCTTCAGAAAAATAAGTCTTATTAAACGGTCACCACACCACAAATTATTAAGAATTAACAGTCTGCATGGATTCACATATAATTACAGTATGGAACAAGGTACACTTGGTCATCGGTGGCATATGAAAATTGCCTATCACAAGGTCTGAAATATACCAGGTCTTTTACACAGATCACTGTGAAAATCTCATTTTTCTCCTCAATACCAAATGCACTTAAATGATCAAAGAAAATATTCGAGACCTTACAAATCAAAAGATGGACTTTCTTGTCTTTAACAATTATACTGTCAATCCAACAAAAGCATCTCATTTTCAATTCTAGTGACCACATACATCCCAACTTGATACTCTGTGCCATAGTTTGACCCAGGAAGTGGTGGAAACTGACGGCACATCAAAAGCTTCATTCAGCACTTCTCCACCCTCTATACTGCTGACCAGGTCTTCGGAGATTGGGCCAAACTTTAATCTTTGGAATTTTTGAAATCACATTCACTGGTGTGGATGGTCCAGCTACAGGCTCAAATTCAAAACTGTTGACGGGATCTAGACCAAGACAGACTTTATGTGCTCGATATAGGTGACGTTTGTAACCAGAATATGTACAAAAAACAAATGAACAAACACAGTTCAAGCGCAGAGACCTTCCGGGATACAATCCATGCTCAAACTTCAAATGTCTAAATCATATAAAATAAATATAAAATAAATAAATAATAATGTCTTATGTATACAATTGCGTCTCATCTGACAGGTCTATTGCTCTTTGGTTGCTATTCCATCTATTTTTTCTTTTTCTCTGTTTTATATTGTACATTATATTTGGCATCAGGACCATCACGGACTACAGACTTGGTGATCAGCAGGTCAGCCACGATCCCACTCTGCCTGACACCCTAAACAGCTTTTTTGCGCGCTTTGACTCTCCAAACAGCAGAGAAATCATGTGCGGACCAGCTGGCAGGTGTTTTCCTGGACATCTTCAATCTGTCCCTACAGCTCTCTGTGGTCCCAGCCTGCCTGAAGTCCTCCATCATTGTGCCTGTGCCTAAAAAAACAACAATCACCTGCCTCAATGACTACCGCCCGATCGCACTGACCCCAGTGATCATGAAGTGTTTCGAGCGGATCCTCCTGAGACACATCAAGGACGTCATCCCTGCGGGCCTGGACAGCCTACAGTTCGCCTACAGGGAGAACCGCTCCATGGAGGATGCAGTCTCGCTAACACTCCACACGGCCCTGACTCACCTGCAGCGTCCTAACACCTATGTCAGGATGCGGTTTGTGGACTTCAGCTCGGCATTTAACACCGTCCTCCCAGACGTGCTGGTCCTGAAGCTCCACAGCCTAGGTCTGTTAGCATCACTCTGCTCCTGGATCAGTGACTTTCTCACCAACAGGCCCCAGGTGGTGAGGATGGGGGAGCTCACATCTGCACCACTGATCCTCAACACAGGAACACCGCAGGGTTGTGTGCTCAGCCCTGCACTCTTCACCCTCTTCACGCACGACTGCTCTGCAATCCACCCCACAAACATGGTTGTGAAGTTTGCAGACGACACCACCATGGTGGGTCTCATATCCAACGACAATGAGACCCACTACAGAGAGGAGGTTCAGAGCCTTACACAGTGGTGTTCAAGGAACAACCTCATTTGAACACCAGCAAGACATGGGAGGTGATAGTGGACTACAGAAGGTCCAGGAGTCCAGGAGGACTGAACTGTCGACAGCATAAAGTTCCTGGGCATTCACATCTCCTCTGACCTCTTGTGGACTGTTAACACTTCACACCTGGTGAAGAAGGCCCAACAGCGTCTCTTCTTCCTCAGGAAGCTGAGGCCTAGTCCCCACGACAACGTTCCTGTTTTTTTTTTTTTACCCAGGGTGAAAAAAAGTGTCGTCCACACACGTGTTGGATCAGAAAACATTCGTGTCAAGATGAGCACGGAGCGCTGAGTGAAAACGATGTAGTACATATGTCACACCGATAAGTGGTGCTGTAAACCGGAAAGAGCCAGAGCCGCCGGAAGCGCAAGACTACAAAGAGCACATGCGCATAAAGTTCTTTCTCTTTCGTAAACAAGCAAACACGTGTACTTTAGGGACCGTCAACAAAAGCAAATTTATTTTGTCCCCCTGCTCCACCAATGTAGACTGAACTTGTCTCATTTAAAACATTTCGCTCCTTTTTATATAATCGGCAAAAAAAAAAACATAAATCAGTGTCTGTGTTTTTAAATGTACTGTCATTTTAACTAACGCATTTTATCGCTTGTGTTTACAATTGTTTGCACCTTTTTAATATCATTTGCACTTAATTTTACTGTTTACAACTATTGCACTTTACATTTGATATTTTACTGTTATTTTACTCTGGACGTGTGCTGCTGACCTCTTGGCCAGGTCACCCTTGTAAACGAGGTCTTGATCTCAATGGGTTTTTACCTGGTTAAATAAAGGTTAAATAAAAAAAAATAAAATAAAAATGTAGCAGCGACTCCCTCCGGTAATGTGAAAATGCTGACCGTCCCTAACATAGACAGACGCCACAGAACGAAGATTTGCGCTGCGTGAGCAGAGTTTTTGCCTATAAATCGATAGTTAGTATTACTTGCTATCGTTTTATTAGATAGACATTAACAAGTAGAACTCTCGTTAGCCTTGGTCGTGTTATTTAGGCAAAATGCTTGTTTGGATCCTACTACGGGAATGTTAAACATACTCGGACATTATGTTGGCTTTTTGGCGAGAATATACAACCGGGGACCATCACAACGGGCAGCTATATATTTTTGTGTGTGATACTGCATGTGCCTGTTTGAAAAAGGTAAATTTTCATTCAATAAAAAAGACAAGAAATGGTTGCTCTTTTTCTTTATTTACAGCACACAACACGCTCATATTGGTATGGCCTCCCCATTGTCCACTATCTGCCTTTTCAGCGATGGGATCTTTCCAGTTTTAAAATACGTGTTCGTTTTTCGCCTGCCACACGACAACGCGACGGGGGGCATTCTCCGACTTCTCCACTCTGGAACCCGTTTTTAAAAAACACCGTTCTCACCCCCAAAAACGCCGGCGCCGTCTGGACGACAGGCCCAAACGCACACAAACTTCCCCGTTTCCTCCAAAAAACGTTGTCATGGGGACAGGCCCTGAAGCACTCTGGACTCTCCAGCCAACTTCTACTGAACTTTTACAGAGGCACTACTGAGAGCATCCTGTCTCTCAGTATGACGGTGTGGTATGGCAGCTGCACCGCAAAGAACAAAAAGGACTGGGTGGTGAGGACTGCACAGGGGATAGTGGGCTGTCGTCTGCCAGACCTGGACTCGGTCTACAGTTCCCAGGTTCAGCGGAAGGCCAGACGCATAGCGACTGACCCCACCCCGGCAATGGACCGTTTGTACCTCTCCCATCAGGGAAGCGGTACAGGACTATGACTGCGTGCACATGGGAAACTCCAAACCGATTGGGTTGGTTTTTTCACACTTGCTCGGCGGGTGGTCTGTCGTCCAATCCGTGTGCACATGCATGTCACGCAATCAGATTCAGGTCAGTGACCTGACCGCCCCCGCAACGCTATGTGACGCTGTAGTCCAACTACTTCCGGGTGATGGCTACTCAAATAAAAAAACAACACAGCTATCTGGCAGTATACTGCGATGGCTCTTCGAGGAGTTTGACAGAGCGGCAGTAGCGTACTTGTGCATTCTGCAGAGTTGGGTTGTTCGTATGAACGACAAAACAGCGTTTTTGGTTTCTTTAATACGACACGAACTGTGTCATCGGCGTTTGATATTACAAGCAATCGAGGACAATGAAAATTACGAGGACTGGGAGCTATTGAGTTCCTGCGTCACGTGACCTTTGGCACAATTCTGGTTGTCAGACGCCATCTTGGCAGTAAACATGACGACCAGTGGCGGCGCTAGCGATTTTAAACAGAGCGAGTACACATCTCATTTTAATTCCAGTGAAATTCGTCTTTATACAACAAAATTACAAAGATTAAATATTAGCGACCCTTACAATGCACCCGGTGTGCTTTTCAAGAGCATCTCATCCTGCCCTGAAGATGATTTACCCGACTTGCGCTATGCTGACATCCACAGCTATCTGGTAAACTTTCCATCCGTTTACTCTGGGGACTCCCTCAGAGCTTATAAAAGCTTGGAGGCGTATAAATGGTGTCAGTCCGGCTTCGTCACGCACATTCAGCTGTGGAGTCTTGCATCCAAAAACTGCGGCATCATCACTGCAAGGGTAAGTATTAAATTATCAGTCAGTGTCAATTAGGCAGTGTCAGTTAGCATTGTTTGTTTATTAGCCTGGCTAGCTGCAGCTGTGTCACAGTAGCCTACCATGTTTGTTTATCTTGGGTAGCTACTGCAATGCATCTGTAACTTAAGTTTGTATTTTCTAACGAACTCAACCAAAGAGGCTGGGGTTTTCAACCTGTAGTTATAATATATATATATATATATATATATATATATATATATATATATATATATATATATATATTTATTTAATTTCATAGGTTAATCACTCCCAACGGCTGAATGACAGTCAGCTAAAGCCATGGGTGGTGGTGAGGAACGACGGTGTTGTGCTAGGAGCCCACTGCAACTGTACAGCGGGACTCGGGGAGAGCTGCTCTCATGTGTCAGCTGTGCTCTTCAGACTGTGGGAGAAAAACAACGCAAGGCACGAGGAGATCAGCTGCACGTCTAAAAAATGCAAGTGGGCCTCTCCCAGTGAGGATGCTGCGAAGAATGTGGAGTACCAGCAGGGCAAGGACATTATATTCAACAGCAGTCAACAAAATAAGAAGGGGAATTCCACCAAGGGTACCTCTGCGCCACCATCTTTCCCACCCCTGACTGCTGCCGAGCAAGCTCAGCTCTACAAGAACCTTTCTCAGTGCCAGACTCAAGATGGGAAATCCTGCAGACCTGCCGTCCTGTCAGTTGTTCCCGGGTATGCCACATCCTATGTACCCAAGGCTGTCAAGCTGGATTTACCTGAACCCCTCACCAGTTTGTACGACAAGAAGGCAAGAGACCTGAGCCTGGCTGAACTACAAGAGCGGGCAGAAGAAATATTTGATGACTTGGCTGTCACTGAAGAACAGGTACAGAACATATTCTTTGCTTTTTTTGAACTAATGATTGAAATGTAATATCTACTATGTTATGTGCACGTGTACTGTGTGTGCTAATTTGCAATGTAAATTAGTAACTATTTGGATTGCTATGTTTTCTTCAGAGTGATATTGTAGAGGAGGAGACCCAAGCCCAGTCCAAGTCCAGAATTTGGTATGATCAGAGGAGTGGTAGGGTGACAGGATCTACCTTCAGAGCAGCAACCAGAACAGACATCAGAAAGCCAGCAGTGTCTCTCATGAGACAGATATGTTACCCAAAGTCCCATGTTTTCACCAGTGAGGCTACCAGGTATTCATGACCATAGAGAATTCCAGCCAATGTCAACATGCAGCTGAATATTATAACACACTCCAAATAGCATCCCATACGTTTCTGCCTTTGTTGATGCAAGGCTGATGCTCATCATCCCAAAAAGTGATGGCGTATGCATTTGATATCTTATTGTAACATTGTGACATGTGCGTCAGCTGACACTTTACAATACAGCAGTATGAGTGTGAGGTAAATGCAAACAGAGAGGGTAAATGCAGTAAGTAATAGGCTATTCTTTCAAAAAAAAAAAAAAAAGAGCAGAAGTACAGCAGTAAACATTTGTAAAGGGCAGGGAGGTAGCAATGTGGGGTGGCATTACTATTGTTCAAAACTAATATTTACATTGTTTCTTCAGATGGGGATGCAAGAATGAAGAACTGGCCAGAAGTTATTACGAAATGCAGCATCGACTATCACACACAGATGTCCGGGTGCGACCAGCCGGATTCAGAATTTCTACTCAGCACCCATTTATCGGGGCCTCACCTGATGGGTATGTGTCCTGTAGCTGCTGTGGCACAGGGGTAATAGAAATCAAATGCCCATTTTCAGCAAAGGACCTGTCTGTGAGTGAAGCTGTAAATTCTGTTGGACACTTTTGCCTGGAAAAAAATCTTGAAGGAAAAATTGAAGTCAAGCGAGACCATCCATACTTCTACCAAGTCCAGATGCAGCTATTTGTCACAAAATGTGATTACTGTGATTTTATTCTGTGGACGGAAAAGGAACTCTTCGTAGAACGCATTGCATTCGACTCAGAATTCTTTCAAGTACAACTTGAACTCGCTCGTGCCTTCTTCACAAAATGTATTATCCCAGAGTTGTTAGGAAAATGGTTTTCTGCACCTAAACAACCAACTGCTGACACCGATCCCCAGCAACAGTGGTGCTACTGCCGTGCACCTGCGGCAGGGAACATGCTCGTTTGTGCCTCAGGGTTCTGTGCCGTGAAGAGGTTCCACCAAACCTGCCTCCAGCTGAAAAGGGTACCAAAACAGTGGCTGTGTCCAAGCTGTAGGAAACTACTCAATGCCAAAAAAAAACCTTAATTACTTAGTCTTACTAACTTGTTCCGATGTTCGCATGGTTGCACAGTAAGAAGATAATAAAAAATTGTATGTGTAACAGCTGTGTCGTCCTTTATCATCCAGAACCTGTTGGGGAAAATTGTGTTTTAACATCTGGGTTGTCTCACCCTTTAACGAGACTAGCATAGTCACCTTTTAAAACCTGATTGAGTTAAAGGTGGAAATCTTGGTAAACACAATGCCACAATGTTGTTCTCTTCTGTCTGTAGCAGTATCTGTGACGAGCATAAAACATGGATAGATCACTCAAATCTAGTGTGTGAGAAAAGTAGTCACAACAAACAAGTGAGAAGCCATCATAAAGGTTTATTTTCAGTTGGCACACAAATTCACTCAAAGGGCACCACAGAATCTGGTACATTTGTTAGTGCACAACATACACTTACAATTTTATCAAGATAAGTGACATCATTTTCTGTCTCTATTTCTGTGAAAGTTATTGGCACAGTGCTTTGTAAGATAGTATATTTCTGACGAAGTACTCCTATGACTCTTTCAATGTGAATTCTTAAAGAGGCTAGGGATCTTGTATTCTCTATGTCAACAGGATCTAACTGTGCTTTCCCACGAGTAAATGCTGGGATTTTTAATTCAGCCAGACATCTTTCAATAGCCTCTTTCACCAGAAAGCCCCTGTCTGCCAAAACAATATCCCCTGGGAGAATATTAGGTAAAAAATTACTGTGTTCTGTAATGAATTTATCACTGGTGCGACCTCCCCATCCATTAGAAATGAAAGAAATTGAACCTTGAGGGCAAATGGCAATTAAATATTTCATGGTGTGATGTGATTTGTATTTTGAGTAACACTGTGCACTGGGTCGCAATCTACTTGGTTTCTCTAGAAATATTTCAAAACAATCTATGATACAAACAGTCTTCTCGTAGCCACCATTTCTAAATACATATGGAAGAGATGTTCTTAAAGATTCTCTATCAGGCCACACCACTAGACTTGGCACCAGTCTACAATAAATCAAATTAACACAGTGTTTGAAGTGTCTGGAGGCAGTAGTTGGATCAATGGCAAAATAAAAACCTAAAAAGTCAAAAGTCAAGTTCATTCGCAGCTTCATCAAAGTCAACATATATTGTTGAAAACATGTTATTGATGCTCTAAGTTTGAGAAATGGAGTCAAACATTGAAAGATGGTCATAAGACATGTATAGGTTGCTAACCCAGTGAGGGTATTCACCTTTTTGTCATCATTTTGCAAACTAAGCTCTGTCAGGGTCTTTCTATTTATTTTGTCCCTTAACAACATATTTTCAGTCCTTAGAGCTTGGCATTCTAGCTCAAGAGACTGGATGTGCTTACTACAGGTTTCAGAGGTGCAAGGTGGTGTTGCTGGATCAGGCTGGACAGGATCTTCATCACCTGAGTCTTCCAAAGGATCTGTGATGGGGGGCTCTATGACTTGGTTTTCTGTGATGGAGGGCTCTGTGGTTTGGTCTTCTGTTGCTGCATTGTTTTGGGGACAATCAATTGATGCCCTGATGAAACACAGAACCAGCAAATCATGCATAAAATACTGATGACAATGACATGTTTACACGTTTACTGTTTGACATGTTTCATGGAAGCAAATCATATGCTATTCCTTCATTAAATTACTGGTGTGGCGCTTTTCTTTATAACCACATCTTGGCAGCTAACTTTTTGAACACAGATCACAAGTAGACCCAACATGTAAATAATCAATCAGACGGGGCTTGATTTAACAACTAGTTTTACCCACCTTACACGGATGGCTTCTGCAGTTAGCTTTGCCTGCTCCATTTTCGATATTTTCGCCTTCTGCCTCCTGTTGAACACCTCCAGTCTAGCTGTCCGTCTCCTCTTCTCTGGAGACGGAAGATAGCCAAAAATCGATGGCACAAAGTCTGGACTTAAAGGGTTATCACTCTTTCTCCCTACAAAATAAAAAGGAATGTCAACAGGGGGTTGTTTACCACTAGCTTACTACAAGCTACTGCTAACTGGCTAGGCTGCGCCTGAACCTTGTTGAGTAAAAAGTAAAAAAGGGACGCCACGGTGTCCACTAATTATAATAACTGGGTGCTATGATTCAAAGATCAAAGATCTTTGATCTTTTGATCTTTGATCTTGAAGTTCTTAGGTAAAATTAAACTTCCAGAAATGTTTTCTAACATTGTACCGTCACCCACCTGATATGAAGTGTTCGCTGCACAAACGAAATCCTACGGCAGGCGGGTCCCACCTTTCAGTCTTCTTCTGATGGCTCCTGGCTCTTTTGATAGCACTTATCCACTTTTCCCTCCTCGCAGCATCTTTTGGGATGCGATAAAATGATAGAGCTAAGCCTCCTTTCTTCTTGCCCCGTCTGTTTCGACAACCTGGAGCACAACAGTTGTCTACCATCCTGTCAAGTTCGTCCTCCTTCACCGTGACAACCAGTCAGTGTCTGCCAATCTACTGACGCGATTACTGCCAAAATGGCTACGCCCATCATTTTTCGGAACGCGACCAGCAACTATGACGACGGGCGCAGGAAGTCAATACCGCACATGTTTTAATCATGTTCTGCCTTGTTTTTTGTTGCGTGCATCTTTTGTGCCACAAATAAAGGCATATCATTTGTAGCTATGGGTTTATCGTTCATTTATGTAAGGTCTGGGGAAAACTACACAACCACACTTTCATTTTGTATGTCTTTGTAATGCTTAGCTTATATTCTGTTGTCTCTTCCACTCTCTGTTTTGTCCTGTCTGAGTGAACAACTTAAGTAAATTTCCACACTGATTTTAATATTTACGTTTTTAATATTTAAGTTATACAACAATTTAAAAAAAACACACTCTTCTGATACTATGAGGCCACAATAGATAACTCAAAATGTTTGTAAAAGTACCCTGGGTGTTATTTCAAAAGCTTAAAACTCCGTGCAAAGCTTCCAGGTGCTGGTAACAACAGGAACATTGAATAATCCCAGAAAAAGACGAAAGTTTCCGCATACTCTTATTCCTTTATCGGGTTTTGAGCAAACAACGCGTTTCGATTCTACGTTATGTTCATAGTCCCGAAATGGTAGAAGATGGGACTTGTTGGTGCCGTGAAGAACGCTGTCGTAATGCGGGGAAGCTGTACGGTCTTGAACGGTCTCCCATTGTTCTTTCTTGCCGTGGCACACGCCGCCCTGGCGTTTTTCCACTTGATTTTGATTTGCTCCGGGGTCCGAGCAAACCCTGCCTCGGTCCTCGGTCGGTTTGGAGTTTCCCATGTGCACGCAGTCATTAAATAATTCCAGAAAAGACGAAATTTACCGCACACGCACACACACACTTTATTGTGCTAAGAGCAAACAACGCGTTTCGATTTTACCTGGCGAAACGCGTTGTTCGCGCTAAGCCCAATAAAGGAATAAGTAAAGTCAAGCGAGTGTGCGGTAAACTCCTTTTCTGGAATTGCCCTGTGTGTTACGTTCATAGTCCAGATATGGTGGAAGATGGGGCTTGTTGGTGCCATGCAGGACCGCTGTCCTGAGCCATGCGCTCTCGTAATGCGCTCTCCCGGTGTTCTTCTTGGCTGTGGCGTGCGCTGCCCTGGGGTTTTTCCATTTGATTTTGATTTGCTCAGGCGTCCGAACAAAACCTGCCTGCTCCATCTTCAACGCTATCTTCTGATAAAGACTAGCGTTTCTTGTGCGCCGTCTGTCCATAAAGTTTTAAATGTTTATCTCTCGCACCTGGTGCAGCATGAACCCAGTTTCTTAGTCTGTCCAGTAGTGCGTGCTTGTTGATTTCTTCACAGCCATGTTTTCTTCTGAAACAACAATTGGTACTTGGTACTGACTTGGTACTACCACTCTTACAACTTCCGGATGACATTCCTGAAATTGTATAGTATGTTAATCCAATCCAAAATCGTTCACATGACGACTCCAAGTGGTTTGCAAACGGCCCAGGCCAGCGGTTTGTGGGGGATGGGGCAGACCAATCCCAATCCAAACCAATCCCTGTGCACATGGGGCCATTACGACCCCAATCAGTTTGCAAATGGTTTGGAGTTTACCATGTGCACGCAGTCTATTAAAGCAACCACTTCACGGCTCAGACAGTTTTTTCCCCAGAGCTGTGAAGGCCATCACCCCACTGCATCCCATCCCCCTCGAGCACACCCACAGAACTGGCCCCCACCCCCCATCATCTCACAGACACAGGGCATAAGATGGACATTAGGTTTACCAAATTGACTGGCACTAAGTGCACTTTACTGCAACACCCACTTTACACTGCAGACACTTTACACTACTGGTACTGTATTTATAATGCTTTTTAAAAATCTATTTATGATAGTTTTTATCTTTATGCTTGTTGTGTTGTATTTTTATACTTCTGTAGCCGGGAGTCCATCAAAATTTCGTTATGCTTGCATAATGACAATAAAGAATCTTGAATGAGTGAGCTACCGTACCCAAAACAATTTCCCTTGTGGATCAATAAAGTTTGTCTAAGTCTAAGTAAGTCTAGGTAAATATCCTGCTGTGTTGTATATATCCTACTTAAATCGGGTTCTTCCATGCCCCTAATGTTTACTTGGATATAGCCTACACACTCAGTAAAGCGTATAGCAACAGCACACTTACCTGTGTGATGCTTCGTCTTGTTGCAGACTGAGTGGGGGGAGGGCTACGCCGAATCTTCTTCAGTGCTCTAGGAGTTTTAGAAGGAGTTGAGCGTTCTCGTTTCTCACCAGCTCCAGGTGTTGTCTGTTGTTGGTTCAGTATCAAGAGTTCCTCGTCTTGTTGCTATTTGCGAAAAATGGGTAGGTCCCGTTCCAAGCGCCCGACAAGGTTTCCACAAGTCCTACACATTCTAATAGATCTATTTAACTCGGGTCTTAATGCAAACACCCGAACTCGCAAGTCGTTGCAAGAAAGGTGAGCTTCGTGACTTATAACCCTGTTCGAAAATCAACATGGAGTTTCCAATTACACCACGTGTCCTCATGTTTTTACCGCAACAACGACATTAGTGATTTACAGCGATCTCTAGCACTAGCCATGTTGAATTAGCTCTCCTGTGGGTGCCCGATGTGGGCTCTGTGTGTTCTGCACATGCGCACAATGATGTATAATGACGTATCATGACGTATCAGGAAGAAGGAGGGTTTATCTGCCCGATTCGGGCTTTTTTAAAAATTATTATTATTTATTTTATTTACGACAGACACATATTTTGACAACAAAGGCAATTTTCGGCATGATAGATGGATAGATAAAGATTAAAAAAAATGTAATAAATAAATAATAAATAAATAAATTATACATCAAAAATAAAAATAAGTATGTAAATAAATACTCAAATAAATAAATTAATGTATTATGTATTAAAAATACATAATATATAAAAATAAATAAGACATTAAAACTTTTTGAGGCAACTGTAGAACCTTAAAAAATGTTTTTGTTAGGTTAACTTCACATGGGTTTAACACCAAAATGTCCCCAATGTACATTACAGAGGACATGTTACAACATGATGAATAAAAATAAAATTAACAAAATGCAAATGCTAAGGTGTTAATTTACCTCCAAAGAGAAAATAATAATAATAATAATAACAATAATAATAATAATAATAATAATAATAATAATAATAATAATAATAATAATAATAATAATAATAATAATAATATGTATTAAAAAAGATAGATAAAGATACAAAAAGATAGATAAATCACACGAGACAACCACCCTGAGGTAGGCCGTTTCCCAATTCACCGACGGCACGCTTGTTAGCGTCCTTGGAACGGGATATGCGTCATATCCGGCGCGACAAGGGCCGTTCCATTCGTTTTTTTCCCCCTGCACCGTCAAGACGAGCTCTGAACGGCGCCGTCGTTTCCATGGAAATCGGGGCGTGGACCAAGTGTGCAAACATGCACGCTCCGCACACTTAAAAGCCCCAGCATGCACAGCGCGGGAGGATATATGACTACAAAGACCGACTCGCCAGCGACATCCACAAGTGAGAGTTGCGACGTCACTATAAAATATACTACTGGTTCACCTCACCTACAACTATGCTACATGAAACTCTTCATAAACTACACTAAACATGTGTGACAGTAGCCGTAACGGCATAGATCACGGCACCTGTTTTACCGTTCACATGCTTTTCCCCTTACACTTCTATATTTCCTTTGCTGTTGTAATGCTGGATATTCTACAGTATCGCCATGTCCAGCGTTTACTCTAAGCTGCGCACTGTTCGCACATTCTCAGCGCACAAGAAAACTTGTGCAGCGCACTGTAAACCAGGGATGAAAGAGCTTTTTATTCAGCCGCGGGGGCATTTTTTTTATATCTGCAAAGTGCGAGCCGCGCGGGGGGGGGGGGTTCATTTCGGATGTGGAGTTAGTGTGTTTGCTCAGACACATTAAAAATTAGGGGGAACATTGGCCATGTCCCAATTCCAAGTATTACTAGTCGCAATAGTATAATATTTTTGTCTTTAGGGAACAAGGAGCAGACCACCCAGCTCATTGAGCTGAGGCGGGACCTGTTCAATTTCGCAGGCGGCCATGTGAGAAACGTAGTGCACTAAGGACAGAGCGAGTGTGCGCCGTCTCGACGACAGACCGACGGCACACTCACAAGCGTGCCGTCGCTGAATTGGGAAACGGCCGTAATCTGCAGACAGAGCCGTAAACCAACTGCAAGGAACGAATCGGGCACTGTCGTGAAACCCGTACAACAATACACAAACTGCACATGTGTGAACACAGAGCCCACATCAGGTACTTCCGCCCACATTGGGTACCGACATCATAGGCAACATATAAACATTAAATCAGCCTATTTATTTGTTGATTTAAAAAGAAAAAAATCTGTCAAATATGCTGCCAAGTGTTTTAACTGTGGAAAAATATTAATTTAAAAAAAGATTGCAGTAATTATTGTAGATTTAATGTCCAGTTATGTGCAGAAAGTGGCCAATATTTTTAATCAGGAAATCAATTTTTTACTTTTTTTTTTAACCATCTCTGGAAAGAGTTGGCTAACAAAATAAATAAACACAGACACATTTTAAACACATTCTTATTTGACCTTTATTACAAGTCACTGCAATCATTTCATTAAATATGAACAGAGCAGAAAAAGTCCTTTTATTTCCCCCACACCGAAGTGTCTCCTCTCTCCTGCCCCCTGGAGGTCAGACGGCAGAACTCACTTCGTGACGTAGAAAAAGGGAGACACAGGTTTTAGTTCAGCCCTGAGTTTAGACTCTCAGGTTCCACAAAAACGATCTGCCGCAAAGTTTCAGATAAATATGAGACGTTTCACAAAGTTTTTCGCTTCTCAAACACCGATGGTTTATGGAGGGATTATTTTATTTCCATGTTCGCTGTTGTCCCTAAATCTGTTTTAAAGCTGCATTGTGGAACTTTTCTGGCGGAGGGTCCGTCAAACGTTTTCTCTGTGTGTGGAGATGTTATTGCTTTGTCTGGAATGTTTCACAGTATGGCATTAAACCTTTCTATCTTCACGGAGACCAAACCAGACCAAGTTACAGGTCAGATCTGTGGAGAGGCGACCCCGCTCACAGTCAGAATATCTGTTTTTCTGTATTTTTGCGCTATAAAACCACCTGTAATTGAATAAATGTAAAGTAGAGCTGTTTAATGTCACACTGTGGAACATTCCAGGTAGAGTAATGATGTATCCATAGAAACAAGCAGGTGACGGACCCTTTAAATCTCTGGTTATGTGTCGTTCAGTCTGGATGCGGTGGCGTCCTCCGTGCAGTTGCTGGAGCAGATCTGGGGCCCCTCGCCTCGTCCCGTGTGGGTGAACGCCGACGTGCTGCCTCGTCCCGTGTGGGTGAACGCCGACGTGCTGCCTGGTCCTGGCGAACATTGAGCTTTTGTCATCTGCAAAGTGCTAAAGTTTGTGTCATTTGGTGAGTGCGACCCCGTGCCCCGAGCACTCACGTTAAACGGATATCGCTAAACTACAAAATCTCCGGAAATGCTCCAAATGACACCAAAGTACTCTGGGTGAGTAAATGACGTTGTTTTATCACCGAAATAAGGTCCAGATTGTGAAAACGTTAATATTTCTTTAAGACAGTAAAAATCAGGTACGGCGCCTTTACTTGTGTCATTTCAAATATTTGCGTGAACTTGTTTTATGTTCTTCATGTTCGAGTTATGAGATCTTCCACAGTCGGTATTTAAGCTGCTCTGGGCCAAACGAGGAGAGTGTGTTAAAACTGCAGAACGCACAGCTCAGAGTTGTTTAATGTGTTTATACCTCGGCTACAAACTGAAACGTGTCACTTGTGAATGTGAAAAGTCTGTTCTGTCTGTAAACGTCCAAAACATCAGTTATTTCAGTGTTCATTTGTTTACCTGTTATTCTCAGCAGTTATTCTCTCTGACCGCGGTATAGACCCTTTAATAAATCATGAAAAAAGACTTAATTCAGGATGAACAAATGTTTTATTAAGAAGGATTCAGGCTTAGTAACCATCATAAAAATCATACCTTATAACTGTAGTCTATATTTGAGCTAAAAAGTTACACAGTGAGGCTTTAAGGATTTATTGTTGTATCTTTTCCTGTTTAAAAATGACAAAGTGTTGTGTATCTGTTGTGTTTCAGGTTTATGATGTGTTCGCTGGATCCAAACTGAAGACTCTAAACTGCACAGAGCGGTTCAGCGTTTCCATTAACCCGTCCGGAGTGGTCATGTGGTACCTCTCTCCAGCCAATAGGAACGCAGGACCCTGGGATCTGAACCAGGGTCTGAACCAGGGTCTGAACCAGGACAAGAACTGGGACCTGTTACGAAGAAACATCTGAATGTAGCTTTTATTTTAAATGAAATTGCAAAACCCTGTGTCCAGTGCACTCTGAGATAACAGAGAACTACAGGGATACTCCACTAAAATAAGATGAGAGGTGGGGACATATTTGTCCTTGTTGGGTCCTGGTTTGAGCCCAGTTTAGTCCAGATGTAGACCTGGTTTAGTCCTGGTCTAGTCCAGAATTAGTTCAGAATTATTTACAGTTTTGTTGTGTTTTTTGTGCTCGTGTGAACGCACCCTAACAAGGAGTAAAGCAAGATTAAACAAGAGCCAAACCTGGGCTAAATCTGGGCTAAACCTGGGCTACACCTGGATTAAACCTGGAATAAACCTGAGTTAAACCTGCACTAAACATGGACTAAAACCTGAGCTAATCCTGGGCTAAACATGGACTAAAACCTGGGCTGAACCTGGGCTAAACATGGACTAAAACCTGAGCTAAACCTGGGCTAAACATGGACTAAAACCTGGGTTAAACCTAGACTACACCTGGTCTAAATCTGGATTACACCTGGACTAAACCTGGACTCAATTTTGGCTAAACCTGGAATAAACCTAGACTACACCTGGGCTAAATCTGGACTAAACCTGGACTAAAACCTGGGCTAAATCTTTGCTAAACCTGGATTACACCTGGGCTAAACCTGGGCTAAACCTCGACTGCACCTGGACTACACCTGGCTAAAGCTGGACTACACCTGGACTACACCTGGACTAACCTTGGACCAAGAAGCAGCTCTTCTGTTGCATCACAAAACCCAAACTTCTGAATCCAGTTTCTTTTTATTCTTCATGACGGGCCTTAGCATAAAGGGAATATGATGTTTTTTGTTTTGTTTTTTCATTTTATTGTCTTCGTTTTGCCAGTAAATTGATCCATATAAATTATCCAGGAGAGGGAAGAGAGGAAGGAGAGAGAGGAGAGAGAGGGGGGGACACTGACGATCCAATCATGTCTGTGGAGCAGTGGAGAGTTTCACTGTAATTCAGTTTGAAAATAGTGTTTTGTTTATTTCTTGAATTTATTTATGATTTTTAACCCTAACCCAACAAAAGGAGCTAAAACCAACTCTCCCCTCCTCATGGTCTGGCCCACAACCTCCCCCAGAGGCTTTAAATATGGCCCACCTAGTATTTATTTTAGGCAACATTATTGTTTATTATTTATTTATTTTGGGGGATAAGCAATTTACATTTTTTCAAAACAATAAATAAGAACAACAACAACAATGGTGCGGAAACAACAAACATAAAGCAGCTCTACAGAAGCAGTTTGTTCTAATATTCAGACCCACTCTCTATAAACTGTGAACACACCATATGTTTATAGAACAACTTGAATTTATGGATATTTTGGCGTTTCTTGAGTCGTGTATCCAGACTGTTCCAGAGTTTTACACCACATGTCGACACACAGAAACTTTTACGGGTACTTGGAACATTTGGCAATTTGAAACTTCCACACCCTCTTAAATTATGAGTTCTCTCTCTCAGTTTGAAGTTTTGTAGATTCCTTGGTAGTAAACTGTTGAATGCTTTAAATAATATTAACAATGTAGAATATTTTACAAGGTCCGGAATCTTTATTGAATAAAAAGATTATGGGTGTGTTTTAAAATTCAAAATTCTAAAATTCACAAAGCTCGTTTCTGTAATATAATCAATGGATTAACTGTTCATTGGTAAGTGTTCCCCCACACTTCAACACAATATGTGAAATAATTTAAATTAACAACGTGTGAGTGATAATTAACAAAGAACACAGTGTTGTATATTAAACTGTACTGGTAGGATAATGAGAAATTAACAAATGGGTCAAATTAGATTAATATTATTTTGTCACATTAACTGAATATGTGTAACAGAGTTAAAAATGCATTTATTACTATTTCCTGGTTGTATTTTATGCTTGAATATAATTTATATGTGAATTTGAGACACGATGAGACAACAAAAGTAAGTTTGGTCTGGGTGGAAAAGAATATATTTGACAAAAACAACACACTTTTAGCATAAATACAAGAACACATGTTGAGAGGATAACGTTTTCACATGTAAGGGATGTGTTGTGCTGCGCTAATTTTGAGTTTTGAGCTAATCTCTGTTTTAGAGTTAGCATAAAATATACTCAAAATACACAATAACAAAACACAAAACTTGACCTTGATTTAGTTCTTGTTTCCCTTCCTTCCATGGAGCTAACGCTGCTATCCTGCCATGAGCTCCTGTCACATCACAACTGATGTGCTTCAAGTAGACAAAGGTTTAAAAAAAAGTTCAAAGTTACATTTTGTGGTGGAAATGACAGTGATCCATAGGGACAGGTGTTCTTTTTATGAAAAATAAATATAAAACCATGTTTATATAATAAAAATAGTAATTTATCCATCATAAATTTGTAAGTTCATCTTTGTGTCTAGTAAGTGCAGCATGAATAAAAAATTACAAATGTGTTTTTGTTTTTCTTATTTCTGCCTGGGACACAAATTCTTTGATAGTTGGAGAATCACCCAAAATCACTTTTTCAGTCCTGCTCAAAAACGTAATGGATAAAGTTCACGTTTATTTAAAGGAATTCAATATTTCACATTTTAATCTATTTGTTTTAAAAACTTCACATTTACTGAACCAAAAGCTTTGCCTCAGGGCTGTTATTGCAGGTCCTCTCCACTAAGGGGCGCCATCAGCTCAACCATCCACCCATCCCCTCCCTGTGTGAGTGTGGCAGAGTGGTTATCCCGTTTCCTCCTCTGCAGAGAGAGAGGAAGACATTTTTGATTAGATATTAATATTTCATTTAATTCACATATTTATAATCGTGGATCATCATGTTATAATTTGGACATTTTAAATCACAATATTAATCTTAAATTATTTCATAGATATAATTGTCCGAAAGCCTATGCACTCGATACTGACCTTTCATGCGCGTTGCTAGGCAACGATCTGCTCTTAATTGATTCGGCTAAATCAAAGATCAAAGATCAAAGATCAAAGTAAATCATATTCCTGTATACAACATCAGAATGATCACCTGTAATATGCTCAATTTAAACCTGAATAAAGCTGATTAAAGATTCTCTTACCAGAGTCTCCCACCCAACAAAGATCCAGCCCACACTTTACAATAATTTAATACTTTAATAATCCTTTATTATCCCAAAGAAAATTCATTTCAGGCAGCAACAATATATAATAACATCACAAATTAAATTTATAATTCTGCAGGACCATGGAGGAGGAGCTGCTCCGCCTCAGACACGAGAACCAGAGGCTCCAGCGGGTCTTGGACTCGGTTCTGAGGACTCTGAGCCTGAGAGTCGTGCCCGACAGAACCGGTAAGTCTTATGGATCGTATGGATCCGATTTTTAGCCTATGGGCGTTAATGTTAAGTATGAAAAATGCAGTTTGTTTATTTATTTATTTATTTATTTATTTATTTATTTATTTATTTATTTATTTATTTATTTATTTATTTATTTATTTATTTATTTATTTATTTATTTATTTATTTATTTATTTATTTATTTATTTATTTATTTATTTATTTATTTATTTATTTATTTATTTATTTATTTATTTATTTATTTATTTATTTATTTATTTATTTATTTATTTATTTATTTATTTATTTATTTATTTATTTATTTATTTATTTATTTATTTATTTATTTATTTATTTATTTATTTATTTATTTATTTATTTATTTATTTATTTATTTATTTCAGGGACAGTGCATATTAATCAACATTTCTGTAACTATGCCAGAATTAGCCAAAGGCTATTTTTCATCTGTAGTCCCTTGACAGCAGATACTGTCCACCTAAAAACAAGAATAAATATAGCTGCAAGCAGCAATGCGGGGGCCAAGCACCGTTTGACAGGGTCTAACAAGGTCTGACAGGATCTAACAGAGTCTGACAGGGTCTGACAGGGTCAGGGTCTAACCCTGTCAGAACAGACACATCAAAGACATATCAAAGGTTGCTATATGCGTTGCTAGGCAATTGACAAATTTCTGCAACTTTGACCTGCTGGTGCCACTAGACGGTTGGGGCTGGGGACCTATAAATCGCTGTGGGTAATGAGGAGACTGGCTGGAATGTGCATGCCAAATTTCACAACTTTTTACCGGACGGTTCTAGGGGCTGCCATAGACTTCCTATAGAATAGAAGAATAATAATAATAATCCTGAGACCAGAACATCAAAGCAAAGATCAAAGGGTTACTAGGCAACTTGCCTAGGCAACGGAATACAATTCCTATAGGGTGCCCAGCACCTCCGGTGCTTGGCCCCCTAAATATAGCTGCAAGCAGCAATGTGGGGCCAAGCACCGAAGGTGCATGTAGGCCTCAGCATGTAGGCAGCATGCAGGGTCTGACAGGGTCTAACAGGGTCTGACAGGGTCTAACAGAGTCTGACAGGGTCTAACAGGGTCTAACAGAGTCTGACAGAGTCTGACAGGGTTTAACAGGGTCTAACAGAGTCTGACAGGGTTTAACAGGGTCTGACAGAGTCTGACAGGGTTTAACAGGGTCTAACAAGATTTAACAGATCAAAGACACAGCAAAGACAGATCAAAGGTAAATTCCTGAAAATTCCTGCAATTTTGACCTGCTGGTGGCACTAGATGGTTTGGGGTGGGGGCCTATAAATTGCTGTGGGTAATGAGGAGACTGGCTGGAATGTGCATGCAAAATTTCACAACTTTTTACCAGACGGTTCTAGGGGTTGCCATAGACTCCCATGGTCAGAGGAATAATGTATAATAAGAATCAGTAGAAACACTATGGTGCCTAGCACCTTTGGTGCTTGTCCCCAAAAATTACAATACAATAAATACATAGAAAACAGTGGAAAAATATATACAGTATTACATAAGATGGCAGACTCACAACAAACATTCAGCTACACACCACCACTCATAACGAGAACAAATACAGACACACATGACAATCACACACAGACACACATGACACACACGACAATCCCATGACAATCACACACAGACACACACGACAATCGCACACAGACACACACGACAATCGCACACAGACACACACGACAATCACACACAGACACACATGACACACACGACAATCACACACAGACACACACGACAATCACACACAGACACACATGACACACACGACAATCCCATGACAATCACACACAGACACACATGACAATCACACACAGACACACACGACAATCACACACAGACACACATGACAATCACACACAGACACAGGGCAAGAGGCCAGCAGGGGGCAGCGACAGCAGATAAAGTCAATGTTCACAGATCTGGTTTGTAATTAGCCTTTGTTTTAACTGTATTTTAAAGGTTTGGTAAGTGTTAGCGGATCTGATGGTTGTGGGTGTGAGGTTCCAATTCGAGGCAGCACGAACTGAAAAAGCTGTTTGCCCAAAGGAACTTTTCCTGAGGGGGATGATGCAGTCTCCTCGTGCTGTTCCTCTAGTTCTACTGTGGCTGGTGGTTCTGATGGAGATAAACTGACTGAGTGGTGGAGATGATACACCGTCAATGATTTTATAGATTAGGCAGAGATTAGAGTATTTGATCATATTATCCAGGCTGAGTAAGTGATGCTTTTGCAGTATTGAACAGTGGCGAAAATGGTTTGTTTTTTTTATCCAGAATTTGAACAGTTCGCTTGTAGAGTGATTGCAGAGGTTTCAGTGTTGTGGTATTTGTCAGGGACCAGACGGGTAAACAGTATGTGATGTGAGAGAGAATCAGTGAGTACATGAACATTTTACATTTTAGCCATTAGCACCATGGCGATATGCTAACAGGTAATGACTTTTCTTAACAGCTTACAACCGGTGACTCCAAATCACTAGGGATGCACCGATACCGGTATCGGGTATCGGCCCGATACTTCATTAATATACTCTTACTCGTCAACCATTGGCCGATACCATGCACCGATACCAGTACTAGACGACATAGAGCACCATTACTGTAACGTTCAGTATGCCATTTGTTGTTTTACCAATCTTAAATGCATAGGGGGAGACAAAGAGTCAGAAAAGTACTTGTCCAATGTCCAGAGAAAAAGACACGGCAATGCTGAAACAAACTCCATCATGTCGTCAGGCTCAGCAGTTTGGCAGTATTTTCAAATTATAGAATGACAAAAGTAAGGCGAAATGTAAATTGTGCAGTGCCAAATTGGCAAGAGGTGGAAGAGAGAACACCTCATTTAACACACGCATTTTGATCAAGAATTTAAAAACACACCATGCTGGCGAATACACCGAATTCATCAAGGCTAGCAGCCGCCAACACCGGCCAACTTTAACGGAAGTGTTAAAGAGAAAGTGTCCAGAGATGGCTCCCGGCAAAAAAAATAACCGAGGCACTTATCAAGTTTATTGCACTGGACGACCAACTCTTTTCAGTTGTGGACGATATTGGATTCCAGCGATTGATAGATGTCCTCGAGCCCAGATACGAACTACCCAGCCGCCGTTTCATCACAGACGTGATGTTGCCTAAAGATTTCGATGGCGTCAGGACTCACGTGAAGTCGCTGGTACGTGACATCAAGACCATAAGTTTCACCACCAATATTTGGAGCAGCAGCATCTGCACCATGTCTGTTTGACGGCTCAGTGGATAGATGAAGCATCCACTCGTCATCAAGTAATACTCCACACGAGGCCATTTCAAGGCCACCGCACAAGCTTGGCTATAGTGGAGATATTCAATGAAATGCTACAGCTCTGGAGGATTCCAAAAAGTTCCGTTCATGTTGTCCTTCACGACAATGTGAGAAATATGATTCGGGGCATGAGTGATGCTGAAGTTCTTAGCTTGTGTTGCGCTGTGCATACTCTCCAGCTGGTGGTTAACGAGGGGCTACTATCACAGAGGAGTGTTGCTGATGCGGTGGCAGTGGATCGGAAGATAGTTGGCCATTTTAAAAAGTCTCCTCTGGCTTATGCTTGAAGACATCCAGTTGGTGATGATTTAGCCGAGAAAACACCTCCAACAGTATGTACCAATTCGGTGGAACAGCACGTTTTATATGATTCAGTCCTTGATTGAACAAAAACGGGCATTGGGGATTTATGCGTCCGAAAACAACTTGGACAACCTCACAGCAAACCAATGGATACTGCTCGAGAAAACAGCGACAGTTCTATGTCAGTTTGAGGAGTTGACACGAAGAGTAAGCTCATCGAACGCAACGGCAGGAGATGTAATTCCAAATGTTTCCATTCAGATACCAATGCTTCTACAGTGGCCAAGGAGATGCTGCACTTGAGTTGCAGAAAATGATGGAGGAGGACGTGCAAGATGAGCTTGAGCCACAGCAGCCACCCACCAAAACGGCACACACCAGGCCAGCAGTTGTATTGACCATATATTTAATGAAATCGCAAACAAGCAGGTAGCAGTAGCACTCTCCCCAGGCATTGTATGTTGCACTGCACAATTAGAGGAATACCTTGGGGAGGACCCTCTGGCCCGTGAGGACGACCCACTACAATATTGGAAGATTAACAAAGTTAGGTTCCCTAGTTTGGCCAAAATGGCTTGCAGATACCTATCAGCACCTGGCAGTAGTGTTGAAAGTGAGCAGCTGTTTAGCTCAGCAGCAAATATTGTGAATGAAACCAGAAACAGGCTGACACCTGAACATGCAGAGATGATTTTGTTCCTTAAAAAAAGTCTGCCTGTTACTTTCTTAAAATAGGGTCTAGTTCAGAGGCTTCTACAGTGTGAGTTGACAAGTTTTTTCTAGGGATGCACCGATCCACATTTTTTCACTTCCGATCCGATCCCGATACCTGAATTTGGATATCGGCCGATACCGATACTATTCCGATACCAAAACTGTTTGTTTTCAATATTATCATCATTATTGTTTAACTACAAGTAAACTCATCTCTACAGGCAAGTAGGCCTATGATATGAACAAATGTTTGCATGTGTGTCCCAAAAGGCAACTTGAGGTAAGTATAGGTCATAAAAGGATGTCAGAAGAACAGGAAATCCTGTGATATGAGCCCCTCATGCACAACGAGCTGCAGCGTGTTACCTGGAGCGCCGCACAACAGAGCCCGTGTGAATCGTGGTCAATCCAGTGCACAGTGAGGCTTACCAGTGACACGGGACAGACATCCGATGTCCAAATATCTGTCGTAAAGCTCAGATCTGGAACTTTTTTTAGCTTCTCAGCTAACTTGGTTGACACTCGGTTGCAGAGTTCGGGTAGAGCAGTCTCTGATAATATCTCCTGGATGGTAAACTATATCTTGGCGCAACATAATCCATCAGGCTTGTATTGTAGGTCGCAATGGAGTTTCCGCCTCTTGGTACAACGGCTTTGCAAACATCGCACGTTGCTGTCTTGCTTTGAGGTGTTTCTACTAAAAAGTATTTCCACACAGCGGACATGTTGTGATGAAAAGTTGGTTCGCCTGCTAGCTCGCGCTGCTACTCCGCCTGCTAGCTGGCTGCAAACTGTGGAATGGATTTCCAGAACGGAGGCGTGTCTCATCATTACTCTGTGTCTCATTGAGATCCGCCTCCGTTCAGGAAATCCATTCCACATTTTGCAGCAGGAGCAGAGCAGGCGACAGGGAATCACTTGTGGAGTCATTTCAGCAGATAATGTGTATATACAGACATGGCTCATGGATCGGAAATTTCCGATCCGTGAATTATGTTGATATCGGAACCTGATACTGATACTGGATCGGATCGGCCCCATCCCTAATTTTTTCACAGCAGTCCCTCATAGTAGACATTTGTTTGGTTTGGCAATACTTATTTTTGTTTGATATGGCAATATTACTTTTTTGTTTTTATTGACACATGCCTGTAAGACATGTCAGAATGTTCATAAAAAATGCCCCTAAAAGAAAAGGCGTGTCTTGTCAGTGTCTTGTCAGTCGTTAGTTTAATTAAGATGGCAATACCATTAAAGTGGTTCCTTGTTTATTGAAAGTTGTTGATACTCACTGTTTGCAAAGTGGTAACTATGCATAACTTATAATGAGAATAAAACTAAAAACCTGCATTTCCATTTATTTATTTATGGGGGGGTGGGGGTTAAAAAGTATTGGTATCGATACTCGGTATCGGCAAGTACTGAAATGATTGTACTTGTATCGGTTTTCAAAAAAGGGGTATCTGTGAATCCCTACAAATCACTTCAGATATTCACTCAAATATTTACAAGTTCATGGACAGAAAAGACACCCCCTCAGCCTGACAGTAGAAGACTACAGACAAGTTCACAGAGTTCATGTCACAAGACTCACTTCAAATCACTTTTGTATCATTAGTGCTTTATGAATAAAGTTTGATTGATTGATTGAAGACTGCACGTGTATGTGTAAGTGTGTACTCTCTTATCTCCTGCAGCTGCCCAGCTCCCCTCTCTGAGTCCTGGTCTGACTCCACAGATTAAAGAAGAACACGAAATCAAACAGGAGGAAGATGAGCTGCAAGTGTGAGTCTCAGACACTTTCAAACTGCAATTCTTTATTTTGTCATTCATTCATTCTTATTCATTTCTATTACAAATATTCAGATTGGGTTTGAAATATACAAATGTCTTTATTTTTCAGGTCTGTCCCAGAGTCCAGGGCTGTGAGGGTGAAGACAGAAGAGTCCTCAGCACATGAACAAAGAGAGACTGAGGGAGAGGACACGCAGGGACAGGACACCAGAACACATGTCCACTCAGAGACTGAGGGAGACACAGAGCACTCTTCTGACACTGATGAAGACTGGACAGCTCCACTCAGCAGTTCCCCTGCACACATGGACACAGAGGCTGATGGAGACGAGTCTGCACCAGAGACCAGAGCCACTGTGGACAACGGTGACATGTCAGGAACTGGCAAAGAGAGATTTGGGTCTAAATATAAACTACAAAGACACAGGAGGATTCACAAAGGAGAGAAACTAAACTGTTCAGTTTGTGAGAAAACATTTACCTATATGTCTACTCTCAAAACACATATGAGGATACACACAGGGGAGAAACCATTCGGCTGTTCAGTTTGTGAGAAAACATTTGCCCAAACATCTGCTCTCAAAACACATATGAGGATACACACAGGGGAGAAACCATTCGGCTGTTCAGTTTGTGAGAAAACATTTGCCGTAACGTCTCATCTCAAATATCATATGAGGACACACACAGGGGAGAAACCATTCGGCTGTCCAGTTTGTCAGAAAACATTTGCCCGAACATATACTCTCAAAAGACATATGCGCACACACCGTAGACTAAATATATAAATTGTCGTAGCTAACGTGCCGCCGCATTCCAAATAGGAAGTTCTCATGCGGCTCTTCCGGCTCCTACTGGTCCTCTCTCCCATTGACTTTGACACTGGAATATCGTGGCCCCTCTCTCTGTAACCGCTGCTGTGAGCCTCATTATTTTGGTCTTAAAATGTTTGTATTCACCCACTCTATATGATTCTTTTAAAAAATCCTGTTCATAATATATTTAATGCAGTTTTTTGTCACTTTGATGTACATTTACAATAGTTTTTAGGGGGAAACCTTCTGTTCTGTGTTCTGTTCTGTTCTATGTAAATTAAATCTGTATATATATAAGAACCAATAAAGCTAATCAAAGTCCACCAATGGCATCTTCATTACCAAGCGCACCCACAGAGAGAACTGTCATCTGAAAAAAAAAAAAAGTCACTAAAAGGAAACATGTCAAGATAGATTCTAAATAATAATTGTTCACTACTTGACTTCCAATAATTTAAACACATTTGTATCATGACATGTTCATCAGGACTCCAGATCACCATTAGACCCTATTTGTATCATATGTTAATGTAAAAAAAAAAAAGTAAAGGTTTTCTGTATTGTTACAAGAAATAATTTTGTGTATGATTTTGAATATTATAGTAGTAGTAATAGTATAGTATTGCTGGGTTTTGGCTGACATCCCAACTTTTTATATGTCAATATTAATACAGATGGGGGCAGTTAAAATATTGAAGCAGCTTGGATGAGCTGCGAAACGTACTCCACCAAAATAAACTTTTGTCCAGTTGAAACTGAATTTCTCCTTTGCCATGGATTCTACCTGGACGACTGAGGGATTTTACACACATTACTGGACTATGGAATTTTGTGAAATCATCTAACACAGCAACTGGTAAAGTGAGAAATTCAATTTGTCAACTGGACAAAGTTTATTTGGTCGAAGACGTTTCGCAGCTCATCCAAGCTACTTCGTCAGTTCTGGCTAGAGTGCTGGTGGACACTGCTTATATCTGCCTGAAGGGAGGAGCTCACTACAATGAAATTACTCTGAAACTATCCCACCTCTTTGTTTTCAGTTTCTGTCTGGGGTCTTGTTTAGCATACCCATTCAGTACCATAATGGGTGTCAAACTACAAATCAGATCTCACTCGTCCATTTACTCTTACTTGAAGTAGTTTCCCTACTTTTACTACTGCTTTGTACTTTTACTTGAATTATTTTATTTTTGGAGTCATTATTACTCTTACCTGAGTACAGTTTTTTTGGCTTCTCTGTTCACGTCTATCAGTCTGATAAACACAGCCGCCTCGCTCCCACCATTATGAAAAACAACACGACACAGACCTGCTGACCGTCCCTGACCAGTCGTCCTGTGAAACTGAGACACAAACGGACTGAGACGTGCAGTGGAAATGTTACTGCAGCAAAACTTTAATTTCCCTCAGGATCAATAAAGTATCTCTCTCTCTCTTTACTATTTACTCTGCTCTTACTATTTTGGAAAGATTTAATCACCCTCGCCCCACAACACTCACTCACCAGGGGAGTAGACGGGGGGACAAAGCGGTCAGTTGTCCCCAGCATCTTAGAAGTCCAGAATTTGACCCTTTTCCTGTTCATTTATATTAGAGGGGGGCCCAAGTGAGGTGTCTTGCCCCAGGTCCCTAAATTTCTGTCTGTGTCCACCATGACACAGAGGAGAGATGAAGCCAAAACACCAACCCTCCACCAGGACACAGCACCCAGGGGAGAGGTGAGACCCCAGCCCTCTATCAGGGGCCCATGAGTCTTGTGATGGGGGTCATTAGTTACCACAGCGCTGGGAAAGATTTCAAACTTTTAAACTTGTCAGACTTGAGAGCCCTGTTTTCAGAAAGTCCATGGGAAAAATTAATGAAAATTTACTTCTGGGACCAGGCGGTGGGTGATCACTGTTGAGCTCCATTCCTCTGTTGTTGAAATATTTAGCACAGGTACTACCACACCAAACTTACTAATAATTAGAAAGCCGTGACACCAAACCTATGCACTTTAATATTACATTCCAAAAGATACCTGGAAAAAAAAAAACAACAAACATCCATCCATTTTCTTCCTCTTATCCGGGGTCGGGTTGCGGGGGCAACAGTCTAAGCAGGGACTCCCAGACTTCCTTCACCCCAGACACTTCCTCCAGCTCCTCCGGGGGGACCCCAAAGCGTTCCCAGGCCAGCCGGGAGACATAGTCCCTCCAGCGTGTCCTGGGTCTTCCCCGGGGCCTCCTCCCGGATCTCCAGACATGGAGAAAAACAAAACAAAAACTAATTGCATTTTATTTTATTTTATTTGCAAAAACATTTCTTGGGGCTAAAGAATATTTAAATTCTGTAGCAAAAATATATATTTAACCTCAAATTAGATAAAAGATTTACATTTTCTACTTTATGTTCCACTTCCAAACCAGCAGATGGCGCTACAACCTAATCTTTATACAGAGCGGCAGAAGCGCTTAGGCAAACTTTAAGATATCGCTCCAAAATGTCTCAGTTTTTCTCTCAAAAAGCGTGAAAAGAAAAGTGACTGTCCTCTGTGTTCTGCTGTTGGTGTTCGCCGGGTTTGTGTCTCTTTACGCGGTGTGGAAATCCAGAGGTAACGCCGGAAAAATCCTCAGTTCCGGTCCGGAGCTAGCAGATTAGCCTGTGATGCTAACAGCCGTGTGTTTGTTTTGGTTTTTGTTTTGGTCCTCAGAGGAGCACATGTCTGATGTTTTGGTCTTTTGTTTTGGTCCTCAGAGGAGCACATGTCTGATGTTTTGGTCTTTTGTTTTGGTCCTCAGAGGAGCACATGTCTGATGTTTTGGTCTTTTGTTTTGGTCCTCAGAGGAGCACATGTCTGACCGCACTCTGGGGTATTTCTTGGCTCTTGGTTTGATCCAGAGAGAAGATGCAGCGGACATCACCTGGGTCCACGCCGTCAACAGCAGAAGCAAACTGACAGCGGCTCTAAACGGTCATTAAATCTGCTTTTTAATGCAAACTACCCTATTTTAAGTCATTTTTTTTTAACTGTAGCTATGACTGGGTTTCATACTTAAACTTTGACTTAGACAAACTTTATTGATCCACAAGAGAAATAATTTGGATACACAGGGTAACAAAAAATAGATGGTATAGCAAAAAAGACAGCAAGAGACATAATTATAAAAATAAATATAGCTGCAAGCAGCAATGCGGGGGCCAAGCACCGTTTGACAGGGTCTAACAAGGTCTGACAGGATCTAACAGAGTCTGACAGGGTCTGACAGGGTCAGGGTCTAACCCTGTCAGAACAGACACATCAAAGACAGATCAAAGGTTGCTAGGTGCGTTGCTAGGCAGTTGACAAATATCTGCAACTTTGACCTGCTGGTGCCACTAGACGGTTGGGGTTGGGGACCTATAAATTGCTGTGGGTAATGAGGAGACTGGCTGGAATGTGCATGCCAAATTTCACAACTTTTTACCAAACGGTTCTAGGGGCTGCCATAGACTTCCTATGGAACAACCGTAATAATAATAATAATAACTTTGAGACCCGAACTTCAAAGGAAAGATCAAAGGGTTACTAGGCAACTTGCCTAGGCAACGGAATACAATTCCTAGAGGGTGCCCAGCACCTCCGGTGCTTGGCCCCCTAATAAGTTTATATGTACAAGTCAAAATAAAATAGAAAAATAAGTAATAAAATATCAAATAAAATATAAAATCACAGCAATATACAGGAGACAAGAACAGCAGTGATTGACAGCATGAGGTTATCGTTACTTAAGATTGAGTTGTACAGTTGTAGGGAGTATTATCTGTTACATAAGGGTGAGTTGTTGTACAGTTGTAGGGAGTATTATCTGTTACATAAGGTGAGTTGTTGTACAGTTGTAGGGAGTATTATCTGTTACATAAGGGTGAGTTGTTGTACAGTTGTAGGGAGTATTATCTGTTACATAAGGGTGAGTTGTTGTACAGTTGTAGGGAGTATTATCTGTTACATAAGGTGAGTTGTTGTACAGTTGTAGGGAGTATTATCTGTTACATAAGGGTGAGTTGTTGTACAGTTGTAGGGAGTATTATAGTATGAATATCGTCCTGTATCTCTCACTGTTTGAGTGGAGCTGTAGGAGCCTGTTGGAGAATGACCCTCTGTCCCTCTAAATCAGGGGTGGGCAATTATTTTTCCCCAGGGGCCAAATGAGAAGCAGAAAATATTGTGGAGGGTCAAAAGTTTGAAGTCTACTCTGGTTATTCATTTTATTTCTACGTTGAAATCAGTAAATGTCATTGTTTACAGAAGCTGGTAAGTTCTGTGTTATTATTAAGTAATGAGAGAGTGAGCTTTTACAAAAACTGAATTTATTCAGTCAAATAATTCAAAACAATGGGAAACATTTGTAAGTCTTTTTCAGTCACATTAACCCCACAATGCTTTCTGAGTTTAACTTTGTATTAAGACACCACAATGTCTTTGTTTGCCAAATAATATAATACAAGATATGTCACAACATTTTTGTCCAGCTGCCAAACTGTGTAGAAAAACGTCAGAGTTAGCCTGCTTTTTTTCTTGATCAGTGAGATAATTCTAGCCTCTGTTGAGCTTTAACAAGTGCATCAAAGTCAGGTTCATGTTTGAGGTGGAGACAGATGATCATCAGTACAAATGCATCAGTACAAATGCATTATGTACAAGTTTGAAAGTAGGTTTTATTTTCTTAATTCCAAGCAGCCTTTCACGGGCCGGTCAGAGTCGGCTCGCGGGCCGTATTTGTCCCCTGGGACTTGAAATGCCCGGGTCTGCTCTATGGTCTGGTGCAGTGGCTGAGCAGGAGTGTCCATGATGGAGAGCAGTTTGTCCAGTGTCCTCCTGTCCCTCACTGTGACAAATGTCTCCAGCTCACAGCCGATCACGTGACCAGCTTTACCGATCAATTTGTCAATCCGTCCAATGTCCCTGTTCTTTCTTGTATTAAATTTCTTGTAAATTTGTAAATTTTCTGTTATATTATAGCTTATTGGTCTTCTACTTTATTTTATTCTATTTTATTTGTTGCATGTTAAGTGTTTGTTTACATTCCGCTCCAAGTACCGAGTTTTATTAAGTTATAATGACGGGGAATTAGATTTAACTGAGAAAAACACACTTCACCCTCCCTCCTCAGTACCCTTCACCTGTCAGAAACAGTTGTGGGGAGTATTATCTGTTACATAAGGGTGTTGTACTAATGTTATGTAATGTTATCTTTGGAAAACATTTGTATTTTTCTTTA
The DNA here is from genome assembly GCA_036785185.1 of Paratrypauchen microcephalus. Lineage (NCBI taxonomy): Eukaryota > Metazoa > Chordata > Actinopteri > Gobiiformes > Gobiidae > Paratrypauchen > Paratrypauchen microcephalus. The sequence continues at coordinate 147,191 of JAVJIX010000016.1, read as the reverse complement.
TATTTATTTTGACCTCCATTAGCTGTGGAAGCACTGCGATTCTTCCTGGAGTCATTGTCTTTTATGGGGCATTTACATAAAAATACATTTTACATTACACATGCATTTATATAATTGACATAACAACAAAAATAAATAAGTAAAAATACATAAAAAATAAAAATAAAAAACAGACAGAGAAACACAAACACACCCTGGACCTACAGTAGTTCATACTGATATAATATAAAGAGTAAAAGAGAGATATGCAACTGTAACAGATTTGTCTTTTTGGGACACCACTGCTGCGTGACAAGATGCCGTTTCAGGAGTACTTTAAACTGATGTTTAGTATTTGCAATAATAATATATCTTCATTGATTATTCCAAGCAGACATTGATCTGTATTTTACAATGCTTCTTCCATGGTTTGTTTTTACATTATTTTAAATACCATGATGTCAATGAAAATTTACCATCGATGCTGCAAAAGTGTATCTGGATGCAATGATTATCTCACATATTAATTCTTGTATATCTTGTTGGTCTCAAGCATGTGAGACAACAAAACCTTTAAAGTCCTGATATAATCAAGCTGTTAAGATACTGGACAAAAAGCCACTGCGATATCATCACTGTCCAATATTTGCACAACATAACATGCTAAACTTTGACAATTTAATCACCTATTCAAATGTGCGATTAGTCTTTAAAATCTTAAATAACACAGCGCCTCCTCCAATGAAAAAATGTGTGCAGCTCTGAACAAACAGCCAGGACCTCCAGGTGACTGCAGATTACCTAAACGGAGCTCGGCCTTCGCACAGACACATTTTTCTTTCAAAGACATCAGAGAATGGAATAAATTGCCACAAAGTCTGAAACTTTCCTCTGACATGAAAAACTTTTCATTTAATGTTAAGAAATTATTATTGGAGAATCAGCAGTGTCAGCATTAAGAATGGTAATTAGTATGATATAATCTTAGTGAGATTTTATTGTAAAATTTTATTGTGTAATAATTGGTCATTTGTAGTGTGTGAGTGTGTATTGATTATATTGATTACATTTTATATTGTAATTCTCACCTGCTCATGGACTACAGGTGGAAACTAGCTTCAGCTATAATCTGGTGTAAAGCGTCTTTAATGTTTTTACACATTGTCCCTGTTAAATAAACTAACAAAAGAAAGAAAGATGAAATGAACCAAAGCTCCAGTTCAATAAATGTCTCCAGCTTCAAAGATCTAGTCGTAGGAATATGCTGGGACATATTGTGCAGCGTAAATGTCCTCTGCACCCTGTATTCACTGTCCCTCCTCTGCATCTGACTTTATCAACGGGGCTGCTGTGGAGAGAGTAAGCAGCACTAAGTTCCTGGGTGTGCAGATCTCTGAGGACCTCTCCTGGTCAAAGAACACTGCATCACTGGCCATAAAGTCCAACAGCGACTCTACTTCCTCCACAAGCTGAAGAGAGCCAGAGCCCCAGCTCCATCATGAGCACCTTCTACAGAGGCACCATAGGTCACATCCTCACCAGCTGCATCACTGTGTGGTATGGCACCTGCACCGTGTCCTGCACCCGGAAAAAGCTACACCGAGTAGTGAGAGCAGCTGAGAGAATCGTGGGTGTCTCTCTCCCCTCCCTGCAGGACATCTACCGCACCCGCCTCACCCGCAAAGCCCTCTGGGTCATCCCACCCACCCATCCAACTGCCTCTTCAGTCTGCTGCCATCAGGAAGGAGACTGAGGAGCCTCAGGGCCAAGACCAGCAGACTGAAAGACAGCTTCATCCACCAAGCTGTCAGGATGCTCAACTCTCTCCCTGCCCTCCCTCCCCCAACAACACTGCTGCTTAAATGACACTGACACTGCTGCTTAAATGACTCTGACACTGCTGTTTAAACGAATCAGACACTGCTGCTTAAATGACTCTGACACTGCTGTTTAAATGAATCAGACACTGCTGCTTAAATGACTGACACTGCTGCTTAAATTACATTTGAGCTTTATTCCGCTCCACATTGTGTTTTACTTATTTGTATTATATACAAGCCTTTTGTACTTTTGCTACGGGTATATGTGATGTTTTAGTCATGGTGTTTATTATCTTGTTTATCAGATGTTTTATGTTCACTGTGGGCCTAGGGGGCGCTGCAATTTCAAATCCTGTGTATGGTTTTTGACAATAAAGCTGACTTTGAACTTTGAACTTCATCTACAAGTCCAAATAATGGCTGCGATCATTCCTAATTTCCTATTGTGGAACATTTTAACAAACATTTGTTCTTCTCCCGGTCATTTTGTCAGAGCAGCCGGATCGTACAGACTCTTCCTTCAGCTCGTGTAATCCCGTGTATTTCCACTCTAAATCACTTAATCGGCTCGAGCCTGTTGTATTCCAAATTTGGTTACGGTCTACCTGGGTCTTGTCAGTTTTTTTGGCTGTTGAAGTCTTTTTATAAACGTTGAGGTATTTTTTCATAAAGCAGCACAAGAGTACACAAAGAACAAAAGGATGAGCCCCATTATGATTTTAAAGGTGCACTGTGTAACTTTTCCGGTGGAGGGTCCATCAAATGCAAATCATATTTCTACTAAATATTTATCGATTTAGCTTATTTGTTTTGTTGTTGTTGTTGTTTTTTCAAATGATAACAAATGTCTCTTTTTACACTCTTCATAGAGTAATTAACACAAGAGTCAAATCAGAGTCAGAAAAATCTAAAAACTTTATTACTCTTTTCAGTCAAAATTAGAAATATGAAATAAAAATGAAATGTAATTTTAAGGCAATGGTTAAAAACGTATTGTTTTTCCACCAGGGGGAGCTCCATATGTCATAAAGGAGTTTATGAAAACATTATTTAATAATTATATAAAAAAAAACACTTCAGTAACGATCCACTGATGGGTTGAGAGAAACGTCTGATTCAAAACTAGTCCCTGGTCTTTAGGACATTTCCACTGAATTCCACAGGGAGGGCGCCCTTTCACTCCGACTCCAGAGATCTGAGAAGAGTTAGAGCACATTTTAAGACAGTTTCACCCTCTAACCTAAAGGTCTACGGTTCGATCCCAGCTCCACTGCATAATGTCCTTGTGGCCCTGTGCCAGACACTTCCTACAGAATACTCACCCTGAAGGTGGCACCAGCGAACGTCTGAACACGGAGGTCTGTTTGGCTGAGGCCCAGACACAGCCAGTGAAGTGTCTTGCCCAAACACACAAAAACAGTCTGTGGAGGTTAAAAGTGATTTATCAACCTCTGGGTTGATGGACAAGCGCTCTGCCACTGAGCCACAGATGTTATGTGTAAAAATGTGTTCTGGTATTTCCAAACAATGTACCAAAAATATTGAAATATTTTCAACATCAACGTATTACTCAGTCTTCACTCCAGTAAACTGTAGGACAATTAAAAGTATGAAGTGAAAATATGCGATTCAAGTTACCTTAAAAATACTTAAAGCTGAAAATATTCCGAGGCCTGATGTGCTGTTGTGTGGTTCAGGGGCTCAGGGTCTGTACTGAAGCCCTGAGGTTGTAGTTCAAATCCAGTCTCTGACCAGGCTGAGCGACTGTGTGGGTCAGAGGATAAGACACAGTCACCTTCTGCTTCATTTATTTCAATGTTTTAAGGTTTGATTTTATTGTAAAAAGTCTTGGTCGACTTCAGTGTTGTAAAGGGCTCTATGAATAAAGCTTGACGGGGAAAAAAGTCAAAAACTTGATCGCTGTAACCACAATAGAAATATAATTAATTGCAAAACCATTTTTTTTTTTGTATATTAAACTCAAACTTCTGGAACTGACTGCTTTTTACAGCGCAAGTCAAAAACATGTTTATTTAAAAAAAGAAATGAAGAAACAGTAATGACTGATCAAGAATTAACAGAAATGCATTGTACTGAGACGTACTGGTACTTAAAAGCTCTTAGAATATTGTACTTGAAGAGCTTTAAAGGACCTTCTAATGATTTCCCTGCATTTGGTGCTTGACCAATTTCAAGCCAATTTCCTGTAACATGTCTACTCCAGACCAGTGTTAAAGGTAGTCACACACACAAAACAAACTTATAAATATGAAAATCTGCCACTTCCTTTGGTGTAATGCGGCTATGAAGAGGCGGGGCCAGGAGCAGAGAATCAGTCTGAATCAGAATCAGTTTTTCTTGTAGTTCAGGAGAAGGGCCTTTACACCATGCAGTGTGTTGTAAAAGTGTAGAAGCAGCTGCCTGTGACTCTCTCAGAGGGTTGTTTCTCTGTTGTGGTTCAAAATCAGATACCAGAACTGGATCTGGGCCAAACGTCTTTATTTTGAGTGGTCAGCAGCAAACTCCAAAACAGAATTTAGAGCACAATTTAGAACAAGAGAATTTCATGAACACAATCAATAATCCCTCAGTCACAGTATTTTGTGAGTTCTCATGTGAATATTCAAATGTTATCGACGTGTAAAGTCTTTATTACAGATAGAACTGCTGTAAGGTCTCTCACCTGTGTGTCTTCACATGCTTAACAAAATTACTCTCATCAGAAAATGTCTTCTCACATGTTGAACAGCTGTAAGGTCTTTCCCCTGTGTGCGTTCTCTCATGTATATTTAGACTACTCTTAACAGAAAATGTCTTCTCACACACTGAACAGCTGTAAGGTCTTTCCCCTGTGTGTTTTCTCTCATGTCTAAGAAGACTACTCTTATCAGCAAATGTCTTCTCACACACTGAACAGCTGTAAGATCTTTCCCCTGTGTGTTTTCTCTCATGTGTAACAAGATGACTCTTAACAAAAAATGTCTTCTCACACACTGAACAGCTGTAAGGTCTTTCACCTGTGTGCATTCTCTCATGTATATTTAGACTACTCTTAAGAGTAAATGTCTTCTCACACACTGAACAGCTGTAAGGTCTTTCCCCTGTGTGCATTCTCTCATGTGTAACAAGATGACTCTTAACAAAAAATGTCTTCTCACACACTGAACAGCTGTAAGGTCTTTCACCTGTGTGCATTCTCTCATGTATATTTAGACTACTCTTAAGAGTAAATGTCTTCTCACACACTGAACAGCTGTAAGGTCTTTCCCCTGTGTGCATTCTCTCATGTGTAACAAGATTACTCTTAACAAAAAATGTCTTCTCACACACTGAACAGCTGTAAGGTCTTTCACCTGTGTGCATTCTCTCATGTATATTTAGACTACCCTTATCAGAAAATGTCTTCTCACATGTTGAACAGCTGTAAGGTCTTTCCCCTGTGTGCGTTCTCTCATGTCTGTTTAGATGAGCCTTTTGAGAAAATGTCTTCTCACACACTGAACAGCTGTAAGGTCTTTCCCCTGTGTGTGTTCTCTCATGTTTGTTTAGATTAGCCTTTTGAGAAAATGTCTTCTCACACACTGAACAGCTGTAAGGTCTTTCCCCTGTGTGTGTTTTCTCATGTCTAACAAGACAACCCTTATCAGAAAATGACCTTTCACACATTGAACAGATGAATGGTTTCTTTGCGTGTATCTTTTCATGTTTATCTAGGTTGGCCTTTCGGTTAAATGTTTTCTCACAAGTTGAACTGCTGGGTGGAGCTATCCAGTCTTCTTCTTCAGTGTCAGAAGAGTGCTCTGTGTCTCCCTCAGTCTCTGAGTAGACATGTGTTCTGGTGTCCTGTCCCTGCGTGTCCTCTCCCTCAGTCTCTCTTTGTTCATGTGCTGAGGACTCTTCTGTCTTCACCCTCACAGCCCTGGACTCTGGGACAGACCTGAAAAATATAAGACATTTGTATATTTCAAACCCAATCTGAATATTTGTAATAGAAATGAATAAGAATGAATGAATGACCAAATAAAGAATTGCAGTTTCAAAGTGTCTGAGACTCACACTTGCAGCTCATCTTTCTCCTGTTTGATGTCGTGTTCTTCTTTAATCTGTGGAGTCAGACCAGGACTCAGAGAGGGGAGCTGGGCAGCTGCAGGAGATAAGAGAGTACACACTTACACATACACATGCAGTCTTCAATCAATCAATCAAACAAACATTATTTATAAAGCTCTTTTAATACAAAAAAAATGTAACACAAAGCGCCTTACAGTGATTAGAAACAATCCCACATTTCCTCCCACCCAACTACTACTACTACTGCTACTGCCCCCACCACCACCACTACAGCTATCCCTAAATTTAATACCATCACTGCATCACAAGTATGACTGCTATATACTGCTATGTGCTAATACTGCTAACAAGTAGTATAATTTCTACCTTACCACCACTAATAATGATAATTACTACCACACTAGAACTGCATACTATTGATAGTAATGGTTCAATATATCTAAAATCGATCAATCAATCAATCAAAACTTTATTTATAAAGCACTAATCACTTTATTTATAAAGCACTCTCAGGCTTCACAGCACCTCCTGCCCAGACGGAGGGAGACCTGCAGTGGGTGAATGACCTCAATTCTCACTTCCGGAGATTTGATCAGTCACCCACCCCTCCCCCACCCAGCTGCCAGCTCTCACCTCCCCAGCTGGACAATGGGGAACTCCTGCACCTCTTCACACCTCTGCTCTTCAGCCCTCCACCACACATAGACTCACCCATCCACCAAGCCTGCCACTGTCATTCTCTACAGCCCAGGTGAGACTGGAGCTCAAGAAGATTAGACCGAGGAAGGCAGCAGGACCAGACGGCATCAACTCCAGGCTCCTTAAGTCCTGTGCAGACGAGCTGTGCGGAGTTATGGAGCATGTTTTCAACATGAGCCTTAAGCTGAGGGTGGTACCACAACTCTGGAAGACCTCCTGTGTGGTACCAGTGCCTAAGACATCACACGCTTAAGACCACAGCAGCTTCAGGCCGGTGGCTCTAACATCCCACCTGATGAAGACACTGGACCACCTCCGCTCCACCGTGAGCTCAGCGATGGACCTGCTGCAGTTTGCGTACCGGCCTGGCATCGGAGTGGAGGACGCTGTCATCTACCTGCTGCACCGCTCAATGTCTCACCTGGAGAACCCCGGCAGCACTGTGAGGATTCTCTTCTTTGACTTCTCCAGTGCTTTCAACACCATCCAGCCACTGCTCCTCAGGGACAAACTGGAGACCGCCGGTGTGGACTGTGACCTGGCAGACTGGATCCTGGACTACCTCACAAACCGGCCCCAGTTTGTGAGAGCCAAGAACTGTGTGTCTGACCTCCTGACCTGCAGTGTGGGGGCGACCCAGGGCACTGTCCTCGCGCCCTTTCTTTTCACCCTCTGCAGACTTCAGACACAACACGGACAGCTGTGTCCTGCAGAAGTTCTCTGATGACTCTGCCATCATTGGCTTCATCAAGGATGATGACGATGGGGAGTACAGAGGACTAATACAGGACTTTGTGGACTGGTGTCAGCGGAACCACCTCATCATCAATGCAGGGAAGACCAAGGAGATGGTGGTAGACTTCCGCAGACGCCACTCTACTGCCCCCTCAGTGAACATCCAGGGAAGAGACATTGAGAGAGTGGACTCATACAAGTACCTGGGTGTTCATCTGAACAACAAACTGGACTGGACTCACAACACAGATGCACTGTACAGGAAGGGCCAGAGCAGGCTCTATCTCCTGAGGAGACTCAGGTCTTTTGGAGTGAAAGGGCCACTCCTGAGGACCTTCTATGACTCTGTGGTGGCATCAGCCATCCTGTAAGGTGTGGTCTGCTGGAGCAGCAGCATCACAGAGAGGGAGAGGAAGAAGCTGGACAAGGTCATCAAGAAGTCCAGCTCCGTCCTGGGCTGTCCTCTGGACTCAGTGCAGGAGGTGGGGGACAGGAGGGTCCTGGCTAAGGTCATCTCTATGCTGGACCATGAGTCTCACCCCCTGCAGGACTCTCTGTCTGCTCTGGAGAGCAGCTTCAGTGACAGACTGATTCACCCTCGCTGTGTGAAGGAGAGGTTTCGCAGGTCTGTCCTTCCTGCTGCTGTCAGACTGTACAACAAACACTGTTAACATGTCACTCAACTTTATCTACACGACATTCTAGAGTCTATTTTTAAACTCTTTTAAGCCATTATTTATTATCTTGTTTTATTGCATGATACATTTTCCTGCTGTTCTTGATCTGTGCGTTGCAACACTGGAATTTCTCCACTGTGGGACTAATAAAGGCATATCTTATCTTATCCAAAAGTGATTTGAACTGAGTTTTGTCACATGAACTCTGTGATCTTGTCTGTAGTCTTCTACTATCAGGCTGAGGGGGTGTCTTTTCTGTCCATGAACTTGTAAATATGTTTGAGTGAATATCTGAAGTGATTTGGAGTCACAGGTTGTAAGCCGTTAAGAAAAGTCGTTAGCCGTTAGCCATTAGCACCATGGTGCTACGCTAACAACTTTTCTACATCATCTGCATTTTTCATATTTAACATTAACGCCCATAGGCTAAAAATCGGGTCCATACGATCCATAAGACTTACCGGCTCTGTCGAGCACGACTCTCGGGCTCAGAGACCTCAGAACCGAGTCCAAGACCCGCTGGAGCCTCTGGTTCTCCTGTCTGAGGCGGGGCATCTCCTCCATGGTCCTGCAGAAATATACATTTAATTTGTGATGTTATTATATATTGTTGCTGCCTGACATCAATTTTATTTGGGATAATAAAGGATTATTAAAGTATTAAATTATATCTATCTATGAAATAATTTAAGATTAATACTGTGATTTAAAATGTCCAAATTATAACATAATGATCCACAATTAGAAATATGTGAATTAAATTAAATATTAAAATCTAAATGTCTCTCTCTCTCTCTGCAGAGGAGGAAACGGGATAACCACTCTGCCACAGTCACACAGGGAGGGGATGGGTGGATTGTTGAGCTGATGGCGCCCCTTAGTGGAGGCACTTTGTCCAGTTGACAGATTGAATTTCTTCTTTCACCATGTGTTGTAAAAGTGTAGAAGCAGCTGCCTGTGACTCTCTCAGAGGGTTGTTTCTCTGTTATGGTTCAAAATCAGATACAAGAACTGGATCTGGGCCAAACGTCGTTATTTTGAGTCGTCAGCAGCAAACTCCAAAACAGAATTTAAAACAAGAGAATTTCATGAACACAATCAATAATCCCTCACTCACAGTTTTGTGAGTTCTCATGTGAATATTCAAATGTTATCGACGTGTAAACTCTTTATTACAGACGGAACAGCTGTAAGGTCTCTCACCTGTGTGTCTTCACATGCTTAACAAAATTACTCTGAACAGAAAATGTCTTCTCACATGTTAAAACAGCTGTAAGGTCTTTCTCCTGTGTGTGTTCTCTCATGTCTAACAAGACTATTCTTAAAGGAAAATGACCTTTCATATGTTGAACAGCTGTAGGATCTTTCACCCAGGTTAAATGTTTTCAAACTGCTGAGTGGAGCTGTCCAGTCTTCATCAGTGTCAGAAGAGTGCTCTGTGTCTCCCTCAGTCTCTGAGTGGACATGTGTTCTGGTGTCCTGTCCCTGCGTGTCCTCTCCCTCAGTCTCTCTTTGTTCATGTGCTGAGGACTCTTCTGTCTTCACCCTCACAGCCCTGGACTCTGGGACAGACCTGAAAAATATAAGACATTTGTATATTTCAAACCCAATCTGAATATTTGTAATAGAAATGAATAAGAATGAATGAATGACAAAATAAAGAATTGCAGTTTGAAAGTGTCTGAGACTCACACTTGCAGCTCATCTTCCTCCTGTTTGATGTCGTGTTCTTCTTTAATCTGTGGAGTCAGACCAGGACTCAGAGAGGGGAGCTGGGCAGCTGCAGGAGATAAGAGAGTACACACTTACACATACACGTGCAGTCTTCAATCAATCAATCAATCAAACATTATTTATAAAGCGCTTTTCATACAAAAAAAAGTAACACAAACCGTCTTACAGTGATTAGAAACAATCCCACATTTCCTTCCACCCAACTACTACTACTACTACTACTACTACTACTACTACTACTACTACTACTACTACTACTACTACTACTACTACTACTACTACTACTGATACCACCTCCACCACTACAGCTATCCCTAAATTTAATACTATCACTGCATCACAAGTATGACTGCTATATACTGCTATGTGCTAATACTGCTAACAAGTAGTATAATTTCTACCTTACCACCACTAATAATGATAATTACTACCACACTAGAACTGCATACTATTGATAGTAATGGTACAATATATCTAAAATCGATCAATCAATCAAAACTTTATTTATAAAGCACTAATCATACAAAAGTGATTTGAAGTGAGTCTTGTGACATGAACTCTGTGAACTTGTCTGTAGTCTTCTACTGTCAGGCTGAGGGGGTGTCTTTTCTGTCCATGAACTTGTAAATATGTTTGAGTGAATATCTCAAGTGATTTGGAGTCACAGGTTGTAAGTCGTTAAGAAAAGTCGTTAGCCGTTAGCGTAGCACCATGGTGCTAATGGCTAACGACTTTTCTACATCATCTGCATTTTTCGTACTTAACATTAACGCCCATAGGCTAAAAATCGGATCCATACGATCCATAAGACTTACCGGTTCTGTCGAGCACGACTCTCGGGCTCAGAGTCCTCAGAACCGAGTCCAAGACCCGCTGGAGCCTCTGGTTCTCGTGTCTGAGGCGGAGCAGCTCCTCCTCCATGGTCCTGCAGAATTATAAATTTAATTTGTGATGTTATTATATATTGTTGCTGCCTGAAATGAATTTTATTTGGGATAATAAAGGATTATTAAAGTATTAAATTATATCTATCTATGAAATTATTTCAGATTAATATTGTGATTTAAAATGTCCAAATTATAACATAATGATCCACGATTATAAATATGTGAATTAAATGAAATATTAAAATCTAATCAAAAATGTCTCTCTGTCTCTCTCTCTGCAGTAACTTCATTGACAAATGGCACAGAAATTCCTTATTTTAATGAAAAATATCACCTGCTTGAAAGATATATTAGTATTTTATTTATTTTTCATAAAAAGAACACCTGTCCCTAGGGATCACTGTCATTTCCACCACAAAATGTAACTTTGAACTTTTTTAAACCTTTGTCTACTTGAACCACATCAGTTGTGATGTGACAGGAGGCACCATTGAGAGCGTCCTGACCAGCTGCATCACTGTGTGGTACGGAAGCTGCACTGAACAGAACAGGAAAGCCCTGCAGCGCATAGTGAATGCAGCTGGGAGGATCGCTGGTGTCTCTCTCCCCTCCCTCCTAGACATTTTTAACACCCGGCTCACCCGCAGAGCGTCCAGCATTGTGGGTGACCCGAGCCACCCCGCACATAGCCTGTTCAGCCTCCTGCCCTCGGGGAGAAGGTACCGGAGTCTCCGGGCCCACTCCACCAGACTGTCAAACAGCTTCATCCACCAGGCTGTCAGGAGGCTGAACTCACACCCGAACTCTCACCTTACCCATCTCCCACCCCCCACCCCCCATATTGGCATAACCTGTATTCCATAAAAATACATATCACTCTAGACACTTTAAAAAAACTGCTGCTAAGGACGACTGTTGCACTGTTGCACATTTACATTTACTACTGAATTTTACTCCTGTTGCACTGTTGTTTACTACTGTTATTGCACATTTACTACTGGAATTTTTAGTACTGTTGTTTACTCCTGTTATTGCACTAGAATTACTACTGTTGCAAATTTATTTTATCTTAACTCCAATGCACATTCTATTGCACATGACCATTTCACTGCTGTATCTTCCATTGCACATTTTTGATGCACACTGCACACTTTGGAAATCTGTATATAGGTATTTATTTATTATGTTGCACTGCTTTAAGATTTTAGATCTTACACTTTTAGTTTAACTTTAGATCTCTGCCTTAGATAGTTTTTGTTGTGTTTTGTCTTCATATTGTATCTTGTACACTGTCTTTTTGCACTACCTGACCAGAGAGAAACGAAATTTCGATTCACTGTATGTTGAACACATATGGCAGAATTGACAATAAAGCTGACTTTGACAGGAGCTCATGGCAGGATAGCAGCGTTAGCTCCATGGAAGGAAGGGAAACGAGAACAAAATCAAGGTCAAGTTTTGTGTTTTGTTATTGTGTATTTTGAGTATATTTTATGCTAACTCTAAAACAGAGATTAGCATGCTAATATGTCATGAGATTTTAAAAGAAATGCTAAACATTGTCATTTCCACAACAGTCATTTCCATCACTCTATTTATTGTTATTGTTTATTATTATTTATTGAATATTTATCTAATTTCATTACAACCACTATGAATTAATGTTTCTACACAACAAAAAAGCCAGTGTTAAATCAACTCCGAGAGTGTTAAATTTAACACCAAGAAAGTGTGTATATGTGTCCACTCTTTTCAGTGTTAATTTAACACTAACACTAGTGTTAATGTTTTTACACTCAGCTATAGTCATTTCAACAATTGTAAAATTGTACAACTGTAGGGAGTTTTAACACTGGCTAACACATGTATAGTGTCAATAGTACTCTACACTAGTGTCATTTTTATTCAAATGTTACACTGACTGCGTTTGAAAATGCTACACTGACTATCAATGCATTCAGACCAATATATTGTCAAATTTGACTACCAATAAACCCACCCACCCTTAACCACCACAACAACCTGACAAAACTATCACAAAAACACATCCCTTACATGTGAAACAACACATTTATGCTGTGGAAAACTACAGAGGATCTAAAGTCTTTTTTCATTTGATAAGCTCCTTGTGGACCTTGAAAACATGTCTCCATTTTTTCTGTCCATTTTCCAAACGATCAGCAGCAAAAGTCTACCAGCTGCTTGCACTGCACTTTGTGTAGCACTACGAGGGAGAGAGCCTCGGATGTCAGCCTTTGCTTATTATCTGAACAGTATATTGCAGCATGGAGGCACTAAAAAGGCTGCCTTTAAAGAGGCTAAGCAAAATGGCCATCACAACATCTTACCAGCATGCAATCTGCAAACAAAAGGAGTTAGCGGCCACCTGAGACCTGAGGAGAGAGACTACAGGAGCTAAAAGTCTCCACTGAACTTTACTTGATCTCTGGGGCAGAAGGGCTCTCTGAGGACATGGCAAGTGTGAATGATAACATGGAGGACCTCACACTGTCAGGTGAGATACTATTTCACTAAGATATGACAAAACTAAACAAACAAATACGCCCCCCCCCCCCCAATACGGTGTTGTAAATATCCTGCTGTGTTGTATATATCCTACTTAAATCGGGTTCTTCCATGCCTCTAATGTTTACTTGGATATAGCCTACACACTCAGTAAAGCGTATAGCAACAGCACACTTACCTGTGTGATGCTTCGTCTTGTTGCAGACTGAGTGGGGGGAGGGCTACGCCGAATCTTCTTCAGTGCTCTAGGAGTTTTAGAAGGAGTTGAGCGTTCTCGTTTCTCACCAGCTCCAGGTGTTGTCTGTTGTTGGTTCAGTATTGAGAGTTTCCTCGTCTTGTTGCTATTTGCGAAAAATGGGTAGGCCCCGTTCCAAGCGCCCGACAAGGTTTACACAAGTCCTACACATTCTAATAGATCTATTTAACTCGGGTCTTAATGCAAACACCCAAACTCGCAAGTCGTTGCAAGAAAGGTGAGCTTCGTGACTTATAACCCTGTTCGAAAATCAACATGGAGTTTCCAATTACACCACGTATCCTCATGTTTTTACCGCAACAACGACATTAGTGATTTACAGCGATCTCTGTAGCGCTAGCCATGTTGAATTAGCTCTCCGCTCTTCACTACTCTGTTTGTTTACTTTCTCACTGAGCATTGTCGCTCTGGTGACGTCACATCAGCCCTTCTCTGATTGGTTCACTTCGCTGCCCGTTAACTCTTCTCTGATTGGTTCACTTCGCTGTCTGTTTGCTCGTTGGACCTCCGGCAGGCAAACGAAAAAACACTTTTTTTCTGATACTATTGACATAATTTCAACCCAAGTAGAGTGTTTTGTTATATTTTGTTCGTAGCATAATAATTTCTATGTGCATTACCGTTGTACAGTTGTGGAATTCATAATTTCAACCAAGAACTAAAAATATCGTTACATTGGGGAAAAAAATGTTGTTGTTTTTTTGGTTTTTTTTTTTAGAAAAATCTGGAGTATAATTATTTAACCTGTGTTTTAACCTGTCAAAGGCACTTCTACCACTCAGTGTCGTAAAATGGAGACCGTCGTGAGGATTTGTTCTTGTTGCTGTTTCAGATTTAAAAGAATGACATTTAATAGGATAGGCAACATACAAACATTAAATCAGCCTATTTATTTGTTGATTTAAAAAGAAAAAATCTGTCAAATATGCTGACAAGTGTTTAAATTGTGGAAAAATATTAATTATAAAAAAGATTGCAATAATTATTGTAGATTTAATGTCCACAGTTCAGTTATGTGCAGAAAGTGGCCAATATTTTTAATCAGGAAATCAATTTTTTACTTTTTTTTTTTTTTTTACCACCTCTGGAAAGAGTTGGCTAACAAAATAAATAAAATAAACACAGACACATTTTAAACACATTCTTATTTGACCTTTATTACAAGTCACTGCAATAATTTCATTAAATATGAACAGAGCAGAAAAAGTCCTTTTATTTCCCCCACACCGAAGTGTCTCCTCTCTCCTGCCCCCTGGAGGTCAGACGGCAGAACTCACTTCATGACGTAGAAAAAGGGAGACACAGGTTTTAGTTCAGCCCTGAGTTTAGACTCTCAGGTTCCACAAAAACTCAAAACATCTTTAACACTTGACCACGATTTGCCGCAAAGTTTCAGATAAATATGAGACGTTTCACAAAGTTTTTCGCTTCTCAAACACCGATGGTTTATGGAGGGATTATTTTATTTCCATGTTCGCTGTTGTCACTAAATCTGTTTTAAAGCTGCATTGTGTAACTTTTCTGGTGGAGGGTTCGTCAAACGCTTTTCTCTGTGTGGAGATGTTATTGTTTTGTTTGGAATGTTTCACAATATGGCATTAAACCTTTCTATCTTCACGGAGACCAAACCAGACCAAGTTACAGGTCAGATCTGTGGAGAGGCGACCCCGCTCACAGTCAGAATGTCTGTTTTTCTGTATTTTTGAGCTATAAAACCACCTGTAATTGAATAAATGTAAAGTAGAGCTGTTTAATGTCACACTGTGGAACATTCCAGGTAGAGTAATGATGTATCCATGGAAACAAGCAGGTGACGGAACCTTTAAATCTCTGGTTATGTGTCGTTCAGTCTGGATGTGGTGGCGCCAGGGCTGGACTGGGACAAAAAAACGGCCCTGGCATTTTTGGCTCAGAACGGCCCCTCATAATTAGCGGAGCACAACAGCCTAATTTATGATTGTGTTCCCGAAAGTAATGTATTTTACTATTGTCATGTCTTGGCTGAGGGGAAACACCTTCTTCACTACAGGGTTTGTAGCATCTTGCTTTGGGTGGTGATTTAAAAATTCTTGCATTCTAACAGGCTCTGGACTCAACAGCTTGGCTCGACTAGACAGGAAGAGGGACAGATTATTACAGTTTATTAAGTGATAAATAGAAAACCTAAATTAAAAATAAAAATATTGGGAAGTACCTGGAAAAACTGTGGAACTATCTAAACCATCAAAACATTTAGTATCTTTAGGTAACATTTTTATTTTTGATAATGATCAGATAAATCTCATACTAAGGCAGCATGTGACAAGGCAAGATGGCTGAGCGGAAGTAACGATGCTCTCACTTAAGGTCGCTTAAGGCTACATCCGCACGGCAACGCAACGCAGGATATTTTTCTTACTGGGTAAAAAAAATACCACGTCCACACTGGGAACGGATCAGTAAAATATCACATACACATGGCAATGGCACTGCAGGACACTAAAGGATATGAAAATGGACTTTTAACTTCTACTTGGACACATGACATGTTCGTGAGACCTTCGGGACAGGTTCCGGACACCAGGCCCGGCGCCAGACATAAAATATTAAGGGGGCGATGAGTTTATCACAGGGGGCGGGGTCGCGTCCCACACACACACACATATCCCACTCCTTGCGTGTGTAATGGGTCAGGCGCGCTCCTCAAGAGCTTGTGTATTTAGACTACACCTTTGTATGAGACTAACTGAGTAAGAGTAAAAAGTGATGAGAGTTTTGTTTATTATTATTATTATTTGAACGTAGACCCTCGGTCAAGTGATCTCCTGCACACCACAAAACCAAGCCAACAAATGATCTGAGCAACGCTAAGAGACATTAACGCCACATAGCCCTCCACCACAAGCGCAAACACAGCGCAATTGGGCAATGCGCAACACAGCGCAACTCTCACATCTGAGGGAGCGGGACTGATTACGTGAGGGGGCGTCGCCACCAAACGCCCCCTCGTGGCGCCGGCTGTGCCGGACACGTCCCTTTCTCCGGAGCTCGTGTACAGAGTGCGATTTAGCTCCGAAACACACGATATGCGAATTATCAGAAAACACTGCAGTCAGTGAGTCATAATTATTATCATCCAAAAGTTCTCTCTCCATTATGCGTAAACCATTTATAAACCAGATCTAAATCGAATCTAAACCAGGTAATAACTAACTGAGGTCTGGGTGGGTGCCAGTCTGTTATCTCCACGGCCTTACGCACAGTTTGCCCACACACGTCGTTACGCACAGACCCGGCACGGCACGGCACACTCACGTTTTGAACATCTTCTCCATGTCTTTGACCGGTTTTCGGGAGAACTCCTTGAATTCGGTGTAGGGGTTGAACACTTTGCTCATGTGCACTTCTCCGCGGCCCTCGTTCAGCTCCCCGCGCCGCTGCAGCTTCGCCCCCAGCTCCGAGCCCGCGCTCTCGGTGCTGGGTTTGTGGGACGCCAGGTCCACGGCCACCGGCTCCGCGGCCCCGTCCCCGATGAACAGGCGCCGGTTCAGTTTGGAGGAGAGCTCGTCTGTGGCCATGGTCCGGACGGTTTGGGGGGAGCGCGGAGATGGAGCAGGCGGGTTTAAAAGAATCTGGCGCATGTTGTGCTGTAAGCTGCAGTACTTTTTTTTTTTCAATAACGCAAGTAAACTTAACAGTGACTGCTGCGGCTCCTCTCCCTGTCCCTCTTCAGCCTGGGCTGCAGAGGACATGGAGGCTCCAGCCCTTCCAGAGTGAGGCTTTTTAATGTTTTCGCCCGCTAATTCTCTGCACCTCTTTTCTTGAGCTTTTCCGATTATGAAACTGGCGGGGATCAGCGCAGGGAAAGGGGTGGGACTGCTCTCGTAAGCTTCTATATCCTGATTGGTTTAGTCCACTGTCTATATTGACGATGGACCAATGGGCCGCCTCCTTTAAATTGTGGGCCGGTGACCGGGCTCTAGGTTAAAAAAAAAAAAAAAACGGCATCGGCCCCGGCCCCCGAGGACTGTCGGCCCACCGGGAAAATGCCCGGTATGCCCGATGGCCAGTCCAGGCCTGGGTGGCGCCCTCCGTGCAGTTGCTGGAGCAGATCTGGGGCCCCTCGCCTCGTCCCGTGTGGGTGAACGCCGACGTGCTGCCTGGTCCCGGGGGGGTGGCCTCCCCTTTAGAGCCCCAGGGGTTCCTCTCCGCCGTGGGGACCCTGCCTGATTTGCAGATAACACGACGCTCTCAGTTCTCGGTTACAGTCGGTTACAGCATGGAGGTGATGGTTGCTGTCTCTCTGGCGGTGGTTGGTTCACAGGGTCTGGCTGGTCTGCAGGGTCCGGTCGGTCTGTGGCTGCAGTGATGTCTGGTTGTTCTGCATTGAAGTCTGGCTCGAACTCTGCCCCTGCTGCATTCTGCTGTTCATAATCTCTCAGATAGTTTTAGCCTGAACGTAGACTCATGTTGGCTGATTGTTGCTCTGTGCTGCTGGAGCCGCTGAGGAGTCGCCTTTTCACTAACTTATTAACCTGATAAAATATGAATGTGTTTTAACCCAGAGACATGATGCCTGGTCTAGTCCTGGTCTAGTCCAGGTCTAGTCCTGGTTCAGTCCTGGTCTAGTCCTGGTTCAGTCATGGTTCAGTCCTGGTCTTGTCCTGGTCTAGTCCTTGTTCAGTCCTGGTCTAGTCCTGGTTAAGTCCTGGTCTAGTCCGAGTTCAGTCCTGGTCTAGTCCTGGTTCAGTCCTGGTTCAGTCCTGGTTTAGTCCTGGTTCAATCCTGGTTCAGTCCTGGTTCAGTCCTGGTTTAGTCCTGGTTCAATCCTGGTTCAGTCCTGGTTCAATCCTGGTTCAGTCCTGGTCTAGTCCTGGTTTAGTCTTGGTCTAGTCCTGGTCTAGTCCTCGTCTAGTCCTGGTTCAGTCCTGGTTCAGTCCTGGTCTAGTAACAGTCGCCTCTGACAGAGCCTCGAGTGACGCTCAGAGGTCGCGGGTTTTGTCGGGGAGAAAACTTGCAAACATACAGCACTTCAGAGTCACACTGCGATCCAACATTTAAATACATTTGGCAAAGCTGAACGCATTCTGTACTGTACAGGAGACACGGAGGAGAATGACGGACAAATCGGCAAAGGTCTACAGTCCCTTAGCCAATCAGGACGCAGCGAAACAACAAGGCTGCAAAAGGTGAAGCGCGTTATAGTGAGGGAGCCCTGTATAACACATTTTTAAACTGTTTCAGGAGAAGAGTAAGATCGAGGTGGACTGGCGCCCCCTGATGGACTCGGCCAGCGCTGTGGTGTTCCTGAGCAGGAGGTCAGAGCCAAACCTGGGCTAAACCTGGGCTAAATATGGACTAAACCTGGACTAAACCTGGGCTAAACCTGGGCTAAACCTGGACTAAACCTGGACTAAACCTGGGCTAAACCTGGACTAAACCTGGGCTAAACCTGGGCTAAACCTGGGCTAAACCTGGGCTAAACCTGGGCTAAACCTGGACTAAACCTGGGCTAAACCTGGGCTAAACCTGGACTAAACCTGGGCTAAACCTGGGCTAAACCTGGACTAAACCTGGGCTAAACCTGGACTAAACCTGGACTAAACCTGGGCTAAACCTGGCGGCACGGTGGCTAATATGGAAATATGACAGATTATAGCCAAAAAGCTCATTTCCATCTGTTGACACACAGAACAAAATACAAAAACAGTTTCACGTGACACAGAACAGTAAAAGGCCAGATTCAAAAAGTACTCTGTTTTGTTACTTAAGTAAAAGTACAGATATTGAAGCAAAAAATACTCAAGTAAAAGTTAAAGTATCACATGAAAAATCTACTTAAGTAAAAGTATTAAAGTACCTGTTTAAAAATCTACTTTAAGAGTAAAAATTAAAAGTATTAAGAGTTTGAGGTTTAATAAAGCTTCAAATGTAGTGATTTAGATACAGATTTGTGCTGAATTTTGTTGAAACAACTGAATCAATCTTATTATTCGAGCAGTTTTTATTTGTTTATTTGTTGTTGGTTGATTCTCCAACGACAGTCAAATCTGGTCATGATATTTTTCAGAAAATCCAACACATATTTTTAGAAATATTTAGATTTGTTTGTTGTTGATTTGTTGTGCTTGTTGTTTGTTGTTGGTTTGTTGGCTGAGCAGCTGCCGTGCCAGACAGAGAGGCTGCTGGTGAGGATGCTCTCAATAGCACCCCTGTAGAAGGTGGTGAGTGCAGAAGTGGGGAGGTTCGCTCTCCTCATCCTGCGCAGGAAGTGAAGGCGTGTCTGTGCTTTCTCGACCAGGGAGGTGGTGTTGGTGGTCCATGTGAGGTCGTCTGTGATGTGCACTCCCACAAACTTTGTGCTTTTCACAGACATTTATAACATAGATCAGAAAACAGTGTAATCTGAGCTGTTTAAATGCACTTTTGCACACTTTTCCCATAAATACTTATATATAAATATTCCATTCTATAATCTGTAGCTTATTAACAGTGCAACGTGTGTTTTGGTGTGTTTGTTCTGAACCCTGCAGTGATTTCTGTGGAGGACTTTTCCCATGATGCAGTTCTGTGGGTCTGCTTTGCAGTCGGTGTCACACCTGAAGCGCTCCCAGGCCATCCAGCCCATCGGAGGAGTGAGCGCCAAACCGTTGTCGTCGGACTGGACCAGAGGAACGAGGGAGAAGAGAGGGAAGAGAGGAAGGAGAGAGAGGAGAGAGAGAGGGGGACACTGACGATCCAATCATGTCTGTGGAGCAGTGGAGAGTTTCACTGTAATTCAGTTTGAAAATAGTGTTTTGTTTATTTCTTGAATTTATTTATGATTTTTAACCCTAACCCAACAAAAGGAGCTAAAACCAACTCTCCCCTCCTCATGGTCTGGCCCACAACCTCCCCCAGAGGCTTTAAATATGGCCCACCTAGTATTTATTTTAGGCAACATTATTATTTATTATTTATTTATTTTGGGGAATAAGCAATTTACATTTTTTCAAAACAATAAATAAGAACAACAACAACAATGGTGCGGAAACAACAAACATAAAGCAGCTCTACAGAAGCAGTTTGTTCTAATATTCAGACCCACTCTCTATAAACTGTGACCAGACCATATGTTTATAGAACAACTTGAATTTATGGATATTTTGGCGTTTCTTGAGTCGTGTATCCAGACTGTTCCAGAGTTTTACACCACATGTCGACACACAGAAACTTTTACGGGTACTTGGAACATTTGGCAATTTGAAACTTCCACACCCTCTTAAATTATGAGTTCTCTGTCTCAGTTTGAAGTTTTGTAGATTCCTTGGTAGTAAACTGTTGAATGCTTTAAATAATATTAACAGTGTATAATATTTTACAAGGTCCGGAATCTTTATTGAGTAAAAAGATTATGGGTGTGTTTTAAAATTCTAAATTCTAAAATTCACAAAGCTCGTTTCTGTAATATAATCAATGGATTAACTGTTCATTGGTAAGTGTTCCCCCACACTTCAACACAATATGTGAAATAATTTAAATTAACAACGTGTGAGTGATAATTAACAAAGAACACAGTGTTGTATATTAAACTGTACTGGTAGGATAAATGAGAAATTAACAAATGGGTCAAATTAAATTAATATTAGTTTGTCACATTAACTGAATATGTGTAACAGAGTTAAAAATGCATTTATTACTATTTCCTGGTTGTATTTTATGCTTGAATATAATTTATATGTGAATTTGAGACGTGTTGAGACAACAAAAGTAAGTTTTGTCTGGGTGGAAAAGAATATATTTGACAAAAACAACACACTTTTAGCATAAATACAAGAACACATGTTGAGAGGATAACGTTTTCACATGTAAGGGATGTGTTGTGCTGCGCTAATTTTGAGTTTTGAGCTAATCTCTGTTTTAGAGTTAGCATAAAATATACTCAAAATACACAATAACAAAACACAAAACTTGACCTTGATTTAGTTCTTGTTTCCCTTCCTTCCATGGAGCTAACGCTGCTATCCTGCCATGAGCTCCTGTCACATCACAACTGATGTGCTTCAAGTAGACAAAGGTTTAAAAAAAAGTTCAAAGTTACATTTTGTGGTGGAAATGACAGTGATCCATAGGGACAGGTGTTCTTTTTATGAAAAATAAATATAAAACCATGTTTTATAAAATAAAAATAGTAATTTGTCCATCATAAATTTGTAAGTTCATCTTTGTGTCTAGTAAGTGCAGCATGAATAAAAAAATGACAAATGTGTTTTTGTTTTTCTTATTTCTGCCTGGGACACAAATTCTTTGATAGTTGGAGAATCACCCAAAAACACTTTTTCAGTCCTGCTCAAAAACGTAATGGATAAAGTTCACGTTTATTTAGAGGAATTCAATATTTCACATTTTAATCTATTTGTTTTAAAAACTTCACATTTACTGAACCAAAAGCTTTGCCTCAGGGCTGTTATTGCAGGTCCTCTCCACTAAGGGGCGCCATCAGCTCAACCATCCACCCATCCCCTCCCTGTGTGACTGTGGCAGAGTGGTTATCCCGTTTCCTCCTCTGCAGAGAGAGAGAAGAGACTTTATTGATCTCACAGTGGAGAAATTAATGTTTGCATTTAATTCACATATTTATAATCGTGGATCATTATGTTATAATTTGGACATTTTAAATCACAATATTAATCTTAAATTATTTCATAGATATAATTGTCCGAAAGCCTATGCACTCGATACTGACCTTTCATGCGCGTTGCTAGGCAACGCTCTGCTCTTAATTGATTCGGCTAAATCAAAGATCAAAGATCAAAGATCAAAGATCAAAGATCAAAGATCAAAGTGCGTGAAAAGTCCCTCAGTCGTCCAGGTAGAATCCATGATCAAAGGAGAAGTTCAATTTGTCAACTGGACAAAGTTTGTTTGGTTGAAAACGTTTCGCCGCTCATCCGAGAGGCTTCGTCAGCTCTGGTTATTGTACTGGTTAGACCCTGCTTATATCTAGCTGCCGGGAGGCGCGTCCTACAAAGATCAAAGTAAATCATATTTATGTACACAACATCAGAATGATCACCTGTAATATGCTCAATTTAAACCTGAATAAAGCTGATTAAAGATTCTCTTACCGGAGTCTCCCACCCAACAAAGATCCAGCCCACACTTTACAATAATTTAATACTTTAATAATCCTTTATTATCCCAAAGAAAATTCATTTCAGGCAGCAACAATATATAATAACATCACAAATTAAATTTATAATTCTGCAGGACCATGGAGGAGGAGCTGCTCCGCCTCAGACACGAGAACCAGAGGCTCCAGCGGGTCTTGGACTCGGTTCTGAGGACTCTGAGCCTGAGAGTCGTGCCCGACAGAACCGGTAAGTCTTATGGATCGTATGGATCTGATTTTTAGCCTATGGGCGTTAATGTTAAGTATGAAAAATGCAGATTATTTATTTATTTATTTATTTATTTATTTATTTCAGGAACGGTGCATATTAATCAACATTTCTGTAAATATGCCAGAATTAGCCAAAGGCTATTTTTCATCTGTAGTCCCTTGACAGCAGATACTGTCCACCTAAAAACAAGAATAAATATAGCTGCAAGCAGCAATGTGGGACCAAGCACCGAAGGTGCATGTAGGCCTCAGCATGTAGGCAGCATGCAGGGTCTGACAGGGTCTGACAGGGTCTGACAGGGTCTAACAGGGTCTAACAGAGTCTGACAGAGTCTGACAGAGTCTGACAGGGTCTAACAGGGTCTGACAGGGTTTAACAGGGTCTAACAAGGTTTAACAGATCAAAGACACAGCAAAGACAGATCAAAGGTAAATTCCTGAAAATTCCTGCAATTTTGACCTGCTGGTGGCACTAGAGGGTTGGGGGTGGGGGCCTATAAATTGCTGTGGGTAATGAGGAGACTGGCTGGAATGTGCATGCAAAATTTCACAACTTTTTACCAGACGGTTCTAGGGGTTGCCATAGACTCCCATGGTCAGAGGAATAATGTATAATAAGAATCAGTAGAAACACTATGGTGCCTAGCACCTTTGGTGCTTGGCCCCAAAAATGACAATACAATAAATACATAGAAAACAGTGGAAAAATATATACAGTATTACATAAGATGGCAGACTCACAACAAACATTCAGCTACACACCACCACTCATAACGAGAACAAATACAGACACACATGACAATCACACACAGACACACATGACAATCACACACAGACACACACGACAATCACACACAGACACACATGACAATCACACACAGACACACATCACAATCACACACAGACACACATGACAATCACACACAGACACACACGACAATCACACACAGACACAGGGCAAGAGGCCAGCAGGGGGCAGCGACAGCAGATAAAGTCAATGTTCACAGATCTGGTTTGTAATTAGCCTTTGTTTTAACTGTATTTTAAAGGTTTGGTAAGTGTTAGCGGATCTGATGGTTGTGGGTGTGAGGTTCCAATTCGAGGCCGCACGAACAGAAAAATCTGTTTGCCCAAAGGAACTTTTCCTGAGGGGGATGATGCAGTCTCCTCGTGCTGTTCCTCTAGTTCTACTGTGGCTGGTGGTTCTGATGGAGATAAACTGACTGAGTGGTGGAGATGATACACCGTCAATGATTTTATAGATTAGGCAGAGATTAGAGTATTTGATCATATTATCCAGGCTGAGTAAGTGATGTTTTTGGAGTATTAGACAGTGGTGAAAATGGTTTGTTTTTTTATCCAGAATTTGAACAGTTTGCTTGTAGAGTGATTGCAGAGGTTTCAGTGTTGTGGTATTTGTCAGGGACCAGACGGGTAAACAGTATGTGATGTGAGAGAGAATCAGTGAGTACATGAACATTTTACATTTTAGCCATTAGCACCATGGCGATATGCTAACGGGTAATGACTTTTCTTAACAGCTTACAACTGGTGACTCCAAATCACTAGGGATGCACAGATACCGGTATCGGGTATCGGCCCGATACTTCATTAATATACTCTTACTCGTCAACCATTGGCCGATACCATGCACCGATACCAGTACTAGACGACATAGAGCACCATTACTGTAACGTTCAGTATGCCATTTGTTGTTTTACCAATCTTAAATGCATAGGGGGAGACAAAGAGTCAGAAAAGTACTTGTCCAATGTCCAGAGAAAAAGACACGGCAATGCTGAAACAAACTCCATCATGTCGTCAGGCTCAGCAGTTTGGCAGTATTTTCAAATTATAGAACCACAAAAATAAGGCGACATGTAAATTGTGCAGTGCCAAAGTGGCAAGAGGTGGAAGAGAGAACACCTCATTTAACACACGCATTTTGATCAAGAATTTAAAAACACACCATGCTGGCGAATACACCGAATTCATCAAGGCTAGCAGCCGCCAACACCGGCCAACTTTAACGGAAGTGTTAAAGAGAAAGTGTCCAGAGATGGCTCCCGGCAAAAAAAATAACCGAGTCACTTATCGAGTTTATTGCACTGGACGACCAACTCTTTTCAGTTGTGGACGATATTGGATTCCAGCGATTGATAGATGTCCTCGAGCCCAGATACGAACTACCCAGCCGCCGTTTCATCACAGACGTGATGTTGCCTAAAGATTTCGATGGCGTCAGGACTCACGTGAAGTCGCTCGTACGTGACATCAAGTCCGTAAGTTTCACCACCAATATTTGGAGCAGCAGCATCTGCACAATGTCTGTTTGACGGCTCAGTGGATAGATGAAGCGTTCACTCGTCATCAAGTAATACTCCACACGAGGCCATTTCGAGGCCACCACACAAGCTTGGCCATAGCGGAGATATTCAATGAAATGCTACAGCTCTGGGGGATTCCAAAAAGTTCCGTTCATGTTGTCCTTCACGACAATGTGAGAAATATGATTCGAGGCATGAGTGATGCTAAAGTTCTTAGCTTGTGTTGCGCTGCGCATACTCTCCAGCTGGTGGTTAACGAGGGGCTACTATCACAGAGGAGTGTTGCTGATGCGGTGGCAGTGGATCGGAAGATAGTTGGCCATTTTAAAAAGTCTCCTCTGGCTTATGCTTGAAGACATCCAGTTGGTGATGATTTAGCCGAGAAAACACCTCCAACAGGATGTACCAATTCGGTGGAACAGCACGTTTTATATGATTCAGTCCTTGATTGAACAAAAATGGGCATTGGGGATTTATGCATCCGAAAACAACTTGGACAACCTCACAGCAAACCAATGGATACTCCTTAAGAAAACAGCGACAGTTCTATGTCAGTTTGAGGAGTTGACACGAAGAGTAAGCTCATCGAACGCAACGGCAGGAGATGTAATTCCAAATGTTTCCATTCAGATACCAATGCTTCTACAGTGGCCAAGGAGATGCTGCACTTGAGTTGCAGAAAATGACGGAGGAGGACGTGCAAGATGAGCTTGAGCCACAGCAGCCACCCACCAAAACGGCACACACGGACCAGGCCAGCAGTTGTACTGACCATATCTTTAATGAAATTGCAAACAAGCAGGCAGCAGTAGCACTCTCCCCAGGCATTTTATGTTGCACTGCACAATTAGAGGCATACCTTGGGGGGGGGGGGGCCTCTGGCCCGTGAGGACGACCCACTACAATATTGGAAGATTAACAAAGTTAGGTTCCCTAGTTTGGCTAAAATGGCTTGCAGATACCTATCAGCACCTGGCAGTAGCGTTGAAAGTGAGCAGCTGTTTAGTTCAGCAGCAAATATTGTGAATAAAACCAGAAACAGGCTGACACCTGAACATGCAGAGATGATTTTGTTCCTTAAAGGTCCCATGGCATGAAATTTTCATTTTCTGAGGTTTTTGAACCCCCCCCCCCCCCATGGCTAAAAGTTGCGAAATGTGTCAACTGAGCATTTGTGGTCCTTTTCTGCGTTTGAAAAAAACACAGCTCAAGCGGGCGATTCTGAACAAGGAAACTTTCTGACGTCACACAGAAAAAAAAAATGCAAATGCAGTTCCACCACAAAGGTGGACCACAAAGGAGCTGCAATGCGAAAAACGTTTTTTTATTTCCCTGGAGGCACGTGTGAGTGTTTCCAGGTTCGGATGTCCTTAATCGACCCTCTGGACCTCTGAAACAGCAGTGGTTTATTTTCTGTGAAAATGTGTTTTTTTCATTGAAACGCCTCTCCTTTCTTCCTTTGCGCATAAAACGCGGAAGTGGAGCCAGCGCACCAGCGCGAGGAAACAGCGGAGAGTTTGCCCCCCCACCCCCACCCGCTCCTCTGGCCTGTCTGTGTCCTTCTCATTTGCATTCAAGCAACAACGCCCATAATGAGGTGTTCAGAGACATATTTTTTGACCATGCCTGTGTACATGGGTCTTTCTCATGCACTGAGTCTTGATTTTGTAGAAGGATTCATTTACAGTATTAGGGAACCATTAAGGCGCCATATAAAAGCATCAAGAAGTACCATGTCATGGGATCTTTAAAAAAAGTCTGCCTGTTACTTTCTAAAAATAGGGCCTAGTTCAGAGGCTTCTACAGTGTGAGTTGACAAGTTTTTTTCTAAAGGAAATGCCTGGCGATCCACATTTTTTCACTTCCAAGATGTTCCGATTAGTTGTTCAGCAACAGTTTTTTCAATGAATTTGGATATCGGCCGATACCGTATACTAATCGGTCTGATACCAAAACTGTTTGTTTTGCCCGACTTGAAATATTATCATCATTATTGTTTAACTACAAGTAAACTCATCTCTACAGGCAAGTAGGCCTATGATATGAACAAATGTTTGCATGTGTGTCCCAAAAGGCAACTTGAGGTAAGTATAGGTCATAAAAGGATGTCAGAAGAACAGGAAATCCTGTGATATTAGCCCCTCATGCACAACGAGCTGCAGCGTGTTACCTGGAGCGCCGCACAACAGAGCCCGTGTGAATCGTGGTCAATCCAGTGCACAGTGAGGCTTACCAGTGACACTGGACAGACATCCGATGTCCAAATATCTGTCGTAAAGCTCAGATCTGGAACTCTTTTTAGCTTCTCGGCTAACTTGGTTGACACTCGGTTGCAGAGTTCGGGTAGAGCAGTCTCTGATAATATCTCCTGGATGGTAAACTATATCTTGTCGCAACATAATCCATCAGGCTTGTATTGTAGGTCGCAATGGAGCTTCCGCCTCTTGGTACAACGGCTTTGCAAACATCGCATGTTGCTGTCTTGCTTTGAGGTGTTTCTACTAAAAAGTATTTCCACACAGCGGACATGTTGTGATGAAAAGTTGGTTCGCCTGCTAGCTCGCGCTGCTACTCCGCCTGCTAGCTGGCTGCAAACTGTGGAATGGATTTCCAGAACGGAGGCGTGTCTCATCATTACTCTGTGTCTCATTGAGATCCGCCTCCGTTCAGGAAATCCATTCCACATTTTGCAGCAGGAGCAGAGCAGCCGACAGGGAATCACTTGTGGAGTCATTTCAGCTGATAATGTGTATATACAGACATGGCTCATGGATCGGAAATTTCCGATCCGTGAATTATGTTGATATCGGAACCTGATACTGATACTGGATCGGATCGGCCCCATCCCTAATTTTTTCACAGCAGTCCCTCATAGTAGACATTTGTTTGGTTTACTTTACTTATTTTTGTTTGATATGGCAATATTACTTTTTTGTTTTTATTGACACATGCCTGTAAGACATGTCAGAATGTTCATAAAAAATGCCCCTAAAAGAAAAGGCGTGTCTTGTCAGTGTCTTGTCAGTCGTTAGTTTAATTAAGATGGCAATACCATTAAAGTGGTTCCTTGTTTATTGAAAGTTGTTGATACTCACTGTTTGCAAAGTGGTAACTATGCATAACTTAAAATGAGAATAAAACTAAAAACCTGCATTTCCATTTATTTATTTATTTATTTTTGGGGGGTGAGGGTTAAAAAGTATTGGTATCGATACTCGGTATCGGCAAGTACTGAAATGATTGTACTTGTACTCGTATCGGTTTTCAAAAAAGGGGTATCTGTGAATCCCTACAAATCACTTCAGATATTCACTCAAACGTATTTACAAGTTCATGGACAGAAAAGACACCCCCTCAGCCTGACAGTAGAAGACTACAGACAAGTTCACAGAGTTCATGTCACAAGACTCACTTCAAATCACTTTTGTATGATTAGTGCTTTATAAATAATGTTTGATTGATTCATTGATTGATTGAAGACTGCACGTGTATGTGTAAGTGTGTACTCTCTTATCTCCTGCAGCTGCCCAGCTCCCCTCTCTGAGTCCTGGTCTGACTCCACAGATTAAAGAAGAACACGAAATCAAACAGGAGGAAGATGAGCTGCAAGTGTGAGTCTCAGACACTTTCAAACTGCAATTCTTTATTTTGTCATTCATTCATTCTTATTCATTTCTATTCCAAATATTCAGATTGGGTTTGAAATATACAAATGTCTTTATTTTTCAGGTCTGTCCCAGAGTCCAGGGCTGTGAGGGTGAAGACAGAAGAGTCCTCAGCACATGAACAAAGAGAGACTGAGGGAGAGGACACGCAGGGACAGGACACCAGAACACATGTCCACTCAGAGACTGAGGGAGACACAGAGCACTCTTCTGACACTGATGAAGACTGGACAGCTCCACTCAGCAGTTCCCCTGCACACATGGACACAGAGGCTGATGGAGACGAGTCTGCACCAGAGACCAGAGCCACTGTGGACAACGGTGACATGTCAGGAACTGGCAAAGAGAGATTTGGGTCTAAATATAAACTACAAAGACACAGGAGAGTTCACGAAGGAGAGAAACCAAACTGTTCAGTTTGTCAGAAAACATTTACCCGAACGTTTACTCTCAAAACACATATGAGGACACACACAGGGGAGAAACCTTTAGACTGTTCAGTTTGTGAGAAAACATTTGCCCGAACGTCTCATCTCAAAATACATATGAGGACACACACAGGGGAGAAACCATTCGGCTGTTCAGTTTGTGAGAAAACATTTATCACTACGTCTAATCTCAAAACACATATGAGGACACACACAGGGGAGAAACCATTCGGCTGTTCAGTTTGTGAGAAAACATTTGCCCAAAGGTGTAATCTTAAAAAACATATGAGGACACACACAGGGGAGAAACCATTCGGCTGTACAGTTTGTGAGAAAACATTTTCCCAAACCTCTACTCTCAAAACACATATGAGCACACACCGTAGACTAAATATATAAATTGTCGTAGCTAACGTGCCGCCGCATTCCAAATAGGAAGTTCTCATGCAGCTCTTCCGGCTCCTACTGGTGTTCTCTCCCATTGACTTTGACACTGGAATATCGTGGCCCCTCTCTCTGTAACCGCTGCTGTGAGCCTCATTATTTTGGTCTTAAAATATTTGTATTAACCCACTCTATATGATTCTTTTAAAAAATCCTGTTCATAATATATTTAATGCAGTTTTTTGTCACTTTGTTGTACATTTACAATAGTTTTTAGGGGGAAACCTTCTGTTCTGTGTTCTGTTCTGTTCTATGTAAATTAAATCTGTATATATAAGAACCAATAAAGCTAATCAAAGTCCACCAATGGCATCTTCATTACCAAGCGCACCCACAGAGAGAACTGTCATCTGAAAAAAAAAAAGGCACTAAAAGGAAACATGTCAAGATAGATTCTAAATAATAATTGTTCACTACTTGACTTCCAATAATTTAAACACATTTGTATCATGACATGTTCATCAGGACTCCAGATCACCATTAGACCCTATTTGTATCATATGTTAATGTAAAAAAAAAAGTAAAGGTTTTCTGTATTGTTACAAGAAATAATTTTGTGTATGATTTTGAATATTATAGTAGTAGTAATAGTATAGTATTGCTGGGTTTTGGCTGACATCCCAACTTTTTATATGTCAATATTAATACAGATGGGGGCAGTTAAAATATTGAAGCAGCTTGGATGAGCTGCGAAACGTACTCCACCAAAATAAACTTTTGTCCAGTTGAAACTGAATTTCTCCTTTGCCATGGATTCTACCTGGACGACTGAGTGATTTTACACACATTACTGGACTATGGAATTTTGGGAAATCATCTAACACAGCAACTGGTAAAGGGAAAAATTCAATTTGTCAACTGGACAAAGTTTATTTGGTCGAAGACGTTTCGCAGCTCATCCAAGCTACTTCGTCAGTTCTGGCTAGAGTGCTGGTGGACACTGCTTATATCTGCCTGAAGGGAGGAGCTCACTACAATGAAATTACTCTGAAACTATCCCACCTCTTTGTTTTCAGTTTCTGTCTGGGGTCTTGTTTAGCATACCCATTCAGTACCATAATGGGTGTCAAACTACAAATCAGATCTCACTCGTCCATTTACTCTTACTTGAAGTAGTTTCCCTACTTTTACTACTGCTTTGTACTTTGACTTGAATTATTTTATTTTTGGAGTAATTATTACTCTTACCTGAGTACAGTTTTTTGGCTTCTCTGTTCACGTCTATCAGTCTGATAAACACAGCCGCCTCGCTCCCACCATTATGAAAAACAACACGACACAGACCTGCTGACCGTCCCTGACCAGTCGTCCTGTGAAACTGAGACACAAACGGACTGAGACGTGCAGTGGAAATGTTACTGCAGCAAAACTTTAATTTCCCTCAGGATCAATAAAGTATCTCTCTCTCTCTTTACTATTTACTCTGCTCTTACTATTTTTGAAAGATTTAATCACCCTCGCCCCACAACACACACTCACCAGGGGAGTAGACGGGGGACAAAGTGGTCAGTTGTCCCCAGCATCTTAGAGGTCCAGAATTTGACCCTTTTCCTGTTCATTTATATTAGAGGGGGGCCCAAGTGAGGTGTCTTGCCCCAGGGCCCTAAATTTCTGTCTGTGTCCACCATGACACAGAGGAGAGATGAAGCCAAAACACCAACCCTCCACCAGGACACAGCACCCAGGGGAGAGATGAGACCCCAGCCCTCTATCAGGGGCCCATGAGTCTTGTGATGGGGGTCATTAGTTACCACAGCGCTGGGAAAGATTTCAAACTTTTAAACTGGTCAGACTTTTAAATTGTTTTCAGAAAGTCCATGGGAAAAATGAATGAGAAATTTACTTCTGGACCAGGCGGTGGGTGATCACTGTTGAGCTCCATTCCTCTGTTGTTGAAATATTTAGCACAGGTACTACCACACCAAACTTACTAATAATTAGAAAACCGTGATACCAAACCTATGCACTTTAATATTACATTTCAAAAGATACCTGAAAAAAGGAAAAAAAAAACCAACAACATCCATTTTCTTCCTCTTATCCAGGGTCGGGTTGTGGGGGCAACAGTCTAAGCAGGGACTCCCAGACTTCCTTCACCCCGGACACTTCCTCCAGCTTTTCTGGGGGGACCCCAAAGCGTTCCCAGGCCAGCCGGGAGACATAGTCCCTCCAGCGTGTCCTGGGTCTTCCCTGGGGCCTCCTCCCGGATCTCCAGACATGGAGAAAAACAAAACAACAACTAATTGCATTTTATTTTATTTTATTTATTTTATTTGCAAAAACATTTCTTGGGGCTAAAGAATATTTAAATTCTGTAGCCAAAAATATATTTAACCTCAAATTTGATAAAAGATTTACATTTTCTTCTTTATGTTCCACTTCCAAACCAGCAGATGGCGCTACAACCTAATCTTTATACAGAGCGGCAGAAGCGCTTAGGCAAACTTTAAGATAATGCTCCAAAATGTCTCAGTTTTTCTCTCAAAAAGCGTGAAAATAAAAGTGACTGTCCTCTGTGTTCTGCTGTTGGTGTTCGCCAGGTTTGTGTCTCTTTACGCGGTGTGGAAATCCAGAGGTAACGCCGGAAAAATCCTCGATTCCGGTCCGGAGCTAGCAGATTAGCCTGTGATGCTAACAGCCGTGTGTTTGTTTTGGTTTTTGTTTTGGTACTCAGAGGAGCACATGTCTGATGTTTTGGTCTTTTGTTTTGGTCCTCAGAGGAGCACATGTCTGATTTTGGTCTTTTGTTTTGGTCCTCAGAGGAGCACATGTCTGATGTTTTGGTCTTTTGTTTTGGTCCTCAGAGGAGCACATGTCTGATGTTTTGGTCTTTTGTTTTGGTCCTCAGAGGAGCACATGTCTGATGTTTTGGTCTTTTGTTTTGGTCCTCAGAGGAGCACATGTCTGACCGCACTCTGGGGTATTTCTTGGCTCTTGGTTTGATCCAGAGAGAAGATGCAGCGGACATCACCTGAGGGGTATTCCACGAAAGCTACTAAGCGCAAAGCCGGCTTTATTCGACAGTTGGCACTAGTTTTAGTGAGAGTTCGGTTCCACGACGCTCGCTAAACTTAGTCCCCGCTGAGTTACTGGGGAACATATTTATGACTCTGACTGTGGTCATGAGGCTTTCTCATGCACTGAGTCTTGATTTTGAAGAAGGGTTCATTTAAAGTATTAGGGAACCATTAAGGCGCCATATAAAAGCATCAAGACGTACCATGTCATGGGATCTTTAAAGAAGAAGGAGGAAAGTGTCCAGAGATGGCTCCCGGCAAAAAAAAAAATAACCGAGGCACTTATCGAGTTTATTGCACTGGACGACCAGCTCTTTTCAGTTGTGGGCGATATTGGATTCCAGCGATTGATAGATGTCCTCGAGCCCAGATACGAACTACCCAGCCGCCGTTTCACCACAGACGTGATGTTGCCTAAAGATTTCGATGGCGTCAGGACTCACGTGAAGTCGCTCGTACGTGACATCAAGACCATAAGTTTCACCACCAATATTTGGAGCAGCAGCGTCTGCCCAATGTCTGTTTGACAGCTCAGTGGATAGATGAAGCGTTCACTTGTCATCAAGTAATACTCCACACGAGGCCATTTCGAGGCCACCACACAAGCTTGGCCATAGCGGAGATATTCAATGAAATGCTACAGCTCTGGGGGATTCCAAAAAGTTCCGTTCATGTTGTCCTTCACGACAATGTGAGAAATATGATTCGGGGCATGAGTGATGCTGAAGTTCTTAGCTTGTGTTGCGCTGCGCATACTCTCCAGCTGGTGGTTAACGAGGGGCTACTCTCACAGAGGAGTGTTGCTGATGCGGTGGCAGTGGATCGGAAGATAGTTGGCCATTTTAAAAAGTCTCCTCTGGCTTACGCTTGAAGACATCCAGTTGGTGATGATTTAGCCGAGAAAACGCCTCCAACAGGATGTACCAATTTGGTGGAACAGCACGTTTTATATGATTCAGTCCTTGATTGAACAAAAATGGGCATTGGGGATTTATGCGTCCGAAAACAACTTGGACAACCTCACAGCAAACCAATGGATACTGCTCGAGAAAACAGCGACAGTTCTGTCAGTTTGAGGAGTTGACACGAAGAGTAAGCTCATCGAACGCAACGGCAGGAGATGTAATTCCAAATGTTTCCATTCAGATACCAATGCTTCTACAGTGGCCAAGGAGATGCTGCACTTGAGTTGCAGAAAATGATGGAGGAGGACGTGCAAGATGAGCTTGAGCCACAGCAGCCACCCACCAAAACGGCACACACGGACCAGGCCAGCAGTTGTATTGACCATAACTTTAATGAAATCGCAAACATGCAGGCAGCAGTAGCACTCTCCCCAGGCATTGTATGTTGCACTGCACAATTAGAGGAATACCTTGGGGAGGACCCTCTGGCCCGTGAGGACGACCCACTACAATATTGGAAGATTAACAAAGTTAGGTTCCCTAGTTTGGCCAAAATGGCTTGCAGATATCAGCACCTGGCAGTAGTGTTGAAAGTGAGCAGCTGTTTAGCTCAGCAGCAAATATTGTGAATGAAACCAGAAACAGGCTGACACCTGAACATGCAGAGATGATTTTGTTCCTTAAAGGTCCCATGGCATGAAATTTTCACTTTCTGAGGTTTTTGAACATTAATGTGAGCTCCCCTACCCAGTTTAGCCCCCCCATGGCTAAAAGTTGCAAAATGTGTAAACTGAGCATTTGTGGTCCTTTTCTGCGTTTGAAAAAAACACAGCTCAAACGGGCGATTCTGAACAAGGAAACGTTCTGACGTCACACGGAAAAAAAAAAAAATGCAAATGCAGTTCCACCACCCGTCTGTGTTTCTACCCACCGTCATGAGTTTGGACCGCAAAGGAGCTGCAATGCGAAATGCGTTTTTTTATTTCCCTGGAGGCACGTGTGAGTGTTTCCAGGTGTCCTTAATCGACCCTCTGGACCTCTGAAACAGCAGTGGTTTAATTTTATTTTCTGTGAAAATGTGTTTTTTTTTTCATTGAAACACCTCTCCTTTCTTCGTTTGCGCATAAAACGCGGAAGTGGAGCCAGCGCACCAGCGCGAGGAAACAGTGGAGAGTTTGACCCCCCCCCACCCGCTCCTCTGGCCTGTCTGTGTCCTTCTCATTTGCATTCAAGCAACAACGCCCATAATGAGGTGTTCAGAGACATATTTTTTGACCATGCCTGTGTACATGGGTCTTTCTCATGCACTGAGTCTTGATTTTGAAGAAGGATTCATTTACAGTATTAGGGAACCATTAAGGAACCATATAAAAGCATCAAGAAGTACCATGTCATGGGATCTTTAAAAAAAGTCTGCCTGTTACTTTCTTAAAATAGGGCCTAGTTCAGAGGCTTCTACAGTGTGAGTTGACAAGTTTTTTCTAGGGATGCACCGATCCACATTTTTTCACTTCCGATCCGATGCCGATACCTGAATTTGGATATCGGCCGATACCAATACTATTCCGATACCAAAACTGTTTTCAATATTATCATCATTATTGTTTAACTACAAGTAAACTCATCTCTACAGGTAAGTAGGCCTATGATATGAACAAATGTTTGCATGTGTGTCCCAAAAGGCAACTTGAGGTAAGTATAGGTCATAAAAGGATGTCAGAAGAACAGGAAATCCTGTGATATGAGCCCCTCATGCACAACGAGCTGCAGCGTATTACCTGGAGCGCCGCACAACAGAGCCCGTGTGAATCGCGGTCAATCCAGTGCACAGTGAGGCCAATGACACTGGACAGACATCCGATGTCCAAATATCTGTAGCAAAGCTCAGATCTGGAACTCTTTTTAGCTTCTCGGCTAACTTGGTTGACATTCGGTTGCAGAGTTTGGGTAGAGCAGTCTCTGATAATATCTCCTGGATGGTAAACTATATCTTGGCACAACATAATCCATCAGGCTTGTATTGTAGGTCGCAATGGAGCTTCCGCCTCTTGGTACAACGGCTTTGCAAACATTGCACGTTGCCGTCTTGCTTTGAGGTGTTTCTACTAAAAAGTATTTCCACACAGCGGACATGTTGTGATGAAAAGTTGGTTCGCCTGCTAGCTCGCGCTGCTACTTCACCTGCTAGCTGGCTGCAAACTGTGGAATGGATTTCCAGAACGGAGGCGTGTCTCATCATTACTCTGTGTCTCTTTGAGATCCGCCTCCGTTCAGGAAATCCATTCCACATTTTGCAGCAGGAGCAGAGCAGCCGACAGGGAATGACTTGTGGAGTCATTTCAGCAGATAATGTGTATATACAGACATGGCTCATGGATCGTAAATTTCCGATCCGTGAATTACGTTGATATCGAAACCTGATACTGATACTGGATCGGATCGGCCCCATCCCTAATTTTTTCACAGCAGTCCCTCATAGTAGACATTTGTTTGGTTTACTTTACTTATTTTTGTTTGATATGGCAATATTACTTTTTTGTTTTTATTGACACATGCCTGTAAGACATGTCAGAATGTTCATAAAAAATGCCCCTAAAAGAAAAGGCGTGTCTTGTCAGTGTCTTGTCAGTCGTTAGTTTAATTAAGATGGCAATACCATTAAAGTGGTTCCTTGTTTACTGAAAGTTGTCGATACTCACTGTTTGCAAAGTGGTAACTATGAATAACTTATAATGAGAATAAAACTAAAAACCTGCATTTCCATTTATTTATTTATGGGGGGTGGGGGTTAACAAGTATTGGTATCGATACTCAGTATCGGCAAGTACTGAAATGATTGTACTCGTACTCGTATCGGTTTTCAAAAAAGGGGTATCGGTGAATCCCTACAAATCACTTCAGATATTCACTCAAATATTTACAAGTTCATGGACAGAAAAGACACCCCCTCAGCCTGACAGTAGAAGACTACAGACAAGTTCACAGAGTTCATGTCACAAGACTCACTTCAAATCACTTTTGTATGATTAGTGCTTTATAAATAATGTTTGATTGATTCATTGATTGATTGAAGACTGCATGTGTATGTGTAAGTGTGTACTCTCTTATCTCCTGCAGCTGCCCAGCTCCCCTCTCTGAGTCCTGGTCTGACTCCACAGATTAAAGAAGAACACGACATCAAACAGGGGGAAGATGAGCTGCAAGTGTGAGTCTCAGACACTTTCAAACTGCAATTCTTTATTTTGTCATTCATTCATTCTTATTCATTTCTATTACAAATATTCAGATTGGGTTTGAAATATACAAATGTTTTATATTTTTCAGGTCTGTCCCAGAGTCCAGGGCTGTGAGGGTGAAGACAGAAGAGTCCTCAGCACATGAACAAAGAGAGACTGAGGGAGAGGACACGCAGGGACAGGACACCAGAACACATGTCCACTCAGAGACTGAGGGAGACACAGAGCACTCTTCTGACACTGATGAAGACTGGACAGCTCCACTCAGCAGTTCCCCTGCACACATGGACACAGAGGCTGATGGAGACGAGTCTGCACCAGAGACCAGAGCCACTGTGGACAACGGCGACATGTCAGGAACTGGCAAAGAGAGATTTGGGTCTAAATATAAACTACAAAGACATAGGAGGATTCACAAAGGAGAGAAACTAAACTGTTCAGTTTGTGAGAAAACATTTACCACAAAGTCTACTCTCAAAACACATATGAGGATACACACAGGGGAGAAACCATTCGGCTGTTCAGTTTGTGAGAAAACATTTGCCCAAACATCTGCTCTCAAAACACATATGAGGACACACACAGGGGAGAAACCATTCGGCTGTCCAGTTTGTCAGAAAACATTTGCCCGAACATATACTCTCAAAACACATATGCGCACACACCGTAGACTAAATATATAAATTGTCGTAGCTAACGTGCCGTTGCATTCCAAATATGAAGTTCTCATGCGGCTCTTCCGGCTCCTACTGGTCCTCTCTCCCATTGACTTTGACACTGGAATATCGTGGCCCCTCTCTCTGTAACCGCTGCTGTGAGCCTCATTATTTTGGTCTTAAAATGTTTGTATTAACCCACTCTACATGATTCTTTAAAAAAAATCCTGTTCATAATATATTTACTGCAGTTTTTTGTCGCTTTAATGTACATTTACAATAGTTTTTAGGGGGAAACCTTCTGTTCTGTGTTCTGTTCTGTTCTATGTAAATTAAATCTGTATATATATAAGAACCAATAAAGCTAATCAAAGTCCACCAATGGCATCTTCATTACCAAGCGCACCCACAGAGAGAACTGTCATCTGAAAAAAAAAAAAAGTCACTAAAAGGAAACATGTCATAATAGATTCTAAATAATAATTGTTCACTACTTGACTTCCAATAATTTAAACACATTTGTATCATGACATGTTCATCAGGACTCCAGGTCACCATTAGACCCTATTTGTATCATATGTTAATGTAAAAAAAAGTAAAGGTTTTCTGTATTGGTACAAGAAATAATTTTGTGTATGATTTTGAATATTATAGTAATAGTAATAGATACTATACTATTACTATTACTATAATATTCAAAATGCTGGGTTTCGATTGACATCCCAACTTTTTATATGTCAATATTAATACAGATGGGGGCAGTTAAAATATTGAAGCAGCTTGGATGAGCTGCGAAACGTACTCCACCAAAATAAACTTTTGTCCAGTTGAAACTGAATTTCTCCTTTGCCATGGATTCTACCTGGACGACTGAGGGATTTTACACACATTACTGGACTATTGAATTTTGTGAAATCATCTAACACAGCAGTTGGTAAAGGGAAAAATTCAATTTGTCAACTGGACAAAGTTTATTCGGTTGAAGACGTTTCACAGCTCATCCAAGCTACTTCGTCAGTTCTGGCTAGAGTGCTGGTGGACACTGCTTATATCTGCCTGAAGGGAGGAGCTCACTACAATGAAATTACTCTGAAACTATCCCACCTCTTTGTTTTCAGTTTCTGTCTGGGGTCTTGTTTAGCATACCCATTCAGTACCATAATGGGTGTCAAACTACAAATCACATCTCACTCGTCCATTTACTCTTACTTGAAGTAGTTTCCCTACTTTTACTACTGCTTTGTACTTTTACTTGAATTATTTTATTTTTGGAGTAATTATTACTCTTACCTGAGTACAGTTTTTTGGCTTCTCTGTTCACGTCTATCAGTCTGATAAATACAGCCGCCTCGCTCCCACCATTATGAAAAACAACACGACACAGACCTGCTGACCGTCCCTGACCAGTCGTCCTGTGAAACTGAGACACAAACGGACTGAAACGTGCAGT
Organism: Paratrypauchen microcephalus; assembly: GCA_036785185.1. NCBI lineage: Eukaryota > Metazoa > Chordata > Actinopteri > Gobiiformes > Gobiidae > Paratrypauchen > Paratrypauchen microcephalus. The sequence goes on along the minus strand of JAVJIX010000016.1, from coordinate 108,318 downwards.
GGAAATGTTACTGCAGCAAAACTTTAATTTCCCTCAGGATCAATAAAGTATCTCTCTCTCTCTTTACTATTTACTCTGCTCTTACTATTTTTGAAAGATTTAATCACCCTCGCCCCACAACACACACTGACCAGGGGAGTAGACGGGGGGACAAAGCGGTCAGTTGTCCCCAGCATCTTAGAAGTCCAGAATTTGACCCTTTTCCTGTTCATTTATATTAGAGGGGGGCCCAAGTGAGGTGTCTTGCCCCAGGGCCCTAAATTTCTGTCTGTGTCCACCATGACACAGAGGAGAGATGAAGCCAAAACACCAACCCTCCACCAGGACACAGCACCCAGGGGAGAGGTGAGACCCCAGCCCTCTATCAGGGGCCCATGAGTCTTGTGATGGGGGTCATTAGTTACCACAGCGCTGGGAAAGATTTCAAACTTTTAAACTTGTCAGACTTTTAAATTGTTTTCAGAAAGTCCATGGGGAAAATTAATGAAAATTTACTTCTGGGACCAGGCGGTTCCATCACTGTTGAGCTCCATTCCTCTGTTGTTGAAATATTTAGCACAGGTACTAACACACCAAACTTACTAATAATTAGAAAACCGTGATACCAAACCTATGCACTTTAATATTACATTCCAAAAGATACCTGAAAAAAGGAATAAAAGGGGAAAAAAAACAACATCCATTTTCTTCCTCTTATCCAGGGTCGGGTTGTGGGGGCAACAGTCTAAGCAGGGACTCCCAGGCCGTTTCCCAATTCACCGACGGCACACGTGTGAGCGTCCTTGGAACGGGATATGCGTCATATCCGGCGCGACAAGCGCCGTTCCATTCGTTTTTTCCCCCTGCACCGTCGAGACGAGCCCTGAACGGCGCCGTCGTTTCCATGGAAATCGGGGCGTGGACCAAGCGTGCAAACATGCACGCTTCGCACACTTAAAAGCCCCAGCATGCACAGCGCGGGAGGATATATGACTACAAAGACCGACTCGCCAGCGACATCCACAAGTGACAGTTGCGACGTCACTATAAAATATACGTACTGGTTCACCTCACCTACAACTATGCTACATGAAACTCTTCATAAACTACGCTAAACATGTGTGACGGTAGCCGTAACGGCATAGTTCACGGCACCTGTATTACCGTTCACATGCTTTTTCCCTTACACTTCTATATTTCCTTTGCTGTTGTAATGCTGGATATTCTACAGTATCGCCATGTCCAGCGTTTACTCTAAGCTGCGCACTGTTCGCACATTCTCAGCGCACAAGAAAACTTGTGCAGCGCACTGTAAACCAGGGATGAAAGAGCTTTTTATTCAGCCGCGGGGTCATTTTTTTTTATATCTGCAAAGTGCGAGCCGCGCGGGGGGGGGGGGGTGCATTTCGGATGTGGAGTTATGTGTTTGCTCAGAAACATTAAAAATTAGGGGGAACATTGGCCATGTCCCAATTCCAAGTATTACTAGTCGCAATAGAATAATATTTTTGTCTTTAGGGAACAAGGAGCAGACCACCGGGCTCATTGAGCTGAGGCGGGACCTGTTCAATTTCGCAGACGGCCATGTGAGAAACGTAGTGCACTAAGGACAGAGCGAGTGTGCGCCGTCTCGACGGCAGACCGAGTGCACACTCACAAGCGTGCCGTCGCTGAATTGGGAAACGGCCCCAGACTTCCTTCACCCCGGACACTTCCTCCAGCTTTTCTGGGGGGACCCCAAAGCGTTCTTAGGCCAGCCGGGAGACATAGTCCCTCCAGCATGTCCTGGGTCTTCCCCGGGGCCTCCTCCCAGATCTCCAGACATGGAGAAAAAAAAAAACCCAAAAACGAATTGCTTTTTATTTTATTTATTTATTTAATTTGCAAAAACATTTCTTGGGGCTAAAGAATATTTAAATTCTGTATCAAAAAATATATTTAACCTCAAATTTGATAAAAGATTTACATTTTCTACTTTATGTTCCACTTCCAAACCAGCAGATGGCGCTAGAACCTAATCTTTATACAGAGCGGCAGAAGCGCTTAGGCAAACTTTAAGATATCGCTCCAAAATGTCTCAGTTTTTCTCTCAAAAAGCGTGAAAAGAAAAGTGACTGTCCTCTGTGTTCTGCTGTTGGTGTTCGCCGGGTTTGTGTCTCTTTACGCGGTGTGGAAATCCAGAGGTAACGCCGGAAAAATCCTCGATTCCGGTCCGGAGCTAGCAGATTAGCCTGTGATGCTAACAGCCGTGTGTTTGTTTTGGTTTTTGTTTTGGTCCTCAGAGGAGCACATGTCTGATGTTTTGGTCTTTTGTTTTGGTCCTCAGAGGAGCACATGTCTGATGTTTTGGTCTTTTGTTTTGGTCCTCAGAGGAGCACATGTCTGACCGCACTCTGGGGTATTTCTTGGGTCTTGGTTTGATCCAGAGAGAAGATGCAGCGGACATCACCTGGGCCCACGCCGTCAACAGCAGAAGCAAACTGACAGCGGCTCTAAACGGTCATTAAATCTGCTTTTTTATGCAAACTACCCTATTTTAAGTCATTTTTTTTAACTGTAGCTATGGCTGGGTTTCATACTTAAACTTTGACTTAGACAAACTTTATTGATCCACAAGGGAAATAATTTGGATACACAGGGTAACAAAAAATAGATGGTATAGCAAAAAAGACAGCAAGAGACATAATTATAAAAATAATAAGTGTATATGTACAAGTCAAAATAAAATAGAAAAATAAGTAATAAAATAAAATATAAAATCACAGCAATATACAGGAGACAAGAACGGCAGTGATGGACATCGTGGTTTATCATTACTTAAGATTGAGTTGTACAGTTGTAGGGAGTATTATCTGTTACATAAGGGTGAGTTGTTGTACAGTTGTAGGGAGTATTATCTGTTACATAAGGTGAGTTGTTGTACAGTTGTAGGGAGTATTATCTGTTACATAAGGGTGAGTTGTTGTACAGTTGTAGGGAGTATTATCTGTTACATAAGGGTGAGTGGTTGTACAGTTGTAGGGAGTATTATCTGTTACATAAGGGTGAGTTGTTGTACAGTTGTAGGGAGTATTATCTGTTACATAAGGGTGAGTTGTTGTACAGTTGTAGGGAGTATTATCTGTTACATAAGGTGAGTTGTTGTACAGTTGTAGGGAGTATTATCTGTTACATAAGGTGAGTTGTTGTACAGTTGTAGGGAGTATTATAGTATGAATATCGTCCTGTATCTCTCACTGTTTGAGCGGAGCTGTAGGAGCCTGTTGGAGAATGACCCTCTGTCCCTCTAAATCAGGGGTGGGCAATTATTTTTCCCCAGGGGCCAAATGAGAAGCAGAAAATATTGTGGAGGGTCAAAAGTTTGAAGTCTACTCTGGTTATTCATTTTATTTCTACGTTGAAATCAGTAAATGTCATTGTTTACAGAAGCTGTAAGTTCTGTGTTATTATTAAGTAATGAGAGAGTGAGCTTTTACAAAAACTGAATATATTCAGTAAAATAATTCAAAACAATGTGAAACATTTGTAAGTCTTTTTCAGTCACATTAACCCCACAATGCTTTCTGAGTTTAACTTTGCATTAAGACACCACAATGTCTTTGTTTGCCAAATAATATAATACAATTGCCTGGAAGAATCCATGACTCATCGCTGTACCAGCGAGTGAGTCTGGTAACGTTTGATCCACAGAATGCGCTGCGGTTGCGCGTAGACAGACAGCTAAGTGAACCAATCAGAGATTGCGCCATCTTGATTCAAAACTGAGGCGGAACTTCCGCTGCCTAAGCGTGACTTTGCGGGCAAAGGCGGGTGCACTGACGTCACCATCTTTGAACGAATCAGAATCGCGGAGTCGGTTTGGAACCGGAGGAGCGAGAGTGGATGGAGAGTGTCCAAATGGTATCGCGGTGTATAGGAAATACAGAGAGATATCATTTGGCTGGCCAGGTAAATAATACAAGATATGACACAGCATTTTTGTCCAGCTGCCAAACTGTGTAGAAAAAAAGTCAGAGTTAGCCTGCTTTTTTTCTTGATCAGTGAGAAAAATCTCGCCTCTGTTGAGCTTTAACAAGTGCATCAAAGTCAGGTTCATGTTTGAGGTGGAGACAGATGATCATCAGTACAAATGCATCAGTACAAATGCATCATGTACAAGTTTGAAAGTAGGTTTTATTTTCTTAATTCCAAGCAACCTTTCACGGGCCCGTCAGAGTCGGCTCGCTCGTATTTGTCCCCTGGGACTTGAAATGCCCGGGTCTGCTCTATGGTCTGGTGCAGTGGCTGAGCAGGAGTGTCCATGATGGAGAGCAGTTTGTCCAGTGTCCTCCTGTCCCTCACTGTGACAAATGTCTCCAGCTCACAGCCGATCACGTGACCAGCTTTACCGATCAATTTGTCAATCCGTCCAATGTCCCTGTTCTTTCTTGTATTAAATTTCTTGTAAATTTGTAAATTTTCTGTTATATTATAGCTTATTGGTCTTCTACTTTATTTTATTCTATTTTATTTTATTTGTTGCATGTTAAGTGTTTGTTTACATTCCGCTCCAAGTACCGAGTTTTATTAAGTTATAATGACGGGGAATTAGATTTAACTGAGAAAAACACACTTCACCCTCCCTCCTCAGTACCCTTCACCTGTCAGAAACAGTTGTGGGGAGTATTATCTGTTACATAAGGGTGTTGTACTAATGATATGTAATGTTATCTTTGGAAAACATTTGTATTTTTCTTTATATTTATTTTGACCTCCATTAGCTGTGGAAGCACTGCGATTCTTCCTGGAGTCTGGCAGCGTCTCTGACATGGGCATGGGGAATCTTGACAGCTTTTGATAATTCACTTTCACTGACCATCTCTGCAGTTGCTGCTAATACTGCATCCGTAGAGGCTCTTATGGCTTGCATGTCCTTTGCTGATGCGTCACAGCCCTCTGCTTGTGCTTGTGCTTGTGTTCCTGCTCTTTCTTGGGCTCCAGGCTGTCTGTGAATCATATTTTGTTCTTTATTTAATTTTATATACCTTTTTCTTGTTCTTCTTTTTGTTCTTCTTCTGGAGCTGTTGGCTGTAAAAAAAAAAATTGCATGTTGTCTGTCTGACTATTCAGACCCCCCAGGATTTCGCGGGCATTTTTTGTGATTGTTGCGGGGCTAAAATGCCTGAATTTGCGGGAGCTTTTCCAAAAAGTTGCGATGAAAGTTGCGGTGCTTTTAAGGTTTTTGTTGCGATTTTGTTGCGGGAGGAAGTGAAAGTTGCGATAAATAGTTGCGATTTTCGCTTTTTGTAATTAAAATTTAGTAATATTTTGAATACTGAGTTATTACTGACAAAGAATAATACAAAGACACAGAGATCACAGATATGGTCCTAAAACAACCTTACCAACATCGAAAATAAATTACTACTAGGAGGGGAACTGTTTCGCGCGGTCTTTTGCTGTTATTTTTGTGGGCAAATGGCGCCGCAGACATGTTTCTTTGCCGTTAGAAGCCGTGTCTCAATTCCCAGAGCGCGCGGCTCGGAGCGTGGCCCGAAGGGCATGTGCGTCACACATTTCGATAGTACACCGGCGCGACGACTGCTGTCCCACTTCTTTTTGTCCCATGCGCAGTTGACCGCAGTCGTTAAGCGGTCCGCGGACTGCAGTCGGGGCTGAGCAAGTGTGCACCTCCTTGACTGCAGTCTGAGCCCCCTTCGGGCCGCGCTCCGAGCTGTGCGCTCTGGGAACTGGGGACACGGCCACAGTTTTGTTTCGTCACACGGAAGCAAGGCAGAATGTTGCGGCTTCCAAACTCAAACCTTTCAGCCACCGAGAATATGAGGTTGGGTCCTATGGCTCGCAGATTTGTGACGCGCAAAGAGGAGGCTATGGTGACAGATACGCTGAGATCCAGATATGCGTTTTGTGCATTTATTACAAAAAGAGCGCACACAGCTATGACAGCGCAGCAGGATGAAATGGAACTCATGAAAACCAGCAGGATGAACAGATTAACGTGAAAGATGAATGAATGGTTTGTGGTCAACAAAAAATACGGCTACACCCCAACCCTGACTCTCTCCTCTGTGTGACAGGTGAGCGCGCGCTTTTACACACACACACTTCCGTACGTGCACACACCCACACTCACGTGACCCACCGCCTCTGCCGCACACACACACACAAACGCACCGTGCACCTCATCTCAGTTATGTCTCCTACACAGAAGGAAGTTGGTCGACGTTCAATACGTCGCCGATGATTGGTCAAAATTACTAAAAATTGCGGAAAAGTTGCGGTGATTGGTCAAAATTGCAACACCGCCCTGAATTCACGGGGATTGGCTGAAGTTGCGTTGAAGTTGCAAATCGCAACATCGCGAATTCCTGGAGGGTCTGACTATTTATAATGACACTATCTCCCTCCCTGGGGATGGGCCTTACCTGTATGTCATGTCCCTCCTTAGTTGTGGTGGTGGGTGGTTGTGGGGGAAAAAACACTCCCAGAGACAGTTGTGGTTTTCTATTTATTTTTTATTGTATTCAAACTTTCAGATAGTTTCATGCTGTTGGATTTAGTCTAAACCTATGTTGAGGAGTGCAAGAAGCTAAACAGAGTAAGTGTCTAATGTGTGTCTTTATAAGTCCATGGTCAAAGTATACCTTCCCCAAAAGTAGGGCTTTTCTCATACAGAGGGAGCACGCTTCAGTGGTGATAATGTAAGTATGAAAAAAGAAATGTTATCTACCACTGCCGCTGACAACTTGTGCTCATACCAAAACAAAAAAACAAAAAAAAAAACCACTGTCTACACAAAAGTTGAAAAAAAAAAGAGAGAATTGAGTTGTTCATTACTCCCAAATAAAACCAAATTAAAGCTTAAAGGAAAAGTAATGTTTTTTACAATCTGAGCCTTATTTCGGTCATAAAACAAGTTGTTTTACTCACCCATTGCACTTTGGTGTCATATGGAGCATTTCCAGAGATGTTTTAGATTTGCGATCTCCGTAACGTGAGTTCTCGGGGCACATGTTTGCGGTCTCCAAATAACACAGAATGCGTTCAGTTTGCCAAATTTATTTAAATGTTCGATCACGAGCAGTGTGACTCTGAAGACTGAGCGGTCTGGCATTTGAGCACATGCCAGAAGGGCCGAGGCCGTGCTCTATTACGGATTTGACCACGTGCACACTTCTCCGGGTGGTCAATGCGCATCGGGAAGTAGCGGCAGTGTTTCCGCATAACGAACTGGTGGAACCTGGAGTCCAGGCGGTGGAACCAGTCCTGAGAGCGCACGGATGCGTTCTCACTACAGTTCTGTGTTTGGTGCAGAGCTGTAGAACCCCTCCCTCCGTTCCACAGACTACGGGGCCGCTTGTAGGTGTAAATTGCCAGGGCCGATGATCCCAGTCCGTCACTGCTCTGAAGTGCTGTATGTTTACAAGTTTTCTCCCCAACAAAACCCACAAGAGCGCAGCGGCGCCAGGCACCTCGGTCAGAGGAGCTGTGAAATACACACATATTTATACACGCAATATAAAACTGACTACTTCACGGATTTTGCCTATCGTGGGTTATTTCTACAACGTAACCCCCACGATAAACGAGGGACCACTGACTACTGAGCCGCATCAGAGGGATCAAAGAGGCTCCCAAGCCGCGGGTTGCCGACCCCTGGCCTATATAATTCCAAACTTCAAATAGGCAACTAAAGTTATATTTGGAGTATTCTGTCATACATAGATTTATTAGGCTACATAGCTCTAAGGGAAATTGCATAAAAAACAACAAAAGTCACTCTTGTATAAATAAATTCATTGTTTAACAAACAACAATAATAGATATTATTACATAATGCACCATGTTATTACATTTCCTAGAGAATAAAAAAGTTGCAAGTGCATTTTGTAATAATCTTCTCAAAATGTAATAACTTATTACATAATGCGGCAAAATTTATTACAAAATGCGTTGGGGCAGTTTATTACAAAATGCAGCAGCTTATTACAAAATGCGGCTTTATTACAAAATGAAATTAAAAAGTTATTACATTTTGGACGTTTATTACAAAATGCACCGTTATTACAAAATGCGGCTCAACAAGCGCTCCAGCGGCGCAGAGGAGCGGGTGGGGGGGGTAGAATCCTTTTATCATGGATTCTACCTGGACGACTGAGGGACTTTTCCCGCATCCTGTGACTCAAACAGTTTCAAAAGCAGAGGCAGAGACAGCAGCAGTGACTACACAAGTCGAAACGACGACGGCGGCGCTCTCTGTGTGGGTACACGATGCCCTGATACAAACCCTGCTACCGCTGGTGTCTAATGGTCAGTGCCCTTTTACCTTAGTGACCGAATTCAGGCTCTCACGTTACCACGAGACCATCCACTCTACCACCTCTGGAGGCAGTGCATATCTGGACGCAGTCCTGTGTGATGTTAGGCTGTGCCCAGAGGAATACCCCACCTATTTTCTTCTTTTAAGGAATGCCTGCAGAGTCTGCACAGATTATCTCGATGCAATTGTGACAGCAGCAAATGAACAAGAACAACAACAAGACAAAAACAAAGAGAAAAAATGAGCAGCAGGCATAATGCCCGCCGCCGCCACCACTGCTGCTGCTGCTGGTGCTGCTGGTGCCACCACCACAGGAGAGTTGAGCAACCACTGTGATATAGTTGTCATGTTTCAGGTGGATCAGTATGGGAAGGAATACAGGAACATTATCACCACTGAAGCGTGCTCCCTCGGTATGAGAAAAGCCCTACTTTTGGGGAAGGTATACTTTGACCATGAACAAATATGGAGACTTATAAAGACACACATTAGACACTTGCTCTGTCTAGCTTGAGCTCCTCAACATAGGTTTAGACCAACTCCAACAGCATGAAACTATCTGAAAAAGTTTGAATACAATAAAAAATAAATACCAAACCACAATTGTCTCTGGGAGTGTTTTTCCCCCACAACCACCCACCACCACAACTAAGGAGGGACATGACATACAGGTAAGGCCCATCCCCAGGGAGGGAGATAGTGTCATTATAAATAGTCAGACAAAAAGTTAAAGGTCCCATGGCATGAAATTTTCACTTTCTGAGGTTTTTGAACGTTAATGTGAGCTCCCCTACCCTGTTTAGGGCCCCCCCCAATGGCTAAAAGTTGCGAAATGTCTAAACTGAGCATTTGCGGTCCTTTTCTGCGTTTGAAAAAAACACAGCTCAAACGGGCGATTCTGGACAAGGCACCTTTGTTACGTAACATCGAAAAAAGAAATGCAAATGCAGTTCCGCCATCGTCTGGATGTCCACCCCGTCTCTGGAAATCACGCCCAGAGAGTTTGGACTGCGGAGGAGCTACGCAATGCGAAATGTGTTTATTTGCCTGGAGGCACGTGTGAGTGTTTCTAGGCTCGGAAGTCCTTTACCCCGACCCTCTGGACCTCTGAAACAGCAGTGGTTTAATTTTATTTTCTGTGAAAATGTGTTTTTTTTCACTGACATGACTCTTTCTGTCTTCGTGCTTCAAACGCGGAAATGGGAGACAGCACAGAGCAGCGCTCCAGCAGCGGCCAATCTGTGTCCTTCTCATTTGCATTCAAGCAACAAGGCCCAGAATGAGTTGTTCAGAGAGTGAATTTTTCATGCACTGAGTCTTGATTTTGAAGAAGGATTCATTTACAGTATTAGGGAACCATTAAATGGATATGCCACCCCCAGGTCAAACTTGGGCATCTCCCCACAGTCCAGAGACTAAAATAAGTGGTGGAAAGCGTTTTTCTGGTCACCCAGCCATTGTCCGAGTCTGTCAGCACTGACCGCCGCGGTATCTGCTGCTACTCCGCATAGACTGGAGTCTAATGTCGCCAGAGAAAGATTTCGGCCAAAAGGAATTAATTTGCTCGATGCTTTTCCCAATTATTTTCTGTGTAGTGCGCATTCATATCGAGTGCAAATAAATGTGCAAATCAACTTGACTTGGTCATTTTGGGTGGGAACTATTTTTCAGTGCGGAAGAAGACAGCCGAAGCACACATCATGCTGCGTAACAGGGGAACTCCCAACGTGGTGCGTAACAGGGATTCCCCTGTGTGCTTCGGCTGTGTTTTTCCGCACTGTAAAATAGTTCCCACCCAAAATGACCAAGTCAAGTTGATTTGCACGTTTATTTGCACTCGATATGAATGCGCACTACACAGAAAGTAATTGGGAAAAGCATCGAGCAAATGAATCTTTCTCTGGCGACGTTAGCCTCCAGTCTAACGCGGAGTAGCTGCAGCTGCGCGCGGCGGTCAGTGCTGACAGACTCGGACAATGGCTGGGTGACCAGGAAAACGCTTTCCACCACTTATTTTAGTCTCTGGACTGTGGGGAGATGCCCAAGTTTGACCTGGGGGTGGCATATCCCTTTAAGGCACCATATAAAAGCATCAAGAAGTACCATGTCATGGAATTTGTACTACTTGGTTACGCTATTTTCCAGCTCTGATGTGAAGGATACAGATCAAAGATCAAAGATCAAAGTCAGCTTTATTGTCAATTCTGCCATATGTGTTCAACATAGAGTGAATCGAAATTTCGTTTCTCTCTGGATGCGGCTGACGACAGTTACACTCTAGCAGTATCGACTACTAGAAGGAAAATGTACAGTTTACTGGTGATAATCTTCTTTCTGCGAGACGCCGTGATACAAGCTGCTGCTGCGCAGGTGATTGGTGGGAACGTCGTGTCTGTTATCCAAGGACACACAGCAGTTTTCCCCTGCTTCCTCACAAAAACTACAGAGAGCCTGACTCAGATCACCTGGCAAATGAGAACCAGACTGATTAAAGACAACACCGATTTCTGCACCATTTCGGGACAAGACGAGGAGGATCCGTTTTACGTCAATGGGCAGGATGGGCGATTCCGTTTTGTAGGAAATGCTGTTGAAAGAAATGGATCATTACAGTTGTCCAACGTGACACTGTCTGATGAAGGGACCTACACGTGCATATACACTCTGTTTCCTAGTGGTAACGTCAAGACAGAGATACAGCTGAAAGTACTAGTGCCTCCAGAAACCACAATGAAAGGCAATTTCCTCACTGTGGGAAATGAGGAGGTAGTTCTTGCAACTTGCAAAGCTTCATTTTCCTGGCCTCAAGCGCATCTGGACTGGGATTTAGGATGACTGTCTCACACGTTCAGAGTAACCAACAGCTCCAGGCAAAACGCGGATGGCACAATCACTACAGTCAGCACATTGTTTGCCATTCCCACAAGAAACCTCCACAATCATTCCGTACAATGTGTTATCAGGAGTCCAGCATTAACAAATGGGACCACCACCCTTCCTTTCAATATTCAGATCCACTTCCCACCAAGTGAAGTCAGGATACGAGAAATATCCAAAAAATCATTTGAATGTGTGTCTGAAGCCAACCCAAAGGCCAACTTCACATGGAGAAGAAGTGGATTGCCGTTGCCGTCAGACTCAACAGTGAAGGCCAGTGGTGCGGTGCTGCAGATTCTTAATCCCTCGCCGCCACAACTCAACGGTCTGTTTGAGTGCAAAGCAACCAACACCTACGGGACGAAACTAGGACACCTCTACCTGCATCTGTCTTCTAAAGGAAGCGGCGCTACTACTTGCTGGTCCTTATTTGGTCTTTTACTCTTCATCGTTGCTGCTGCCGCCGCCGCAATTGCTGTTGCTGCTGTTGCTGCATTTTGGATGTATAGGTCAGATAAAAAGTGCAGCATTCCCTGTTTGAACACAAGCAGAGATGACCCCAGAGAACCAGAGATGGCTTTAGAACCAATCAGGCCAGAGGCACAACCTTTAAGAGCGGACGAGTCCCCTGCTCACCACAGTGCAGCGGCGGTTATCTTCTAGGTTATTTATATATTTGTGTGTTTAACTTAAAGGAAAAGTAACCTTTTTTTTTACCATTTGAGCCTTATTTCAGTAATAAAACAAGTTGTTTTACTCACCCATAGCACTTTGGTGTCATATGGAGCACTTCCAGAGATGTTTTAGATTAGCGTTAGCCTAGCGCGACTTCTAGCCATAGCTCGGGGCATATAATATATTCCCCAAGCATGTAATATGCCCCGTGCCCCGTCTCCAAATAACACAAACTTTAGCACTTTTCAAATCATAGAAGCTCGATGTCTTAGTCTACGATTTCATTTGAGTCAAAAGTGGCCTGTAATCCCAGATTTATCCATAGTTTACAGCTTTGCGTTCCATGTTTGGGTCCCGGGAGCTGAGAGCACAGTCCGCACATGCGCACTGGCCTCCTCATCTACTCGAAACTATGGCTAAATCTCGGATTACAGGCCACTTTTGATTCAAACTAAATCGTAGACTAAGACATCGAGCTTCTATGATTTGAAAAGTGCTAAAGTTTGTGTTATTTGGAGACCGCAAACATGTGACCCGAGAACTCACATTACGGAGATCGCAAATCTAAAACATCTCTGGAAGTGCTCCATATGACACCAAAGTGCTATGGGTGAGTAAGACAACTTGTTTTATTACCGAAATAAGGCTCAGATTGTAAAAAAAAGTTACTTTTCCTTTAAGCTTTAATTTGGTTTTATTTGGGAGTAATGAACAACTCAATTCTCTCTTCTTTTTTTTTCAACTTTTGTGTAGACAGTGTTTTTTTTTTGGTATGAGCACAAGTTGTCAGCAGCAGTGGTAAATAACATTTCTTTTTTCATACTTACATTATCAGCACTGAAGTGTGCTCCCTCTGTATGAGAAAAGCCCTACTTTTGGGGAAGGTATACTTTGACCATGGACTTATAAAGACACACATTAGACACTTACTCTGTTTAGCTTCTTGCACTCCTCAACATAGGTTTAGACTAACTCAAACAGCATGAAACTATCTGAAAGTTTGAATACAATAAAAAATAAATACCAAACCACAACTGTCTCTGGGAGTGTTTTTTCCCCCACAACCACCCACCACCACAACTAAGGAGGGACATGACATACAGGTAAGGCCCATCCCCAGGGAGGGAGATAGTGTAATTATAAATAGTCAGGCAGACAACATGCTATTTTTTTTTTTACAGCCAACAGCTCCAGAAGAAGAACAAAAAGAAGAACAACAAGAAAAAGGTATATAAAATTAAATAAAGAACAAAATATGATTCACAGACAGCCTGGAGCCCAAGAAAGAGCAGGAACACAAGCACAAGCACAAGCAGAGGGCTGTGACGCATCAGCAAAGGACATGCAAGCCATAAGAGCCTCTACGGATGCAGTATTAGCAGCAACTGCAGAGATGGTCAGTGAAAGTGAATTATCAAACGCTGTCAAGATTCCCCATGCCCATGTCAGAGACGCTGCCAGTGTCTCCTACTCAGCAGCAGTTCACTTTTTTCAACATTTTCAGCCTGTCACGTTTTCATCCTGCCATCCACACCACAGGCGTTGAAGGCAGTGAGTGTGTGGACAGAGTCCTGCAAAATGTTCGACTGTGCCCTGAACAATACACTACCTACTGGCGTGCTTTGTACAGGATCACCCTGGCCTGCTCTGAATATTTTGGTGCAGTTATGAGAGCAGCAAATCAAAAGATACAAGCACGATCACTACCGGAAGACTGCGGCATACAAATTATCTATGAGATGAATCAAGATCTAAAGGAGGTCAAGAAAATGATCCCAGGCCAGGACTGCCCCCTGGCTATGCAAAATGTTTTGTCTCTGGGGAATGTGGATTTTGACCTTGAAGAAAAAGTTTGGGGACCTTTACAATTACTCTCAGCATACGTCCTTTGGCTTGGTTTTGAGCCTCAGCATTAATTTAGTCTGACTGTACGAGGAGAAATGAATCTTAATGAAAAAGATAAATACAATATTATAACACAGACACACACACACACACACACACACACACACACACACACACACACACACACACACACACACACACACACACAGGGACTCGCCCACCACCACCATTAGGAGGGACATACTGTAAGGCCGACCCCCAGGGAGCGGGATAAATAGTCCGGCAGACACTAGGCTGTTTATTACAACCAACAGCTCCAGAAGGAGAAAGAAAGAAAGAAAGTGTCCCGAGGAGCCGCACCGTGTCCCGAGGAACCTCACCGTGTCCCGAGGAGCCTCACCGTGTCCCGAGGAGCCTCACCGTGTCCCGAGGAGCCGTACCGTGTCCCGAGGAGCTGCACCGTGTCCCGAGGAGCCGCACCGTGTCCCGAGGAGCCGCACCGTGTCCCGAGGAGCCGCTCCGTGTCCCGAGGAACCTCACCGTGTCCCGAGGAGCCTCACCGTGTCCCGAGGAGCCGCACCGTGTCCCGAGGAGCTGCCAACTTCAGAATGTCATTCAAGTGCTCGTGTGTTCGCTTTGTTTTATTCATGTTCATTACTGAGAAAACCTGCTCACAAAGGCAGGTCGTCCTGAACATGCAAAGCAGAAAAGAGGCACAGAAAATTACCAATATTTTAATAGAAAATTAAAATTGTATTAAAATATTTGAATAGAAAATCAGCCGAGGGCCAGATTAAAGGTCTTGGAGGGCCGGATCCAGCCCCCGGGCCGCATTTTTGACACCCCTGCTCTAAATGCTGTAGCCTGTAAGCGCCACATGAACAATGGAAGTGTAGGCTACAATCACAGGAGTGACAGTCGGGTTTTTACTTGGAGTTTGTAGCACCAATAAAAACGTTTGACATGAATATTTTTAAATAAAAATGTAAAAAACCTGCACAAAGGTGGAAATGAGCTCTAGTGGTACAACCTGGCACAATGCATCTCTCCTGTTAAGGTGAATGTCAGTGTCGGGCCGTGCATTTCAACCTTAGGCCTTCAGTGACGTCCCATACATTAACATCACCTCAATATAGGCTAGTCAAGCAGCACTTTATTTCAGGAGCATTTTGAAACCATCAAGTATGCATCCAAAAGAGTAGGAAACTAAGTTTACAGATATTGTCAAAAATAAAAAGGTGATTTAAAAATACTAAACAAAATGCCACCAAAATTACGCTGTGTGATCTTAAACAAGTCTGTCTAATAAATTGCGCAATGTCGCCGTTTCATATAAGACACCAACCAGAAAATAACAAAACAAACTATTCTTTGAAAATAAAATTAAAGGGATATTCCAGGATTTTTGACATGGGGGCTCATTCCCGAGTTAGCCAGAGTGCTGCAGAGATGTGGAGACACTTTTTAGCGAATTTCATGCAGTCAGTTGCTAGGCTAGCGCAAGTCAATGGTAAATGGTAGCCTGATAGTGCACCCAAAACAAGTCAACTATAACAGCAGACTGTCGATGTAAATATATGTTGATTGAACAAGTTATTCAAAGTTTATTTGTCCAAAAAAGATCTGCTTCTGTTTGGACTGAGCTCAACTTCAACACAACTTCAACTTCAACTTCAACTTCAACACGTCTTCAGGATCTCCTCCACCTGTGGAGAAGCAGAAATGACTCACTTTAAACTGTGAAAACACATCACATCCAATACTGAACTACAATGGGACTAAACCAGGACTAAACCAGGACTAGACCAGGACTAAACCAGGACTAGACCATGACTAGACCATGACTAGACCAGGACTAGACCAGGACTAAACCAGGACTAGACCAGGACTAAACCAGGACTAGACCAGGACTAGACCAGGACTAGACCAGGAATAAACCAGGACTAAACCAGGACTAGACCAGGACTAGACCAGGACTAAACCAGGACTAGACCAGGACTAGACCAGGACTAGACCAGGGATAAACCAGGACTAAACCAGGACTAGACCAGGACTAGACCAGGACTAGACCAGGACTAAACCAGGACTAAACCAGGACTAGACCAGGACTAGACCAGGACTAGACCAGGACTAGACCAGGACTAGACCAGGACTAGATCAGGACACACACACAGGACAAAGTGTGTTTGATCCTTAATCACTGTCAGGCGCTTTGTGTTACACTTTTACACTTTTGTATGAAAAGCGCTTTATAAATAATGTTTGATTGATTGATTGATTGATTGATACAAAGTGTAAAGGCTTCAGTGGATTCAAGCTCGAGCTCCAGGGCTCAGATAACGCCCACTCTGCCCTCAGCCCCGCCCCTTTTCTCGGTGACGTCTTTAAAATACACTTCACTACAGTCACAGAAATGTCCATCATTTGATTTAAAGCTGCAGTGTGGAACTTTCTCAAGGTGGCACATCACCTGCATGTTTCCATGGAAACAGAAAGTTAAAACCACTTGGGACCATTCTCTGAGATAGACGAGTTTTATGCCACACTGTGGAATATTGTAGCCAAAGGAAGCCCATTTCCATGGAAACAAGCAGGAGGATGTCCTCCTCCAGGACAAGGAAGAGTCAGAGCAATCAAAATAACCCAAATGAAAAACATGCTTTTATTTGAGACCATTTTTGTGTCAAAAGTTTGTGTGGCTTTAATGAGCGAAACCCAGTGCAGGAGCAAAGGCGCGGCGCTCCTTCAGCGGCCTCACTGCCTCGCCGAGAGAGGAGTGATCACTCACAGGCAGGAGAGGAGCTGCTGTCTCTGTGTTTCTCTATGGTGAAGTGTAGAGCACAGCCCAGAGAACAGGTGGACCCAAGCAAAAGCTCACTGCATCTGTTTGTCTTCCCTGTCTCTGTGGCTGCTTAGCTCAATAAAAGCACATTTTACATGGATTTGGAGAGAAAAGCGCTTCACTGCGCGAGCCTCTAATGTGAAAAATACACTTGGAGTGTATTTTGGATGGACGAGGGTCCTGGGCTGTGACCCAGGGCGTGCGGCTGTGTGCTGCTTTGGCGTGCTGTCTGCACACTTTAATCTGTTAAACTGGGAGCACAAGTGAAACGAGCCTGGTGCAGGGACTCGCCGTTCTGCTTCTAAATGCTCTTGCAGTGTGTTTGGGGCGTAAGGAGCCACTCCATGTGTCAGGTGAAAACAGAAGGACATGTGTGCGACTGCTCCACACTCAAAACAGACCCATAAAGTCACTACTCACACCAGTGTCTCCAGTCGACAGTGAGGGCTCCGTTCAAGCTCCAGGAGCTCCTCCACATCTGAGTCACTCAGACCGTTACCAAACAGCACCAGTAGTGTGAGATGTGAGGGGTTGGACTTCAGAGCTGCGGCCAGAGAGGAACAGCTCGTCTTTGACAAACCACAGCTCCACAATCTGAATAAAGAACACATGATGTGGTTAAAGTCCATACAAATATAGATTGTGTTTATATATTTTAAATATATAATTAAAGAAATCAAATATGGCAATAATAAAACATATGAAACAAAAGTGAATATTGATTCATCATTTTTGGACTTAATTTAAGTCATCAATACTTTTGATTAGAATATAAGTTTTGTTTGTAGTCCATTTGATAATGAAATCCAAATACCATAAGTGAACACTTGTACAGCAGTGAGCAGGAGCAGTACTTTTGGACCTGTACTTGTGTAATATTATTTAGAAGTAACACTTCTCTTACCTAAAGGTCACTAGGACTTCTCTGGTCCAGGCTCCGGCCCTTTCCCGTCTACATGGACATGTTATTGCTTTGCCAAGAGCGTTCCACAAATTAAACTAATCTATCACCATGGAGACAAGCAGCTAACATCAACAGGCCAAGTCACAGGTCAGATCTGTGGAGAGGCGTCCCCACTCACAGTAAGAGGACATGGTTTTAAAAGGTATTTTTGACACAATCAAACACCAATAATGGAATAGATGTGTTTTTCCTGAAGCCAGTCCCCTCCACCGTGATTCTTTTGCTCCTTTTTCTTACTCTGATTTTTCATTAATGCACACCTCGGAACATTATGAGTTCAGGGTGTTTTGTTTCAACTGGGCCTTTCGGTCTCCCTTTTGTGGGACCCTCCTTGTGTGAAATGATATGAGTGTGTTCAAAGTGCTGCTATCGTCACGTACAGTGTCACATAGTTGTGACATTTGGAACAAAGAATCCTGACATGATGAGGAATACAACAATATAACCTTACAGAGGTTTATGCATTTATGTTTACAATGTTTAGACCATTGATTGAAAATTATATAGATTAAAAAACTGCATTCTCAAGGACAGATCCTCTTTACAAACTAATTGATTGTGACACATCAGCATGGAATTACAGTTTCAGATGTAAATAGAAAACTTCACCAATTTGTCAGCTTCAGATGAAGCCCAAGATGAGCTCTGTGTGTCCAGCAGATCACCTGCTAAAACAGAAATAATGTTTCACACCCCCAAACATTTGGCCATAGAACGCATATGGGAAACGAGCTCATTTCAAGAGAAAAATTCAACTTCACTTTTGTGGATTTGATTCAGACTTTGCACAATTCCTGTTTATATATGAAATATTAT
>JAVJIX010000016.1:80000-82500 GCA_036785185.1 Paratrypauchen microcephalus | reverse complement strand
AAGCCAAGACTAAACCAAGACTAAACCAGGTCTAAACCAGGTCTAAACAAGGACTAAGCCAAGACTAAACCAGGACTAAACCGGGTCTAAACCAGGATTAAACTGGGACTAAACCAGGACTAAACCAAGACTAAACCAAGACTAAACCAGGACTAAGGAGTGTGTGTGTGATAACATATATCCTGTGTATTATTGAATTATTGAATGATTATATGGACTTTTTCTTATAAAAGCATTTCCATTTTAGCAAAGTACTTTCTAATTCTGCCCCCCCCGGAAAAAATGTCACATTAATGCCCCCCCCTCGGAAATCTCACTCCTACCAATCTTCAAAACTTGAGAGCCCCATAGTAGTAGTAGTAGTAGCAGTAGTAGTAGTAGCAGTAGTAGTAGTAGTAGTAGTAGTAGCAGTAGTAGTAGTAGTAGTAGTAGTAGCAGTAGCAGTAGTAGTAGTAGCAGTAGCAGTAGCAGTAGTAGCAGTAGTAGTAGTAGCAGTAGTAGTAGTAGCAGTAGTAGTAGTAGTAGCAGTAGCAGTAGTAGTAGCAGTAGTAGCAGATGTGGCAGTAGTAGTAGTAGTAGTAGTAGTAGTAGTAGTAGTAGTAGTACTAGTACTAGTAGAAGTAATAGTAGTAGTAGTAGTAGTAGTAGTAGTAGTAGTAGTACTAGTACTAGTAGAAGTAATAGTAGTAGTTCAAGGAAAAATAAAAAGTTCTTAATTGCTAAATAATAGAGTTTTTACATTAGTCCTCCTTTAATGTCCAGATTGAAATACATTTTTACAATATATTTAAACAACCAATTGTCTGTTACCATGGTCTATCAGAGTACATGTTTTTAAATGTATTTTTAACAACCAAACACCAATAACTGAATAGATGTGTGATAAATAAGTGTAAGTCTATACTGTGGAACATTCCAGACAACACAAAAGCATCTCCGTGGAGACCAGCAGGTGGCAGAACCCCACCAGAAAAGTTCTAGTGTACTTTGTTTTCTGTACTTCTTGATGCTTTTATATGGCTCCTTAATGGTTCCCTAATACTGTAAATGAATCCTTCTTCAAAATCAACACTCAGTGCATGAGAAATGACTCTGACAGTCTTCATGAGGCTAGATATGTGTCTAAAATGCTTTATTCTGAGTCTTGCTGCTTCAATGCAAATGAGAAGGACAGAGAGATTGGCTAAGGAGCGGGGGGGGGGCGGGTTGGAAGCGCAGCTCTGCACCGCTGTCTGCTCGCTTCCGTGTTTTACACACCAAGACAGATGGGAGACTTTGCAATGAAAAAAAGCATATTTACACAGAAAATAAAATTAAACCACTGGTATTTCAGAGGTCCAGAGTCTCAGATAAGGGACTTGTGAGCCTAGAAACACTCGGACGTGCCTCCAGGCAAATAAAAAAACGCATTTCGCATTGCGTAGCGCATTCACAGTCCAAACTCTATGGGCGGGATATACAGGGACGCTGAGCGGAGACAGAGGGAGGGGCTGGAGCTGCATTTGCCGATCTGACGTCAATAAGAACTCGCCCGTTTGAACACTGGTTTTGTGTAACGCAGAAAAGGACCGCAAATGCTCAGTTTCACAACTTTTAGCCATGGGGAGGCGGGGGGCTAAACAGGGTAGGGGAGCTCACATTAACGTTCAAAAACCTCAGAAAGTGAAAATTTCATGCCATGGGACCTTTAATATAATTCTTGTCCACCTCTGAGTCCAAGTCCAGAGTAAATACTAGAGCTGATTATGGCCGAGCTCTTTAGTGAAAGCTCTGAAACATGACACAAGTAAGAGACAGTGAACTGACCTGAGAGTCTCCAGTCGACAGTCTGGACTCTGCAGAAAACCACACAGATCAGACACTCCTGAATCACACAGGAGTTTGTTATAACTCAGATCCAGTAGTGTGAGATGTGAGGGGTTGGACTTCAGAGCTGAGGCCAGAGAAGAACAGCTCATCTCTGACAAACCACAGTCCTCCAATCTGAATAAAGAACACATGATGTGGTTATACATCTTATATGACACTTTTTCTCCATTGTTAACACACTATTTGTCATTCACTGCACCAAGTCCCCACAGCTTCAAGTCATTTCAACAAAACATGACTTTAGTTCAAACCTTGAACACATGTGAATAAAGAATCCATGATGTGGTTCACGTCCATAGAAATAGGCCTGTCACCATAATTACTATATCCACTTATCGATCAATATATGAAAGCTGGAACTAGATTTTTGAACTACTACGACTTCTTTGTCTCATTACAGATGCAAACTAAGTACTAAAGTGTTTCTGCTGTTTATTTGTTGCAGCTCATGTTTGGAACAATATTGTAGATTTAGAATAGTTTTTGTGGTTTAAATCTGCTCTTGGGTTTTTGTGTCAGAGACATAAGTGAGTTTCACTATGATCGTTTATTCTCTTTATTTTCTTCACTGATATAAAGACGTGATAATATATCATTCATAATAATACAAACATATGAAAAGCATTACTGA
>JAVJIX010000016.1:72500-77500 GCA_036785185.1 Paratrypauchen microcephalus | reverse complement strand
ATGTGGCAGTAGTAGTAGTAGTAGTAGTAGTAGTAGTAGTAGTAGTAGTACTAGTACTAGTAGAAGTAATAGTAGTAGTAGTAGTAGTAGTAGTAGTAGTAGTAGTACTAGTACTAGTAGAAGTAATAGTAGTAGTTCAAGGAAAAATAAAAAGTTCTTAATTGCTAAATAATAGAGTTTTTACATTAGTCCTCCTTTAATGTCCAGATTGAAATACATTTTTACAATATATTTAAACAACCAATTGTCTGTTACCATGGTCTATCAGAGTACATGTTTTTAAATGTATTTTTAACAACCAAACACCAATAACTGAATAGATGTGTGATAAATAAGTGTAAGTCTATACTGTGGAACATTCCAGACAACACAAAAGCATCTCCGTGGAGACCAGCAGGTGGCAGAACCCCACCAGAAAAGTTCTAGTGTACTTTGTTTTCTGTACTTCTTGATGCTTTTATATGGCTCCTTAATGGTTCCCTAATACTGTAAATGAATCCTTCTTCAAAATCAACACTCAGTGCATGAGAAATGACTCTGACAGTCTTCATGAGGCTAGATATGTGTCTAAAATGCTTTATTCTGAGTGTTGCTGCTTCAATGCAAATGAGAAGGACAGAGAGATTGGCTGAGGAGCGGGGGGGGGGTTTCCCCCGCTGGAAGCGCAGCTCTGCACCGCTGTCTGCTCGCTTCCGTGTTTTACACACCAAGACAGATGGGAGACTTTGCAATGAAAAAAAGCATATTTACACAGAAAATAAAATTAAACCACTGGTATTTCAGAGGTCCAGAGTCTCAGATAAGGGACTTGTGAGCCTAGAAACACTCGGACGTGCCTCCAGGCAAATAAAAAAACGCATTTCGCATTGCGTAGCGCATTCACAGTCCAAACTCTATGGGCGGGATATACAGGGACGCTGAGCGGAGACAGAGGGAGGGGCTGGAGCTGCATTTGCCGATCTGACGTCAATAAGAACTCGCCCGTTTGAACACTGGTTTTGTGTAACGCAGAAAAGGACCGCAAATGCTCAGTTTAGACATTTCATAACTTTTAGCCATGGGGGGGCGGGGGGCTAAACAGGGTAGGGGAGCTCACATTAACGTTCAAAAACCTCAGAAAGTGAAACTTTCATGCCATGGGACCTTTAATATAATTCTTGTCCACCTCTGAGTCCAAGTCCAGAGTAAATACTAGAGCTGATTATGGCCGAGCTCTTTAGTGAAAGCTCTGAAACATGACACAAGTAAGAGACAGTGAACTGACCTGAGAGTCTCCAGTCGACAGTCTGGACTCTGCAGAAAACCACACAGATCAGACACTCCTGAATCACACAGGAGTTTGTTATAACTCAGATCCAGTAGTGTGAGATGTGAGGGGTTGGACTTCAGAGCTGAGGCCAGAGAAGAACAGCTCATCTCTGACAAACCACAGTCCTCCAATCTGAATAAAGAACACATGATGTGGTTATACATCTTATATGACACTTTTTCTCCATTGTTAACACACTATTTGTCATTCACTGCACCAAGTCCCCACAGCTTCAAGTCATTTCAACAAAACATGACTTTAGTTCAAACCTTGAACACATGTGAATAAAGAATCCATGATGTGGTTCACGTCCATAGAAATAGGCCTGTCACCATAATTACTATATCCACTTATCGATCAATATATGAAAGCTGGAACTAGATTTTTGAACTACTACGACTTCTTTGTCTCATTACAGATGCAAACTAAGTACTAAAGTGTTTCTGCTGTTTATTTGTTGCAGCTCATGTTTGGAACAATATTGTAGATTTAGAATAGTTTTTGTGGTTTAAATCTGCTCTTGGGTTTTTGTGTCAGAGACATAAGTGAGTTTCACTATGATCGTTTATTCTCTTTATTTTCTTCACTGATATAAAGACGTGATAATATATCATTCATAATAATACAAACATATGAAAAGCATTACTGAACATGGTGTCACGTCTTTTCTGCTTTGACTAATAAATCCACAACACTTTTCTTTTCATGGAATAGTTGACTTCTTCATGAGTGCGTTCCAGGAATTAAACTAATCTATCGCCATGGAGACAGGCAGCTAACACCTCCAGGGCAAGTAACAGGTCAGATCTGTGGAGAGGCGTGCCCACTCACAGTAAGAACACATGTTTTTAAAGGTTTGTTTGGTTTTTTTTACCAACAAAACACCAATAATTCTGGAGGTCCAAAACTGACATCATTAAATGAACTGGTGAAAACAAAAGGAAAAGTAAGAAAGTAAATTGTACTATTTGTACTAGTAGTAGTAGCAGTAGTAGTAGTAGTAGTAGTAGTAGTAGTAGTAGTAGTAGCAGTAGTAGCAGTAGTAGTAGCAGTAGTAGCAGTAGTAGTAGTAGCAGTAGTAGCAGTAATAGTAGCAGTAGTAGTAGTAGTAGTAACTAAGACTAAGCCAAGACTAAACCGGGTCTAAACCAGGTCTAAACCAGGACTAAGCCAAGACTAAGCCAAGACTAAGCCAAGACTAAACCAAGACTAAACCAGGTCTAAACCAGGTCTAAACCAGGTCTAAACAAGGACTAAGCCAAGACTAAACCAGGACTAAACCGGGTCTAAACCGGGACTAAACCAGGACTAAACCAAGACTAAACCAGGTCTAAACCAGGACTGAACCAGGACTAAACCAGGTCTAAACCAGGACTCAGCCAAGACTAAACCGGGACTAAACCAGGACTAAACCAAAACTAAACCAAGACTAAACCAGGACTAAACCAAAACTAAACCAAGACTAAGCCAGGACTAAACCAAAACTAAACCAAGACTAAGCCAGGACTAAACCAGGACTAAACTGGGACTAAACCAGGACTAAACCAAGACTAAACCAGGACTAAGGAGTGTGTGTGTGATAACATATATCCTGTGTATTATTGAATTATTGAATGATTATATGGACTTTTTCTTATAAAAGCATTTCCATTTTAACAAAGTACCTTCTAATTCTGCCCCCCTCCCCCCCGGAAAATATGTCACATTAATCCCCCCCCTTCAGAAATCTCACTCCTACCAATCTTCAAAACTTGAGAGCCCCGTAGTAGTAGTAGTAGTAGTAGCAGTAGCAGTAGTAGTAGTAGTAGTAGCAGTAGTAGTAGTAGTAGTAGTAGTAGTAGTAGTAGTAGTAGTAGTAGTAGCAGTAGTAGTAGTAGTAGTAGCAGTAGTAGTAGTAGTAGTAGCAGTAGTAGTAGTAGTAGTAGTAGTAGTAGTAGTAGCAGTAGTAGTAGTAGTAGTAGTAGTAGTAGTAGCAGTAGTAATAATAATAATAATAATTCATTGCATTTATATAGCGCCTTTCATGACACCCAAAGCGCTTTACAGTTCATTGTTCATTCACTCCACACTTGGTGGTGGTAAGCTACTTTCTGTAGCCACAGCTGCCCTGGGGCAGACTGACGGAAAGCGAGGCTGCCAATCTGCGCCATCAGCCCATCCGACCACCTCCGACCACCTCCGACACTCACGCACACTCCACTTTCATCCTAGTAGTAGTAGCAGTTGTAGTGGTAGCAGTAGTAGTAGCAGTTGTAGTGGTAGTAGTAGTAGTAGTAGTAGTAGTAGTAGTAGTAGTAGTAGCAGTAGTAGTAGCAGTTGTAGTGGTAGCAGTAGTAGTAGCAGTTGTAGTGGTAGTAGTAGTAGTAGTAGTAGTAGTAGTAGTAGTAGTAGCAGTAGTAGTAGCAGTAGTAGTAGTAGTAGTAGTAGTAGTAGTAGTAGTAGTAGCAGTTGTAGTGGTAGTAGCAGTAGTAGTAGTAGTAGTAGTAGTAGTAGTAGTAGTAGCAGTTGTAGTGGTAGTAGCAGTAGTAGTGGTAGTAGCAGTAGTAGTAGTAGTAGTAGTAGTAGTAGTAGTAGTAGTAGTAGTAGTAGTAGTAGTAGTAGTAGTAGTAGTAGTAGTAGCAGTTGTAGTGGTAGTAGCAGTAGCAGTAGCAGTAGCAGTAGTAGTAGCAGTAGTAGTGGTAGCAGTAGTAGTAGCAGTTGTAGTGGTAGCAGTAGTAGTAGCAGTTGTAGTGGTAGTAGTAGTAGTAGTAGTAGTAGTAGTAGTAGCAGTAGCAGTTGTAGTGGTAGTAGCAGTAGTAGTAGTAGTAGTAGTAGTAGCAGTAGTCGTGGTAGTAGTGGTAGTAGTAGTAGTAGCAGTAGTCGTGGTAGTAGTGGTAGTAGTAGCAGTAGTAGTAGTAGTAGCAGTAGTAGCAGTAGTAGTAGTAGCAGTAGTAGCAGAAGTAGCAGAAGTAGCAGTAGTAGTAGTAGTAGCAGTAGCAGTTGTGGCAGTAGTAGCAGTAGTAGTAGCAGTAGTAGTAGTAGTAGCAGTAGTAGCAGTAGTAGTAGTAGTAGTAGTAGTAGTAGCAGTAGTAGCAGTAGTAGTAGTAGCAGTAGTAGCAGTAGTAGTAGCAGTAGTAGCAGAAGTAGTAGTAGCAGTAGTAGTAGTAGTAGTAGCAGTAGCAGTAGTAGTAGTAGTAGTAGTAGTAGTAGTAGCAGTAGCAGTAGAAGTAGTAGTAGTAGCAGTTGTGGCAGTTGTAGTAGTAGCAGTAGTAGTAGTAGTAATAGTAGTAATAGTAACAGTAGTAGTAGTAGTAGTAGTAGTAGCAGTTGTGGCAGTAGTAAAAGTAGTAGTAGTAGTAACAGTAGTAGTATACTAGTAGTAGTAGTAGTAGTACTAGTAGAAGTAATAGTAGCAGTTCAAGGAAAAATAAAAAGTTATTAATTGCTAAATAATAGAGTTTTTACATTAGTCCTCCTTTAATGTCCAGATTGAAATACATTTTTACAATATATTTAAACAACCAATTGTCTGTTACCATGGTCTATCAGAGTACATGTTTTTAAATGTATTTTTAACAACCAAACACCAATAACTGAATAGATGTGTGATAAATAAGTGTAAGTCTATACTGTGGAACATTCCACACAACACAAAAGCATCTCCATGGAGACCAGCAGGTGGCAGAACCCCACCAGAAAAGTTCTAGTGTAC
>JAVJIX010000016.1:0-65000 GCA_036785185.1 Paratrypauchen microcephalus | reverse complement strand
GAATGAAAATGTGTGTGAACTCATTAAGGGGAAAATCTCTGAATACTGCAGTATAGCTGAAACCGAAAGGCAATATAAAAAAAATTGGGAGTTATTAAAATTTGAATTGAGGAAACTATTTATGGAAATTGGTGCAAAGCTAAAAAAAAGAAAAAAAAAAAGAAGAAAATGAGACAATTACCAAACTCATCTCTTTATCCTCCATTCTTCCAGAGAATATATCTGAAGCGCAACAAGCTGAATTATTAACACTTCAATTAAAATTGGATATGATGTATATAAATAAAGCTAAAGGAGCTTTTATACGCTCAAAAGCAAAATGGTTGGAAGAGGGTGAACAAAACTCTAGTTATTTTTTTCAAATTAGAAAAACAAAGACAATCTAAAAATAGTATAGACAAACTTTCCATAAATGGTGTTATCGTAGATGACCCAAAGGTTATATCTAAATCATGTGAAGAGTTTTACAAAAATATATATAAATCCAAATTCTCTATTGAACACATGAATGAATTCTTAGGGAAGGTAGGAAATGTGAAAATAATTAGTGAAACAAATAGAAAAATCTGTGATTCACCAATTACACAGGCAGAGATTTCAGAAGCTATCAAAAAACTTAAGCAGAACAAATCCCCTGGCACTGATGGGCTAAGCTCAGAATTTTATAGAACATTTTCCACAGAACTTGCTCCTTTTTTACATAAGGTCTTTTTAGAAAGTATTGAGAAAGAACAGCTTCCTCCTACTCTATGCCAGGGGCTAATTACTTTAATTCCAAAACCACAAAAAGATGCTTTAATTTTAGATAATTGGCGTCCTATCACCCTACTCAATAACGATTACAAAATTCTTGCTATTTGTCTGGCGACCAAATTAAAGAAGATCTTAAATGATGTAATTGAGGAATCGCAGAATGGTTTTATGAAAAATAGATACATCATTGACAATATCAGACTCATTCTGGACATTATAGATTACTCCGATCTTATTTCAGAAGATAGTTTTATTCTATTTTTGGATTTTCAAAAAGCATTTGACTCAATAGAACACCAGTTTCTGTTTGAAGCTCTTGACTTGTTTAATTTTGGCGAACACTTTAAAAAATCTATTCGCACCCTTTACAATTCTGGAAACAGTTCCATAAAACTGCCCCATGGAACAACTCAGAGATTCAACTTAGAACGCGGCATACGCCAGGGTTGCCCGATTTCTCCCTTCTTGTTTTTGTTACCCATGCAAATATTAGCAAATTATATTAAAAATAGCAATCTCAAGGGAATATCCATTGCAGGAAGGGAAATATGTTTAAGTCAACTTGCTGATGACACAACCCTCTTCTTAAATGACTGTTCTCAAATAAGTTATGCGGTTAACCTGTTGGCCACATTTTCTTTAGCATCAGGGCTCAATTTAAACCTCTCCAAATGTGAATTATTCCCCATCAAATCCTGTAATGCCACACAAATCTCAGGAATTCCTGTAAAACAAAAAGTAAAATACTTGGGTGTTACCATTATGAAAGAAGAAGACAAAAGACATTGTGAAAATTTCAACCCCCTAATGTATAGAATTCAAACTAAATTTAATGCGTGGCTTCAAAGAGATTTATCTATCTCTGGTAGAATTCTACTCTCCAAAGCTGAAGGTCTTTCTAGTTTAGTTTATGCCAGCTCTGCCCTTGACGTACCCAAGAAAATTATAACACAAGTAGATAAAACGTTATTTGATTTCATTTGGAAGAGAAAAGTACACCTTATAAAGAAAAATGTAATGATTAATAAATTAAGCAATGGTGGGTTTAATGTACTAGATTTTCAAACCTTACATTCCTCTTTCAAAATTAAATGGATCAAAAGATATTTATTAAACCCAAATTCTTTATGGAATTTCATTTCAACACATATTTTCGATGCATTGGGAGGTTTAAATTTTATTTTGAGATGCAATTATAGCATCGATAGGCTTCCAATTAAACTTTCTAACTCTCACAAGCAGTTACTATTATGTTGGTCTTTAGTTTATAAGCATAACTTTTCACCTCATAAATATCAGATATGGAATAACAAAGACATTTGTTTTAAGCACAAAACTCTTTTTCTAAAATCGTGGGTTGAACAGAGCATCATCTTTGTACACCAACTGTTTAACAACAAAGGCATCACCCTCTCTTACAGTGAATTTCTTAAAGTTTACAATTTTCCAGTAAGGCCAAAAGAATATGCAATTGTTTTTGATGCCATTCCTTCTGGAGTGAAAATGTTAATGTCCACTTATGTCCGCGATCCTAATGATGGTCCTGCTGGGACGGAGCTGTTTATTGGTAACTCAGACCCGTTTTTAAGTTTTAAAACAAATAACAAATGTATAAGAGAACTTATCACAAGGGAGTCTGTCAGTAGACCAGCTTCTGTCTTTAGGTGGAGCAATGGTTTTGCGGACATTAATTGGAACAAAGTTTGGCTTTTGCCGAGGAAATATTTTGTAACGAATAAGACTCGTGAGGTATGCCTAAAAATTCTACATAGATGTTACCCTGTTAATGCTGTAATTTCAAAATTTCGCTTAAATGTAGATCGTCTCTGCTCCTTTTGTCATAGCGTTGAAGAAACAATCACCCATATGTTTTGGGAATGCTCATATACTCAAATCTTTTGGAATGACATACTTCTGTTTGTGAATGGAAAGCTTGATATAAACCTACAGTTGAATGTAAAACATGTCCTTTTTGGTATCTTTGAAAAAGACATTCCTGTGGAAAAAAAATATGTGTTGAACTTGATCCTCATTTTCTCAAAATACCATATTCATTGTTGTAAATTTTCTAGCCAAAAACCCAAATTTGCCGTATTTCAGTCCCTCCTGTCTTCCTATGTTAACTCTTCAAAGTTTTGTTTGAATCCAAAAGCCGTAAAAACCAGGTCACTTTTTGTTGATTTTAAGATTTCTTAAGCCCCGAGTATTGTTTGTTTACATCATTTGTTTATATTTTTGTAAAATTTTGTTTGTTCTAAATAAATAATAATAATAATAAAAAATAAAAAAAAATAAAAAAAAAAGTACTTGCGTATGTGCCCTGCCCATACACGCTATATACCAGTAATAACAGTGCAGCGGAGTTAAGATACACTAATGCTAACCAGTGCTCCCTCTAAGGTGCCTGTCTGCAGCGCATAAAATAAAATCTAACCTCAACTGACAAACAAAGCGCTGGTTAGACGCACGGAACGGCCAATCTGATAGATGCACATGTGAATGTGACACGCGTCAGGGAGAAGACGACTACAGACACATTTCCACCGCGTTTCTCTCGCTTCCTTCAGTAGTTGTAGTTGCACATCTGCGCTGTCAGAGCAGCAGATCATGGAGGGAAGAACACAGGAAGAGGAGACAGGTAGAGCCATAATGTAATCTTCCCCTGTTTACTTTGTTTTCAGAGTTTTTTGTGAGCCAAAAAGACGGGACTTTCTCAAAGTGTGAATCCTCTCCCCGGAGCATTATACCACAGAGCGCTGTCACTCATGCAAAATGACTGAAATAGGCTAATAATTAAAAAACAAGATATAAAGTGATAAAAATGTATACTTATTTTGGTGATCATTATTTTGGGAAAGATTACCCATTTTATGGCCTATAGGTCCTACAATCCATAAAACAAATCAGCTATATGCAGGCTATATTTATCAAGCTAAAAAAAATCTCTTAATGTAATTTTACAGATTTATACACTGCTCATTTATGGGCCGTAGCCCACAGTTTTTTTCAAAATATTGTACTGTTTAATGTTTCACTGACATGCAACATATACAAAGCTCATGAACAGATTTTTCTTTGTCATTCTAAGTGGACCAAAAAATCTGTTAAATTAAAAGTAATCTAACGCAAATAACTGCAGTCATTTGATGAATAAGCTGTAACTTGTGATCTCAGGTGTGACCACAGTGTGCATGTCGGATGTTGCTCAGCCTCACAGGGATCCAAGGAACGCTCAGGGAGTTGGTGTGTTTGCTCAGACACATTCAAAATTAGGGGGAACATTGGTCGTGCGTGTGACTGTAATTTCCGAGGACCGGGTGGGGGGGGGGGGGAATTTTTGGCGCTTGAATTGCGTGAGAAATGCCGTGTGAGCGTGTGGACACGTCGGATTGCGTGTTGAGAGCCCTGTTTGTCTAAAGAGCAAACTTAAACTACAAAGCAACTAATGAGAGTTCTATAAATGAAGTTATTACCTGATGGTTCTCAGTTTGTTTTATCATCACCGCTCTTTGTCAGTGCGCGCTGAGAGGGGCGGGGAGGAGGGAGCGGGACATTTTTAACGGATTCATGTAAGAGTCTGGTCAATGCACCGGGCCCGCGTCTCACCGCGTCTCACCGCGTCTCACCGCGACTCATCGCGTCTCACCGCGTCTCACCGCGGGCAGTTCGGCTCTGGGCCGCGCGTATTCCGCGCGTAAGCCGTCGGGGGGACACGTTACGCACAGACGGAGACACCGGGACCGGAGTCGGTGCGTCTCAGAGGAGACGTGGCACCGGGACTGAGGCTCAGGACGTGCCCGGGGGACGGCGAGCAGACGCGCCGCCCCCCCCCCCCCCCCTGTTCTTCCTGCTCGGGGGAGCAGGGGGAGGGGGCGGCGCTGAAAACGCGCGGAGCCTGCATAAACTAAGCCACACAGACCGATTTTCTGGGCACACACAAAAAAAAAATAAATAAATAAAAAAACACTAATCAGCGTGAGAAATGCCATGTGTGGCGTGTGCGCGTGTGAATACGTCGAATTGCGTGTGTCACACTCTCAATGCGTGAGACTTGAGAGCCCTGTGATAAATAAGTGTAAGTCTATACTGTGGAACATTCCAGACAACACAAAAGCATCTCCATGGAGACCAGCAGGTGGCAGAACCCCACCAGAAAAGTTCTAGTGTACTTTGTTTTCATATAATTCTTGTCCACCTCTGAGTCCAAGTCCAGAGTAAATACTAGAGCTGATTATGGCCGAGCTCTTTAGTGAAAGCTCTGAAACATGACACAAGTAAGAGACAGTGAACTGACCTGAGAGTCTCCAGTCGACAGTCTGGACTCTGCAGAAAACCACACAGATCAGACACTCCTGAATCACACAGTTTGTTATAGCTCAGCTCCAGTTGTGTGAGATGTGAGGGGTTGGACTTCAGAGCTGAGGCCAGAGAAGAACAGCTCATCTCTGACAAACCACAGCTCCACAATCTGAATAAAGAACACATGATGTGGTTATACATCTTATATGACACTTTTTCTCCATTGTTAACACACTATTTGTCATTCACTGCACCAAGTCCCCACAGCTTCAAGTCATTTCAACAAAACATGACTTTAGTTCAAACCTTGAACACATGTGAATAAAGAATCCATGATGTGGTTCACGTCCATAGAAATAGGCCTGTCACCATAATTACTATATCCACTTATCGATCAATATATGAAAGCTGGAACTAGATTTTTGAACTACTAAGACTTCTTTGTCTCATTACAGATGCAAACTAAGTACTAAAGTGTTTCTGCTGTTTATTTGTTGCAGCTCATGTTTTGAACAATATTGTAGATTTAGAATAGTTTTTGCGGTTTAAATCTGCTCTTGGGTTTTTGTGTCAGAGACATAAGTGAGTTTCACTATGATCGTTTATCCTCTTTATTTTCTTCACTGATATAAAGACGTGATAATATATCATTCATAATAATACAAACATATGAAAAGCATTACTGAACATGGTGTCACGTCTTTTCTGCTTTGACTAATAAATCCACAACACTTTTCTTTTCATGGAATAGTTGACTTCTTCATGAGTGCGTTCCAGGAATTAAACTAATCTATCGCCATGGAGACAGGCAGCTAACACCTCCAGGGCAAGTAACAGGTCAGATCTGTGGAGAGGCGTGCCCACTCACAGTAAGAATACATGTTTTTAAAGGTTTGTTTGGTTTTTTTACCAACAAAACACCAATAGTAGTAGTAGTAGTAGTAGTAGTAGTAGTAGTAGTAGTAGTAGTAGTAGTAGTAGTAGTAGTAGTAGTAGTAGTAGTAGTAGCAGTAGCAGTAGTAGTAGTAGTAGTAGTAGCAGCAGTAGTAGTAGTAGTAGTAGTAGTAGCAGTAGCAGTAGTAGTAGTAGTAGTAGTAGTAGTAGTAGTAGTAGTAGTAGTAGTAGCAGTAGTAGTAGTAGTAGTAGTAGTAGTAGTAGTAGTAGTAGCAGTAGCAGTAGTAGTAGTAGCAGTAGTAGTAGTAGTAGTAGTAGCAGTAGTAGCAGTAGTAGTAGTAGTAGTAGTAGTAGTAGTAGCAGTAGTAGTAGTAGTAGTAGTAGTAGTAGTAGTAGTAGTAGCAGTAGTAGCAGTAGTAGTAGTAGTAGTAGTAGTAGTAGTAGTAGTAAATAAACGGTCTGGTCACAGTTTATAGAGGCTCTTAATATTAGATCAATACTTATCAATAGTTGGTTGTGTAGTGCTGCTTTTAAAATAAAGATTTGTGTGTTTTTTGTGTTTTTTTGTTTTTGTTTTTGGGCAGCAGATCGACCACAACACAAAATATCGGCCTAAACTGGAGATTTAAAACCGACAGCCAATATGAAAAAAGTCCAAATTTAGCCCCATATTTGCAATATATCAGTTAATCTCTGTTAATAATAATAATAATAATAATAATAATAATAATAATAATAATAATAATAATAATAATACATTTGATTTATTAGGCGTCTTTCTGGACACTCAAGGTCGCCTTAAACAATAAACAAATACAAAACATAAACAAAGTTAAATACAATTAAAACATAGAGTTAAAGCACACAGTATTAAACACACGTCTCTCTCCTTGGAAATAAGCAGATGACACCACTAGGCCAAATTACAGGTCAGATCTGTGGAGAGGTGACCTCGCTCACAGTAACAATGCATCATTTCTGAAAAGGAAAGCTAAAAAGATGTTTGAGAATAAAAGAATAAATAAGTGAAGAGACGATGGTGCTCTTAATGAGAAATGATAATGACACTAGAACAAAGCTTTGGTGATTCTATTGAAATGATCTGTATCCCACTAAACACTTAACAGTGTGTTTAATAGTGCGCTTTGTGCTTAAACAGAGGAGACTGACCTGAGAGTGGAGAGTTCACAGTGAGGACTCTGCAGTCCAGCACACAGCACAGACACTCCTGAATCACTCAAGCAATTTTCACTCAGATGGAGTTCTTTCAGATGGGAGGGGCTGGACTTCAGTGCTGAGGCCACCAGTTCACAGTGAGTCTCTGAGAGTCCACAGCCACCAAACCTGTAGGGAGATGTTTAATTTAAATGTGTTTGATTAGTCCTAACACACGTCTGTGAAGCTGCTGTTTGTGAATGACGACTGACCGAGCCTTCCTGCAGTTCCTCACCGCTGGGATCAGTCTCTGTCGACCTCCATCAGACGTGTTGTACTTCGTTAGGTCCAGCTCCTCCAGGACCTGCTCTGACATCTGCAGCATGTAGGCCAGAGCCGAGCACTCGAACACAGACAGTTTCTTCTGTGATCCTCCTCTAGACTTCAGGAGGTCCTGGATCTGCTGCAGGAGCGACTGGTCCTTCATTTCCATCAGACAGTGGAAGATGTTGATGCTTTGGTCTGGAGAGATTTTCCTTGAGCTCATCTGTTTCAGGTTTTGAATGACTTTGGGGATTTCTGATTGGTTTACTGGACTCAGCAGACCTCCTAAAAGTCTCTGGTTGGAGTCCAGACTGAGGCCATGAAGGAAGCGCACAAACAGGTCCAGGTGGCCGTTTGAACTCCCCAAGGATTTGGAAAGAGATCGTTTGAGAAACTCACTTAAACTTAGTGTTTTAATTGTATTTTTACCCAGAAACCTCTGAACGAAAAGTCTGACAAACCTCTGACCGACAGGTCTGTCAAGAAACCTCTGGACGACATGTGTGTCACTTCCAAAGCAGTGGAGCAGGTAAACCGCTGCCATAAACTCCTGGACGCTCAGGTGGACAAAGCAGTAGACTGATTCGTTGAAGAGGACACTCTCTCGTTTAAAGATCTCTGTACAGAGTCCTGAGTAGACCGAGGTCTCGGTCACGTCCAGACCCACCTGCTTCAGGTCTTCCTCGTAGAACATGATGTTTCCTGTCTGCAGATGTTCAAAGGCCAGTCTGCCCAGCTTCAGGAGGACTTCTGTTTCTGTCTTTGTCAGCACCAGTGTTGTCTCTGGCATAAGTCTTCTTCTCTCTGTCTCTGGACCAGCCTCAGATTTTGGTTGGTTGTCGTCTGGTCTGGTCTGAGATTGAGGTTGGTACTTCCTCTTCCTGTTGGTCTGCACTAACAGGAAGTGGGCGTACATGTCGCTGAGTGTCTGGGGCATCGCTCCGCTCTGATTGGTTTTCAACATGTAGTCCAGGACTGTGGATGTGACCCAGCAGAAGACTGGGATCTGGCACATGTTGTGGAGGCTGCGGGAGGTTCTGATGTGGGACAGGACTTTCTCACACTCTTCTTCATCTGTGAACCTCTTCCTGAAGTACTGCTCCTTCTGATGGTCAGTGATGAAGCCCCTGACCTCTGTCACCCTGTGCACACACTGCGCTGGGATCTGATTGGCTGCTGCTGGTCTGGAGGTGATCCATATAAGGGCAGTAGGAAGCAGAGCGCCTTTGATGAGGTTTACTAACAGCACGCTGACCTCTGAGCTCTGTGTGACCTCAGAGATGAGCTCACAGTTAAAGTCCAGAGACAGTCTGCTCTCGTCGAGGCCGTCGAAGATGAACAGGAGTTTAGAGGCGGACAGAGTGTGTGCTGTGAGCGTCTGTGGACACAAGAAGAGCATGGAACAAGAGGAGACATTTCAATGTGATCAGGTTTATCCACACATGGAAACACACTCACGGACAAAGGATTTCACTCAATGTCTAATCTATTCTATCAATTACTCTCTCATTAGTCACTTCGACACATTTCTCTTGTATTTTTTTATACTTTTCTATGTCAGATTTTCACACACAGAAAAAAAATCACTCACATAGAAAAAATAAATAAATAAAATAATAATAATAAAGCTGCTGGTTGTTTTGTTTTGTATACATTATTTTACAATATTACTTACTATTCTATTATAATAATAATTATGTTCTATTCATATTTATAATTGATTTATTTTATATTATTTAGTTATTATTTTTGATTTTCTCCCTTAACCCGTATTGTTTTACACATTTAGGGAAGTATTCCACTAATTCAAAACGTGTGTTTGATTTCCTTTAGTTTCTCTTTTAGTTTGTTTTTGTGCATATGCTTAATCCTATCAACATACAGTATTTTTATACTCATATTTTTGCATTATTGTTTTCCTTTTCTGTTTGTAATTCATTTAGGTTAAAGAGAACCCATTTTCTTTTCAGTTCTTCTTCTTTATATTTTATCTTATAAGATTTTTCCATGAGGCGCTTTAACTGTCCTCCAGTTTTTGCTCATCTGTTTTAAATCTGTTACTCCAAACATAAAAAAGGTATTGTTCTCTTCTGTTCATTTATCTGGGAGGTGTCTGTAATAGTCGATTTTCTTCTTCAAATCAACCTTTATTTCCTCGTGTTTGCTTCATTTTTAACTTCTGTCTAGTAGTTTGTTTGTCTTTTTCATATCGGGCGAGCAAAACAATATGTATACTCAACAAAAATATAAACGCAACACTTTTGTTTTTGCTCCCATTTTTCCTGAGATGGACCCAAAGATCCAAAATTCACTCCCGATACACAACACTACCATTTCTCTCAAACATTGTTCACAAATCTGTCCAAATGTGTGACAGCGAGCACCTCTGCCCCGCCGAGACAATCCACCCCACCTCACAGGTGCGCCACACCAAGATGCCGATCCGACATCATGACCAGTGCACAGGTGCGCCCCAGACTGCCCACAATAAAAGGCCACCCCGAAATGTGCATTTCTTTTACTTTATTGGGGGTCTGGGGACTCAGAACCAGTCAGTATCTGGTGTGACCACCATTTGCCTCATGCAGTGCAACACATCTTCTTCGCATAGAGTTTATCAGATTGTCAGTTGTGGCCTGTGGAATGTTGGTCCACTCCTCTTCAATGGCTGTGCGAAGTTGCTGGATATTAGTGGGAGCTGGTACACGCTGTCGTATACGCCGGTCAAGCACATCCCAAACATGCTCAATGGGTGACATGTCCGGTGAGTATGCTGGCCATGCAAGAACTGAGACATTTTCAGCTTCCAAGAATTGTGTACAGATCCTTGCAACATGGGGCCGTGCATTATCTTGCTGAAACATGAGGTGATGTTCATGGATGTATGGCACAACAATGGGCCTCAGGATCTCATCACGGTATCTCTGTGCATTCAAAATGCCATCAATAAAATGCACCTGTGTTCTTCGTCCATAACAGATGCCTGCCCATACCATAACCCCACCACCACCATGGGCCACTCGATCCACAACATTGACATCAGCAAAGCGCTCACCCACACGACGCCACACACGCTGTCTGCCATCTGCCCTGACCAATGTAAACCGAGATTCATCCGTGAAGAGAACACCTCTCCAACGTGCCAGACGCCATCGAATGTGAGCATTTGCCCACTCAAGTCTGTTACGGTTAAGACCCCGATGAGGACGACGAGCATGCAGTTGAGCTTCCCTGAGACGGTTTCTGACAGTTTGTGCAGAAATTGTTTGGTTATGCAAACCAATTGTTTCAGCAGCTGTCCGAGGATGTCCAAGGATCTGTACACAATTCTTGGAAGCTGAAAATGTCCCAGTTCTTGCATGGCCAGCATACTCACCGGACATGTCACACATTGAGCATGTTTGGGATGTGCTTGAGCGGCGTATATGACAGCGTGTACCAGCTCCCACTAATATCCAGCAACTTCGCACAGCCATTGAAGAGGATTGGACCAACATTCCACAGGCCACAATTGACAATCTGATAAACTCTATGCGAAGAAGATGTGTTGCACTGCATGAGGCAAATGGTGGTCACACCAGATACTGACTGGTTCTGAGTCCCCAGACCCCCAATAAAGCAAAAAAAAAAAACTGCACATTTCAGGGTGTCCTTTTATTATGGGCAGTCTAAGGTACACCTGTGCACTAATCATGATGTCAGATCAGCATCTTGATGTGGCGCACCTGTGAGGTGGGATGGATTATCTCAGCAAAGCAGAAGTGCTCACTATCACACATTTAGACAGATTTGTGAACAATGTTTGAGAGAAATGGTAATATTGTGTATCTGGAATGAATTTCAGATCTTTAAGTCCATCTCATGAAAAATGGGAGCAAAAACAAAATTGTTGCATTTATATTTTTGTTGAGTGTACGTTTTCTCTTAATTGGGTTATTTAGTCCATTTGTATTTAATGTCCCTACTTTAATTCATTCCTTTGTATGTGATTCTAGTAGACAGGACCTTAAATGAAGCAGCTGCAATTAAATAAATACATAAATAAAAGAGCAGATAAATGAGTGTCACCTGTCTTTTCAGCACTGGATGGAACACCTGTATCAGCTCCATCAGACTGTAGCGCCCCCCTCTGACCAGGTTCAGCTCTCTGAAGGACAGGAGCAGCACCAGGTCCAGCTCCTGGTTCTCTGAGCCCTGGGCCCAGTCCAGAGAGAACTTCAGGACTGAGAAGGTCTTCCCCACTCCGGCCACACCGCAGGTCAGCACCGCTCTGATGGACGTCTGCTTCTTCTGCTGTGGCGCCCCCTGCTGCTCCTCACTGGGCAGTGCTTTAAAGATGTCCTGACACCTGATGGAGGTTTCCTGGACAGTGTTCTTGGAGAGTTCCTCCAGCCTCTTCTCCTCATGTCGGGCTGTGACCTCTTCACTGAGGCCCTCTGTGATGTACAGCTCAGTGTAGATGCTGTTCAGAGGAATTCTACTTCCTTCTCCTTCAGTTCCCTCTGTCACACTCTCACATCTGCGGCTTAGGCTCAGCTTATGGTCCTGCAGAACCTCCTGGAGCTCTTCACCTGCTGTGAGAGGAACACAGATGTATCAGGTAACATGTGTTCTGTGTGTCCTCATAAACATTGTAATACACACTCACCTTGTGTAGTGTGGTGGAGCAGCTGTTCATTTGCCATGTCAGTGTGTTGGGATCTGTGTGTGGAGAGAAAACATCATGTGCTGTTACTTAGAAGACTTTGTTACTGTCAGCTTTGTGTAAAAGACTTTGATTTAATCAAGTTTTAACTTCTACCGACACCGTTTCTTTAGTGCAGAGCTCTGATTCTTGGCCATGTCCACGGCCAAAGTTGCTCTATAGAATTACTGCAACTAATGCTCCACAGCTTCTTCCCCCAGCAGTTAGGCTGGTAAATCAGACATTCTGAATGGAGGCTATATGACTTTTACCACATCTACTGTTGTTGGAACAGACAAATGATAAACTCATCTAATCTTGTTGGCGATTGTTTGTGTGTTAAGAACCTTTATTTAAATGCATATGGTACAAATCTTGTTACAATAATTACTGAGATGACAAACTGTTCAATAATGGAGAAAAATTATTTTAGCTCATTATTCAGATGTACCTTTTGATTTTCACTTGTTTTTTGAAGTGCATCAGCTGTAGAGGGTCAAATACTTCACATAATTATGACACATTTTAGATACTAACTCACCAAAATGTTTCATTGTGCTCTTTATCTCTAACAGTTTTATTCACAATATGGTTAATTTAGGAAATGTTTACTCTGGGATTATCCTGCTGTCGGCCCATTGTCTGTGGCATAAAGTGATCTTCAATATTCACTTCATTCTAATATTTTCTGACCGGCCCAGAGAGGTCAGAGAAAGGCATTAGACCAGGGGTCGGCAACCCGCGGCTCCGGAGCCACATTCTTTGATCCCTCTGATGCGGCTCAGTACAGCGGCCCCTCATTTATCGCGGGAGTTACATTGTAAAAATATAGTGCCTAACCTTATCTTTTATGTTAAAGTTTGATAAAGGTTGTAGTTCACTTGTTTCCTTTTAAGAGGTTTCTATATGACCGGTCATTTATTTTAGAATCAGAATCAGAAAGATTTTTATTGCCATTGTCAAGTGAACAGAGTTCACAAAACTAGGAACTTGTCTCGGTGATAAGGTGCAAACATAAAACACTAAATAATAATAATAACTAAAATATAGCTATAGTAAAAAAAACAATAAGCAATCCAAATAACAAAAAAGTCCACATGAGCAGCAGCCTCCTGTCGTCGTTTGGTCAGTAGCATTTTGTCATGCTGAGGTTTATGATTTATGATCAAGTGTTTATTTAAATTTGTGGTATTGCCACAATATCGGATCATTTTTTGGCACACACTGCACTTCGCAACATTGTCGTCCACGGTGTGGAAGTAACTCCACACCACACTTCTCTTGTGTCTCCCATGGCTCCCACAGCCCTGCGCCGCTTTGACTGAAATCTCACAGCAGTGAGTCTATCGCGGAATGACGTACTACCCCACGTTTGGTGAGAACGCCGAAGGAAAAGTAGTGCCTGACAAGTGGCAATGGTTGAATAATGAACAAAACACATATGAATTTGAACTAAATAAACTGAAAGTTAAGTCAGTAAGAAAACATGACTTGGTATCAATAATTTAATACCAGGATCGATCCATATTAAATAACCCATCAGGATCGATATATCGATACTTTGGTATCGATCCGCCCATCACTACTGGACAAACTTTTCCAAGGTTTTGGAAAACACGACGCTTTGCAAAAGAAAAGCCGCACAGCACGTGAAGGCTCGACCACTGACAGCCGCAGCAGAGTCGATCTAGACCAGAGACTAGAGCAGGGCTGGGCAAACCAGGAGCAGCTGGATTTAGTGTTTTGGTAATCCACCTCATAAGAGCAAAAAATAACATGGGATATGTAGAAAACATGTGCTTTATTTCAATTAAAAATGAACAGCAGCATTACAACAAAATGTCCATCTTTCAAGTTCCACAGTGTTTAGCTGTTTATTGAAATGACTCTTAAAACACAGAAAATGTAATCAATAAAATACAGCTTTTTTTATTACTAACAGTTACTATTTTAAAGCACTGAAAGTTCTGTTCTCCTTCAGGTTCTTTCGTTGACTGCTTGCTAGCATAGTTAGCATGTTTTGTGACAAAGTGACGGCTGATATTATATTCT
The DNA here is from genome assembly GCA_036785185.1 of Paratrypauchen microcephalus. NCBI lineage: Eukaryota > Metazoa > Chordata > Actinopteri > Gobiiformes > Gobiidae > Paratrypauchen > Paratrypauchen microcephalus. The sequence continues at coordinate 50,839 of JAVJIX010000016.1, read as the reverse complement.
TTAAAAACCGCTACAGTCTCTTGGCATATCAGGCACACAGCAGCTGATAAGTATTCAGTGAAAAAATATGAACTTGTCCACTCCTTATTAAACACTCGACATTCTCTGTCTACTTTTCTTTTCTTAGCTCCGCTCATCTTTACAGGAGGCTGAGGGGTCAAAGAGTAAAGCACAAACGTGGAGCAAAACGCTGCACCTCAACAAAGGTCAATGTATGTAGTGCGCCAGCTACTGGAAAACACCAGAACTGCAGGGAAATTAAAACTTTAAAACGTTAACAAGGTTTATTAATATAATTTCTTCAAGTTCGGCGGGCCAGATTAAAAAGCTTAACGGGCTGCATATAGCCCCCGGGCCGTAGTTTGCCCATGCCTGCACTAGAGGCAACATAAAAGAATCCTCTTTATCCAGCCTGAGCTAGAGACACCACACCCAACTGCGTCACAGGCTGCCACTCACACACTGAATCACAAAACAGATGAAATCCCTTTGAAGAACACATGTTTTCTACACAAGTGGATGTCAATGAATCTCAAAGTCACTTCGACTCAAATAAGAATACAGATTTAAAACCCAAAAGTGCGACTCACCTCGACTCAGACGAAACCTCTGCTACAAACACTTTCACTTTGAGCGCACACCACGTGACCAGCCCTTCCTGCGGCGCGTGAGCAGGTCAAACTATGACAACAGCGCCCTCTGCTGGCAGAAGTGTGGACATGCAGAGGGAGACACCACAGAATATGAACTTAGTGGAAAAAGGGACAAAAGAAATGAAAAAGATGAGAAATGTAAACACACTGTCCCAAATCTAGCAGGCGCTCTTCTTCTTCTTCTTCTTCTTCTTCTTCTTCTTCTTCTTCTTCTTCTTCTTCTTCTTCTTAAGTGGCGTCATAGTGGCGTTCAGAGGGACATTTCTATCTCTGTATTTGCACAGGTACAAAATGAACGGCCTCTTGCCATTCCTCTAAATCAGGAGTGTCAAACTTTTGGTCCGGGGGCTGAAAACTCATGGCAAATACACCCCAAAAATAGCAATAAGTCCAAATATTTGTGCAGAGAAACACAAATCTATTACAGAAGTTTTTTTATTTGATGAACTTTTATTATAATATTATGAACAACCTGAAACTGTACGGAAAAATGCAATTTCAACACAATGTTTTAAAATTAACTTGTCTGCATTTCACAGAATTTAGTCATGCTGTTTTTTTGCTCCTGAAACTTGGCATCTTTTATCCTGCACAACTGCAACAATATCAGGCACCGTGTCCCGAGGAGCCGCACCGTGTCCCGAGGAGCCGCACCGTGTCCCGAGGAGCCGCACCGTGTCCCGAGGAGCCGCACCGTGTCCCGAGGAGCCGCACCGTGTCCCGAGGAGCCGCACCGTGTCCCGAGGAGCCGCACCGTGTCCCGAGGAGCTGCCAACATCAGAATGTCATTCAAGTGCTCGTGTGTTCGCTTTGTTTTATTCATGTTCATTACTGAGAAAACCTGCTCACAAAGGCAGGTCGTCCTGAACATGCAAAGCAGAAAAGAGGCACAGAAAATTACCAATATTTTAATAGAAAATTATTAAGTATTAAAATATTTGAATAGAAAATCAGCCGAGGGCCAGATTAAAGGTCTTGGAGGGCCGGATCCAGCCCCCGGGCCGCATTTTTGACACCCCTGCTCTAAATGCTGTAGCCTGTAAGCGCCACATGAACAATGGAAGTGTAGGCTACAATCACAGGAGTGACAGTCGGGTTTTTACTTGGAGTTTGTAGCACCAATAAAAACGTTTGACATGAATATTTTTAAATAAAAATGTAAAAAACCTGCACAAAGGTGGAAATGAGCTCTAGTGGTACAACCTGGCACAATGCATCTCTCCTGTTAAGATGAATGTACATTGTGCACTGTCCCTGTCTCATAAATAAATGAATAAATCAAATAAAAGTGCTTCTACTTGAGCAGTGCAGTGACAGTGTGACAGTCGTTATCTCCAGTGAAGCTTTTGGTTTCTTAAAGGGCCCATATTACGCAACACTGACTCTTGACATTGAGCTTTAAGCCAGGTTATAATGTTGTTACCTCGTTACAAACACACCTGGAGTGGTGTTTTGTTTCATTCACACATGTTTGAGTAACTCTTTATTATTCGTCTGTCTACATCTCCAATGCTCCAAATGTTCCACCTTGTGATGTCATATAGTGGTAGTTTTCACCTTAACATCTCCTTTTCCCTTTAGTTGCGTCGTGTAAATGGCCTTGCTCGATGCTGCGCTAGTTTATCCAAACAGCTAAACGTGGATCCAGAAGAAGCTCACAGACAGCAGATATCTTTGATGAAATTATGTCTGACATCAAAACTGGCACAAACTTCAACGTTTTGTCACAATTAATAAGCAAAAGTCACATTTTTTTTCTATGTAGCATCAGAAAGTGGTGCAATTCTTCAAGCCCAAAGTCTCGATTGTTGTAAATTCAAAGTGGTAAAGTGGTAGTTTTAAAATAAAAACGTTTCTGGAGACAGTTCCTCACAAACACTGATAACTCTGGTCTACACATTTTTGGACTCGTTCTGCTTCTGAGATAAAAGTGGCTAAATCTCATTTATATTGATAAGATGAACTGAAAATCAATTGATAACTGTGCTGGTTAGTGAATGTATTCAAGATATTTAATGATATTGTTTTACATCAAAATCACATCTGTTTATACAATAGATTTAGGCATTTTTGCTTAAAAATAATATTTATATTTTGAAAATATTGAACTTGCACTTCTTTATCCGTCAAGAAATAAACAGTAAATATCTTAAGACATCAGGCGCACACAGTTTGGAGGCGTCTCTCTTGTGTGAAATCCAAAATCTTTGCTGTTAAAAGTGTGGACATATTAAAGTGAATGTGAATGTGCAGACAGGCTTTCAGATAGAACTGCTGCTTGTAGACACACTGGACCTTCTGATAAACTAACCTTTGGAACTTATTTTGTATACATTTCCTATTTTGACCCAATACTATATCTTGGAAACTATAGCAGCACTTCTGACTTACTTTTTCTTTATTAGTGACCTAAACCAAGAAAAATGTCACTCCTTTTGTTCCGGAAGCATTTTGCTTGTCGACCAGTGTAAGTGATTCTCCCATAGAGTCGTACAGGCCCCTGAACTCCAGCTGAAATGATGACATTATGGAATTAGAAAGTGAACACAGCCTATAAGCGTGCAGTACCTCTCCATGTTTACAGCGGATGAGGTGGATGAGCGCCCCCTCCTGGAACGACAGCTCCTCTGCACTCTGCGCTTGGTAGGAGGAAAGAGCTCGGGCCAATCCTGAGAAATCAAAAAAGAAGAAGAAGAAAATAAATACAAAATGATGCAAAGCCAAAAGCAAACTAGGCACATGCACACAAGCGTACAAACCACTAGAGGGACTCAACGCAAGTGTTCTATACGTGTTCTAATATTCTAATACTATTACATTTATACTATTTACATTTGCACAACAGCTCACACAAAATCATAAACACAATGTCATCTGAGCCAAATGCACTATTTCATTCATGTTCTCTCAAGAGCAAGTTTTAGCATCCAAACTCTGTGTGCTCATGTGTTTTCTGTGCTCTTTCAGAAGCACTGGCTTAGTGCAGTCACACTCTGGGGCTCACACTTTACACACTTGAATCTGGGCCTGGAAAAGTTCTGCTTTGTGTCTAAAACCAGTCCAAACTTTATTATGTTTGTAAAATAAATATGTCAACATAAACGTACACATTACCAACAGAAGACTAGATTTAGCAGTATTTGATCCAAAATATGAATGCTGAAGAAAAGTGAAAGATGAAGAGCAAATGCATCAACAGTGTTTTTCTAATCCATGTATACGGCGTGTAGCATGTCTTTGTACACACCTATTCACACAGTCTGGACTCACTGCTGAGACCCTTTTCTCTGTTGGACTCACGAGTCAAATCCTTTGTTGTTACATTTTAGGTGCTCACAAATTGTAGTTTTTTTGCTGTCGTGTTTGAGTTTGTGAATTGTGTGTGACAGAGTTTGGGCCAAAGTCCTTTACCACATGAGAACAGAGCTGTAGTGTTGAAAAAACAAGGAGAATTCACTGATCGTGTGTCAAGTGTCGAGTGTTCTGGGAAAGAAACTGTGTGAAGTGATGAGAAACGTTCCACGTGATGTGAGCACCTGTGGCCCTGTTCAGACACAGGTTTGAATCAAAGGATCAAACTAAACCAAGTTTCTAAACCTGCGCTAACATGATTGAAAAAAGAAAAAGTGTAATAAAAGGTATTTCAATCACAACTGAGCTGTTGCCAGAGCCTTAACCTGCAGATAGAGGACATATACGAGTTTTTCTCATTCTCACTATATGGACAGACCAGGCCTCATGTGAAAGCTCAGAACCTCCACAATTCACTGAGCTGCAGAGGCTGCACTAGCACTGCTTCATGACTGGCTGCTGGTGCTGGGGTTTAGGTAGTGACCATTCAGATCAGAGAGAGGCATTTTAGGTTTAAACCAAGTGGATTTCAGCGTTGAAGTAAGTAGATTCATTTGGGTTCGGCCTATTAAAGGCAATCAGAACCTCTCCTAGCCCAGAACATGGCTCAGGGCTCCCGCAGCAGTAGAATTTCCCCTGCAAAAAGTGCATCTGAGGTACTTGAACGCTCTCAAACGCATCCTTACATTTGTTTTGAGAATCAGTTTCAAACATGCACAGGCAGGATAAGTTCACACATGTTTGAATTGTACCTGGACTGGCCCCTGACTCCCTGAGGCCGCTGGAGGAAGTGGAGCTGAAAGAGGGGTCCAGGGGGTGGCGCCCTCTGCTGGTAAACACAGGAAGTGTACGTAGCGCTCCGGCACATCGCCCTGCACCTGCCCACACGAGTTGCACACCTGACAGACATATGCAGACACTGAAGTGTTCGACTGCAGCTCTCTGGTTTAGATGTGGCTCTGTGCTGGACCTACACTGAGACACGCCCCTCTGTCAAAGGCCACAGTTTGAAGGGAATTGTGTCTCACTTCTCTTTCCTTGCTTCCTTCTCTTTGACTCCTCTCCTTGTTCCTTGCTCCTCTCTCCTCTTTTCTCTTCTGTTCCTCTCTGTGTCTCCTCTGTGGCCAGGACTTCCTCTCCCTTTTCCTGCACAATCAAGGAGGAAACTCAAGGAGAAGGAAGCTTGGAAAGAGAAATGGGACATGTTCACAACAGGAACTTTTTAGAATTTTGAAATCCCCAATGCTCCTCCAAGTCAGCTCTGTAAAATGTAACCTCCAGCCTCGCTCCAAGCCTGTGCTGGCTCTGAATTGGAGAAAAGTGTATTCTGGATCCCAGGCATGGGCTGAACTGAAAACAAGTGCACTCAATGGCCTCACAACTGAATCACCTTTAGTGAGTAGAAGTGTGTGCCTGTTCAAAGAGCCGCTCTTCCACACGGTGGCATCAGAGCGCTCCCTCTGTACCTTTAACCAGTCCTCCATGTCTCCATCTTCTAGCACCTGGAGCTCCTCTCCCTCCATCACAGACAGCTCGTCTGACTGACAGGCCTGCACAAGACAACCAAACCAAAGCACTTTTAGGATGGAAATGAAAATCTCTCACACACCAGTGTATAGATCACAGATATCACGTCTTTCCACAACTTACAACCGCATTATTACATGACAACAATAAGGAACATATGGGTGATTCTCCAACTGTCAAAGAGTTTGTGTCCCAGGCACAAAGAAGAAAAACAAAAACACGTTTGTCATTTTTTATTCACGCTGCACTTACTAGACACAAAGACGAACTTACAAAAAATGTATGACAGATAAATGACTATTTTTATGATATAAAATATGGTTTTATATTGAGTGTTTTTGCTGTATGTCCTTTGTCCCTTGTCCAGGTTTTGTTCCCTCATAAGACTGAAATTAAATTTGATTCAACAGTAACTTCATTGACAAATGGCACAGAAATTCCTTATTTGAATGAAAAATATCATGTGCTTGAAAGATATATTAGTATTTTATTTATTTTTCATAAACAGAACACCTGTCCCTATGGATCACTGTCATTTCCACCACAAAATGTCACTTTAAACTTGTTTTTAAACCTTAGTCTCCTTGAAGCACATCAGTTGTGATGTGACAGGAGCTCATGTTAGCATAGCAGCGTTAGCTCCATGGAAGGAAGGGAAACAAGAACAAAATCAAGGTCAAGTTTTACAAAACCAAGAGTAGGTTTATTGGTCGACATTTCCAAACACCTCATATTTCCTTTGAATGTACAAATAATGAGAAAAATACCATTTTATATTGTGTATTTTGAGTCTATTTTATGCTAACTCTAAAACAGAGATTAGCATGCTAATATGTCATGAGATTTTAAAAGAAATGCTAAACATTGTCATTTCCATCACTTTATTTATTGTTCTTGTTTATGATTATTTCTTTCATATTGATGTCGTTTCATCACAAACACTATCAGTTCATGTTTCTACACATTGTGATGAAGTAGAACAAATGTAAAGATTTCTAAAAATATGTGCTGGATTTTCTGAAAAATATCAGGACCAAATTTGAGCGTAGTTGGAGAATCAGCCATATATTAAAAAGAGAAAAGTCATTCTAAATGTGTTCATGTTCAAAGTGCTTCAGTTTGTCTTGATTCTATCTTTAAAGTGCATATGAGCGCTCATTTCACTAAAACAGAGCAAACGGGATTATATTGAAGAGTTTAGCAAACGTCTTGCCTTCATAATTTAACTTCCTGCTTGAACATGGGCAGCAGATATGACACACGTAGAGGTCATTCCTAACGACTGTTACCTAGCAACCATAATGTCAACAAGGGTTAAATGTTGTCTAAATGACACAATAGTTCCCGAGTTCCCCCTCCCCAGGCCTTTGTTCAGACTCACCTGTGCTCTCTGGTCTTCTTCTGTCAGACCAAAGCTGCACACTATCAGACAGCAGTAACATAGGAGCATCTAGTGGTGATATGTGAGAATACAAGCGGCCAGTCTCATTACAAACGCTTTAAACAGACACAAAAATACATTCTTTGCACTTAAACCGTCCCTGCGTTTTGGATCAAAATGTCCGTGTGGATCAGGTGTATTTTTGTACTTTTCTTTTTAACGTTTGTTCGCACATTTACCACAGTTACTATCCCACCAAACGCATGCACTTGAATGTTGTTCTCAAATCCAAACCTTGCCTTTTCTCTCCAGCCCCATCCCCAGAGCGGGTACCTGGTAGCTGTAGAGGACTCTGCAGGAGGAGGGGCAAACGTCTACGAAAATGTCCTCCTCCTCTTCAAACTCCTCCAGGTCTGTCAACTCAAAGTCTTCCACCTATAAACACAAGATATACATCATAACAGTGTTGTATAAAGTACTGGAAAATCAAACTCAAGTAAAAGTATAGGTACCCCTCCCAAAAATGACTTTGGTAAAAGTCGAAGTCACTGACTGAAATGTTACTTGAGTAAAAGTCTTAAAGTATCTGGAACTTCTTGTACTTAAGTATGACAAGTAATGTAAAAATAAATGTACTCAAGTAATGTAATTAAAAGTACAAGTAAAAGTATCAAGCAAAGGCAGTCTGAAGCTAACCCTCGCTTTGTTACTTAGATCGCACAAACACACAGCACTTGTTTACATTTTTAAAAGTAGACACATGTTACTGTTATTTTTTGTCCTTTTGAACTCGTGTGCCCTTTCTCATTCGTTACACTTCGCCTACAGCTATGCCTTCCCTTGAGCCGAAAAAGCTAGGTAGCCTGTTAGCTCCAACATCGTCAAATACGCTTTGTGTAACCGAAACAATGTCACACAAAGTTGATTTCTACATGTTATGCTCAAGGTTTCACAACGGTGTCTAGAATGTCCATGCTATGGTTACTGAAATTGGAATACAGACGCTAACAATTTAATTAATCTAGAACTTACCTCGATGTGTTTCTTGAGGTTGGACGGGGAGTTTCTGTAAGATAGGATTTCCACATTTCTTGGAAGGCACAAGAGGCACTTCATTCGATAGGACAAATCCTTCATATAAGCGTAAGAGAACATTGTGTTTAAGTACGGCCAGGGATGCTCATCGTCAGCTCCCCCTTCATTTGTAGCCGACGTGGATGCTGTATCCTCTTCCATCAGGGATGTTGATTGATTAAACTAGCTGCATGAAACCAACAGGTGTAGGCTGATTGTCATGCGCAAGTAGCGAGTAGCAAGTAGCCCAGGCACGTCCTGACTTCCTTGCAGTCAGTAGAGGGGTTTTTTTGTAACAAGTAACTAAACGGCACATTGAAAATGTAGTGGAGTAAAAGTATGCAATTAAATTCAGAAATGTAGTGAAGTAAAAGTAAAAGTTATCATTTTTTTAAAAACTCAAGTAAAGTACAAAGTCTCCCAAAATGTACTTAAGTACAGTAGTGAAGTATTATTACTTCGTTACTATACAACACTGCATCATAATCATATGTAATTAAAGCTACACTGCGCAGCTTTTCAGGTGGAGGGTACGTGGCCTGTGACCTGGAATATGTGACATGTTCAAGCTGAGTTTTGGCTCTTGTTGTTAAAGGGCCCATATGACACTATTTTCTGATCTGTTCTAATGTTGTTTCCTCATCACAAACACACCTGGACTTGTGTTTTGTTTCATTCACATGTTTAACCACAAACTCTGCATGTTTAGGCTGAGCTCTTCTCTCAAACAGGAAACATTCTGTTCTACCTTGTGATGTCATCATGTGGTGATACAGGAAGTGCTTCACTAGAATTATTTGGATCATTAATAAGCCCTGGAATTGCCGATCTCTCCTGAACAAAAGAGTTTATGGAATATTAGTAGGAGTCAGTTACTCGTGGTACTAATTAAGGTGCGTTATGTCATTTTGTCTCCATGGCAACGTGAATACTTTGCCTATAATGTTCAGCACAGTTACTTTCTCTTTATCGGTCGTGACGGCAGCGCTGTAGGCCACTTTAATTTGAGAAAAACATATGATTACCCTTTTAAAACTGCGCACTGGGACTGAAATAGAAAATGTTCTTTTTCCGTCACCTTCATTTCCACAAAAGGTGAGTGCTTTCTGTCGCTGCCCACAGGAAAATGGAGTGACATTAAAAACACACATTTGCATTCGCATTAGTCTGTGGTTTTCACATTCTAAAATGTGAAGATGTCATAGTCCCAGACGGGGACAAGAGGAAAGATTGCATTGGGTTTCACTTATTATTTATTATACAGGTGTCTTTGTAGGTTATGACACTTGTAAGGAATTGTAAAAAGCGTTATTAAAGTCCCACACTTTTGCCACAAGAGGGCGCTATGACACTGTTTTATGAACGCACATCATCATCTGCAATAAAAGCAAGAATAAGTCCAAACATGTAGAATATAATTGTAGGAATAAATCATACATAACGGCCTCACAAATCTTTAAAGGGCCCATATTGCGCTATTTTCTGATCTGTTCTAATATTTCCGCATCACAAACACACCTGAAGTTGTGTTCTTGTTTCATTCACACATGTTTAACTCACAAACTCTGCATGTTTAGGCTGAGCTCTTCTCTCAGAAGAAAACGCGCTGTTCCACCTTGTGACGTCATCATGTGGTAATACAGGAAGTGCTCCACCGCGTTTTTAAACTCCACACACCTTCACTAGAATCCTTTGGATCATTTCAGCCGTGGGATTTCCAATCTCTCCTGAACTAAAGGTCAAATGCAGCTCTTAACTAAAAACTAGCGCTATGACATCACAAGGTGGAACAGAGCGTTTTGAGCTTTGTGGATGGAGACAGAGTAATAATAAAGGATTACTCAAACATGTGTGAATGAAACAAAACACAACTCCAGGTGTGTTTTTGAGGAGGTGACAACATTCTAACAAAAGACAATTTGACATCATATAGGACCTTTAATATGTGTCTCATTGGTTTATTTTGGTTTATTGTTTAAAAAAAAGTGTCAAGAAAATATTTGAATTGTCATTTGTAGTAGTCTCTCAGTTTTGGCATCTTTTCTTAAGAGAAATTAGACTAACGGGATGACACAGATATTACAAGACAGTATAAAACACATGGTCCTTTGTAGTAGATTTGTCTTCTCTAGTAATGCGAATTGTTGCACTTAAACGAGACAAAACATCCAAATGTATGCACTTGTTCTTTTTTTTGTTTTGTTTTATTAAAGGAGAATTAACGGTTTTTTTTTGTTTGTTTTTTTTTACAATCTGAGCCTTATTTTGGTAGTAATAGTTGTTTTACTCACCCATAGCACTTTGGTGTCATTTGGAGCATTTCCGATGTTTTAGTTTAGCGATATCCGTAACGTGAGTTCTCGGGGCATATGTTTGCGGTCTCCAAATAACACAAACTTTATCACTTTTCAAAATACGGAAGCTCAATGTCTTAGTCTACACTTTCGTTTGAGTCAAAAGTGCCTCTAATCCCAGATTTATCCATAGTTTGGAGTAGATGAGGAGGACAGTGCACATGTGCTCAGTCACAGCTGATTTCGCTCTCAGCTCTCGGGACCCAAACATGAAAGGCAAAGCTGTAAGACGTTTGGACCATCGTGTTTGCAGTACCCACTTCAGTCAGGACCATTTTTTACCAGCAAAGAAAAAGAAAGAAGGCCAGAGGATTCAGCGCACGATTCTGAGAAGTAATGTGAAACCGATGGCTGTTCTCTGCTGCTCCTAAAACTGTCTCCGCTTCATTCTTTCCGTATCCATTCTGTCTCTTCATCCGTATACTCCTCTTCAGTCCTCAGTCCTCCATAAGTCCTCTTCAACCTCAAAGTCCCAATCTTCTGCCATGTGTCGCTCACAACAGAAAAGTTATGAGCATCTTCTTATCTGTAAATCAGCTGTGACTAAGCACATGCGCACTGTCCTCATCTACTCCAAACTATGGATAAATCTCAGATTAGAGGCACTTTTGACTCAAACTAAAGTGTAGACTAAGACATTGAACTTCTATGATTTGAAAAGTGCTAAAGTTTGTGTTATTTGGAGACCGCAAACATATGACCCGAGAACTCACGTTACGGATATCGCTAAACTAAAACATCTCCAGAAATGCTCCAAATGACACCAAAGTGCTATGGGTGAGTAAAACGACTTGTTTTATCACCGAAATAAGGATTGATTGCAGATTGTAAAAAACGTTAATTCTCCTTTAACTGTGGGTGATGCATTGTTGTGTTAAAACATTTTTGAACAACAATAAAAAGAGGAAAATGTGCTTCTGTGCTACTTGTCAAAGTGAAATGCCACTCTGATGAGGCAGGGTGTATCAGTTTTGCAGTGTTGTACAGGATGTCAATGGGCCCATTTCTATTATTAAAGAGGGCGGATTACGCAAAATCCACCTTTTTCATTGCCTGGAAGAATCCATGACTCATCGCTGTACCAGCGAGTGAGTCTGGTAACGTTTGATCCACAGAATGCGCTGCGGTTGCGCATAGACAGACAGCTAAGTGAACCAATCAGAGATTGCGCCATCTTGATTCAAAACTGAGGCGGAACTTCCGCTGCCTAAGCGTGACTTTGCGGGCAAAGGCGGGTGCACTGACGTCACCATCTTTGAACGAATCAGAATCGCGGAGTCGGTTTGGAACCGGAGGAGCGAGAGTGGATGGAGAGTGTCCAAATGGTATCGCGGTGTATAGGAAATACAGAGAGATATCATTTGGCTGGCCAGGTAACCTTTTTCAGCTTTCCACCATGTTCTAATGTTGTTCCGTCATCAAAAACACGCCTGAAGGGGTTTTAGATGAGAATTTAGCCATCCCCCAGGTCCTGGTAACCGGCTGGTTAGCTCAACTGGTAAGTCACTGACTTTCCCCCTGGGGGTTGTGGGTTCAAACCCCCCCCCCCCCGGGCAATGAGCTAATCAGTGTGGGTCCTTGGGCAAGACCCTTCACGGTACTGCCCCCCGGGCGCCGAAAAAGATGGCTGCTCACTGCTCCTGAAAAAGGATGGGTCAAATGCAGAAGTCAAATTTCTCCCATGTGTCACTGTGTGTCATTGTGTGTGAGACCAATAAAGGCTTTATCTTAATCTTAATCTTAATCTGTCCGCCCACAAGCCGATGTCGCCCATGCGCCCTCGTGACAATTCTCCACAAATATAGAAAAAACACCGTACAAAACTGTACACGCCAACGGCCATGAGGGTTTGAATGGAAGTTCTTATGGGACGCATCTGAACCTTAAATGTTTTCTTTTTGTAACTTTTTTTGGATGAATTAGGCTGCAATGCCAATACTAATTGATTTATTTAATACAGGGCTCTCAAGTGTCACGCTTTGAGAGTGTGACACACGCAATTCGACGTGTTCACACGCTCACACGCCACACATGGTATTTTTCATGCTGAAATTTTTTTAAAGCAATTCAAAACTGTAGACAGTTCACAGCGCTTCTGTGCCCAGAAAATCGGTTAGTTAATGCAGGCACCGCGTTTTCAGCGGAAAAAGCCCCCCCCCCATGCACCCCCCGCTCCCCCAATATAAATCTCACTCCTACCAATCTTCAAAACTTGAGAGCCCTGTTTAATAGAACTTTGAAAGTGCACTTTACTTTGTTTTTGGAATTAAAGCTAGTTTGTTGAAATGATTGAATTGTTATTAAAGTCCATTTTGATGTGACCAAAACTTTATTTATAGATATATGGCATGTATTAATTGTTATTTATTTATTTAAAGCATAGTATATTATACTGTGTGCTATATGATGTCTACATTGTATAATACATTGTATAATGCGTGCAGTACAAAATCGACGTGTTCTATATATGTTTATATATATATATATATATATATATATATATATATATATATATATATATACTATGCCAGAGGTCTTCAACAGGGGGGTCGTGACCCCTAGGGGGGGTCGCAGAGGTACTGCAGAAATCTTTTGATTTCACTTTAAAATAATATAATTTTATATTTTAATATTTTTAAAAACAATATATTTTTTCATTTTTCCCCCAATCAATTTCTCCCTTGTCCCTCCACCCTCTTTGATGTCTTAAAATGAAAAAAGACATGTTATGTGCGACTCCTCAGGGTCAGACATCTCACTGAAGTGGGAGTTCACAGATGGCTTGGGGGTTCACAGTCCCCTGTATGTTCATGTATGTTCACAGTTTAACTTGATGTGTTATGATCAAAGCTTCACTTGATTTGTGTTAATTGTTCATTATTTGAATAGCTCTGTATTTGTCTGTGTAAATGGCAGAAGCACAGCCACTCTCTCCCTTGCACTTGTTTTTTGGTTGAATCAGTGAACGATCTTAATAGGCCTGTGTTATATGCAAGTTGTGTTTAAAAATTGCAGTAGCACATCCACCCCGTAGGGCCTATCTGGCCCATCTTTAAAATAAAAAACATGAAAATACAGTATTAACCTGTGTATTATTTCCTTGTATTGGATGTACCATAACAGAGTAGCAATGTTTATATATGACACTAAGTATATATAGTATATACCGTATACCGTATAGTATATACCGTATATATAGTAGGGGGTCCCTGGCCCAGTTCGCCATCTGTTTGGGGGTCCCTGGCCTGAAAAACGTTGAAGACCCCTGTACTATGCTATATTATGTGCAATATGAAATTCATTTGAGCAGTATTACCTCCTGTGAAATACTCCTTAAATACCTGTACCTTGGTATTTTATTACACATTTTATTTATTTATTTTTATTATATTGGTTACTTTGCTATGCTATTAGTACTTCCTGACTATAAGTAAATGTTGTAGTAAACTTTGACTTAACATATTATCCTGTGTATTATTAAATGATTGAATGATTGTGACCTGGACACACACAGTGATGTCATGATGGAGGAGGGCTTAGCTTGATGGTTTATGGAGGGATTATTTTATTTCCATGTTCGCTGTTGTCACTAAATCTGTTTTAAAGCTGCATTGTGTAACTTTTCTGGCGGAGGGTTCGTCAAACGCTTTTCTCTGTGTGTGGAGATGTTATTGATTTGTCTGGAATGTTTCACAGTATGGCATTAAACCTTTCTATCTTCACGGAGACCAAACCAGACCAAGTTACAGGTCAGATCTCTGGAGAGGCGACCCCGCTCACAGTCAGAATGTCTGTTTGTCTGTATTTTTGAGCTATAAAACCACCTGTAATTGAATAAATGTAAAGTAGAGCTGTTTAATGTCACACTGTGGAACATTCCAGGTAGAGTAATGATGTATCCATGCGTGAAAAGTCCCTCAGTCGTCCAGGTAGAATCCATGATAACAGGAGAAGTTCAATTTGTCAACTGGACAAAGTTTGTTTGGTTGATGTATCCATGGAAACAAGCAGGTGATGGAACCTTTAAATCTCTGGTTATGTGTCGTTCAGTCTGGATGCGGTGGGGCCCTCCGTGCAGTTGCTGGAGCAGATCTGGGGCCCCTCGCCTCATCCCGTGTGGGTGAACGCCGACGTGCTGCCTGGTCCCGGGGGGGTGGCCTCCCCTTTAGAGCCCCAGGGCTTCCTCTCCGCCGTGGGGACCCTGCCTGATTTGCAGATAACACGACGTTCTCAGTTCTCGGTTACAGTCGGTTACAGCATGGAGGTGATGGTTGCTGTCTCTCTGGCGGTGGTTGGTTCACAGGGTCTGGCTGGTCTGCAGGGTCCGGTCGGTCTGTGGCTGCAGTGATGTCTGGTTGTTCTGCATTGAAGTCTGGCTCGAACTCTGCGCCTGCTGCATTCTGCTGTTCATAATCTCTCAGATAGTTTTAGCCTGAACGTAGACTCATGTTGGCTGATTGTTGCTCTGTGCTGCTGGAGCCGCTGAGGAGTCGCCTTTTCACTAACTTATTAACCTGATAAAATATGAATGTGTTTTAACCCAGAGACATGACGCCTGGTCTAGTCCTGGTCTAGTCCTGGTCTAGTCCTGGTCTAGTCCTGGTCTAGTCCTGGTCTAGTCCTGGTTCAGTCCTGGTCTAGTCCTGGCTTAGTCCTGGTCCAGTCCTGGTCTAGTCCTGGTTCAGTCCCAGTCTAGTCCTGGTCCAGTCCTAGTTCAGGCCTGGTCTAGTCCTGGTTCAGTCCTGGTCTAGTCCTGGTTCAGTCCTTGTTCAGTCCTGGTCTAGTCCTGGTTAAGTCCTGGTCTAGTCCTAGTTCAGTCCTGGTCTAGTCCTGGTCTAGTCCTGGTTCAGTCCTGGTCTAGTCCTTGGTCAGTCCTGGCCTAGTCCTGGTCTAGTCCTGGTTCAGTCCTGGTCTAGTCCTGGTTCAGTCCTGGTCTAGTCCTGGTCTAGTCCTGGTCTAGTCCTGGTTCAGTCCTGGTCTAGTCCTGGTCTAGTCCTGGTTCAGACCTGGTCTAGTCCTGGTTCAGTCCTGGTCTAGTCCTGGTTCAGACCTGGTCTAGTCCTGGTTCAGTCCTGGTCTAGTCCTGGTTCAGACCTGGTCTAGTCCTGGTCTAGTCCTGGTTCAGACCTGGTCTAGTCCTGGTTCAGTCCTGGTCTAGTCCTGGTTCAGACCTGGTCTAGTCCTGGTCTAGTCCTGGTTCAGACCTGGTCTAGTCCTGGTTCAGTCCTGGTCTAGTCCTGGTTCAGACCTGGTCTAGTCCTGGTCTAGTCCTGGTTCAGACCTGGTCTAGTCCTGGTTCAGACCTGGTCTAGTCCTGGTCTAGTCCTGGTTCAGTCCTGGTTCAGTCCTGGTCTAGTCCTGGTCTAGTCCTGGTTCAGTCCTGGTTCAGTCCTGGTCTAGTCCTGGTTCAGACCTGGTCTAGTCCTGGTTCAGACCTGGTCTAGTCCTGGTTCAGTCCTGGTCTAGTCCTGGTTCAGACCTGGTCTAGTCCTGGTCTAGTCCTGGTTCAGTCCTGGTTCAGACCTGGTCTAGTCCTGGTTCAGTCCTGGTCTAGTCCTGGTTCAGACCTGGTCTAGTCCTGGTCTAGTCCTGGTCTAGTCCTGGTCTAGTCCTGGTTCAGTCCTGGTCTAGTCCTGGTTCAGTCCTGGTTCAGTCCTGGTCTAGTCCTGGTTCAGACCTGGTCTAGTCCTGGTTCAGACCTGGTCTAGTCCTGGTTCAGTCCTGGTCTAGTCCTGGTTCAGACCTGGTCTAGTCCTGGTCTAGTCCTGGTTCAGTCCTGGTCTAGTCCTGGTTCAGTCCTGGTCTAGTCCTGGTTCAGTCCTGGTCTAGTCCTGGTTCAGTCCTGGTCTAGTCCTAGACTGTATATAAGTGTGTATATATAAATGTAAATGTGTTTGTAGAGTCTATAGTTTGGTGCATAAACAGTGTGGAACTTTTCGGGAGGGTCTGCCACCTGCTCGTCTCCGTGGAGATGTTCTTGCTTTGCCCAGAATGCTCATCATTATGGCATTAAACATCTCCATGGAGACAAACAGACAGTTAAAGTTGCAGATAACCACTGGCCGAGCACGTGGATAAATCCTTATACTGTAAAGTGACATCTGGACCGTGAGATGGCGCTGCTCTCGTGTCATTTGAACGTGATACGAGCGCTTCTGTCCAGCGTTCATCACACATGTTTGGAGACAATCTTTTTCAAACAAACACATTTTATTGAAGTTCAAACAGTGCGTCTACAGTTAATAAGTAAATGAACCTTCACAAAAGTTTATACAAATCACACAATAATAAACCAGAATAAAATAATAAACACAAACTGACACAAACGGCTTTTAAATAAACAGAAGAGACACAGTGTGGGGACACAGGTCAAGTGTTCCATCATCATCATCTTACTCCAAGTTATATTTCGATTGATTCATGCATGTTTGAGTCATCTCGTATTGTCCTTTCAACTCCCCCCTATCCCCGCCCACTGCTCTGTACTGATTAAAAACATTCAGACTCTGGGTGATACATGTAGAGTTGAAAATGTCACGTATCCGCTTTTCAACACTAAAAACACACGAATGAAAACCTGCTGCTTGTTTCAGTGTCTCTATGAAGAGGCGGAGCTTCAGTTCTACAAACGAGTCTCTGTAGAATCAAACTAATTCAACTATTAGTGAAGAAAACCAAATCTCACAGCTCGTTGGATGACGTGTACTCCCATAATCATGAGTCCAGAACTAATCAAAGTCATTATTTAAAGGTGCATTATGTCACTTTCTCCATGGAATAGCATTACGTCACCTAGAATGTTCCACAGTCAGATATTCAATTCATCTGTGTAAGATTTAATTCCAGAGGTTATTCCTCAAAATGTATTCATATGAGCACACTCTCCTCCCCACAGAACTGACCTGTAACTTGGCCTGGTGGTGTCACATGCTCGTCTCCATGGAGATAAATACATGTAATCCTATTATTGTTGAATTGATCATCTTTTCCCATTCGATTTTGATATTAAAGAATAGATTTGATACTGGATAGTGATCCTGATACACAAATAAAACTGATCAGGAAAAGTCTGATTTTATCCAGTTGTGATTTTTTTTTTCAGTATTGATATTTGCTTAAATGAGTATATGTAGTTTCGATACTGGTTTTAGTGATTTGATTAGTATCTCGTTCTGTCCAGCGTTAAGCACAGATGTTTGGAGACGATCTTTTTCACCCAAATAGATTTTATTGAAAAGCAAAAATATCCTGATTAGTTCAAGCGGTGCGTCTAAACGAACCTTCGCAAAAGTTTATACAAATCACACAAAAATAAACCAGAATAAAATAATAAACACAAACTGACACAAACGGCTTTTAAATAAACAAAATAAATCACAACTTTTTCACAACGGAGAAGAAAAAAAAAAAGCAGCATTGACAATCGATACTCTGCAGTGACGTCACGCTGGGGGTGTTCTGCATGTATCTCTATGGTGGAATGTTCAGCAGTTACCATGGTGACACAAAGCACACATCATAAAACACTGTGAAGAAAGCTTTTCAGTGGTGTGAAAAGTCAAGAAAAAACACAAAGTGGATTTAAAGAGCACATTTTCAGTCCGAGCGTTCGTGGTCCTGTTTAGGAGTTTGATTTCCAACAAAAAGGTGAGAGCGACGAAATGAAAATCTGCTCGCTTGTGGTAATGTTATTTTAAATTTAGAGGGACTTTAACAGCAGAGTTCCAGCTAAATCAGTCTCAATCATCTTTATGGTCAGATTGGGCTAAAACAAAACTCAGATTAAAGGGATAATGCAGTTTTTTTTTTATGTTAATCTGTATGGGTTTCCTTCTAAAAGTTTCGTGTGGTAACACCGGCTTACCTCTGACAGTCTCCGCTCAGCCCGGTTCTGCTCGGGTTCTGGAGCCCACGTAAGTAGGTCCCGTAAGTTTGCGGGGAATGTTTACAAAGCTTGTTTTTCTTCTCAAAACCAAACATTTGTCCGGAAGGTGATATATTTGCGTCCCAAACAGTTGTCCATGAAACATCCAGCAGCGTAGTTAGCATTCACATATCTCGTCTTGATTCGTATCACTGCGCGCCTATTACTTATTATTAGCCTGTTAACCTTTAGCGGAAGTGTACGGCGGATGCGGTACGGCGACATCAAGTGAACAGGCAATAGAGCTAACGTGGGCGCAGGGATACGAATCGAGAGAGACAATATGAGAACTGTTTGGGACACAAATATATCACCTTTCGGACAAATGTTTTGTTTTGAGAAGAAAAACAAGCTTTATTAACTGTCCTGGCTAACTTACCGGAACTACGTTCACGAGCTACGTTACCGGAGGAGAACCGGGACCAGAGCACGCTGTCATGGGTAAATCAGTGTTAATCTCACGACACTGTTGAAGGGGAAGACATACAGATTAACATTAAAAAAAAACGCACTATCCTTTTAAAGAGTAACAGGAGCTTCAGACAGAGCAGTGCCTACAGTTAGCATCACACCCCCAGGGGATGTTGATGAAATCAGCTGCAAAGTATCAATAAACATCTTGAGCGGCTTAAGAAACAGACTCAAATCCTAAATGTTGATTGTACAGACTTATTATTATTTATCTTAATTTTGATGCGTGCTCATATTTTCCTACTGTTTCTGAAACTTGTGTTGTGACACTGCAATTTCCCCATTGTGGGACAAATAAAAGATTATCTTATCTTATCTTAAATATGTCGTCCACACAGCTACAGTTTGATCCCGATAGAAAAGAGAAGATCTGCAATAACGGCGTAAAACAGGGCTGCAAAAATGAGGACGTTTAGGAGTCCACTGCTCACACATTTCTACTGGAGACTTTTGAAAGATATTATCAACCAAATAAAGGGTCAAATATGGAGACTGAAGGATTCTAAATACAGAATACGTGATGACAATGATTCTTTTTGGACATTTTGGCTGAATAAAGCCTCTGTCTTTGGTATAAAAAAGGTCTTTTCGTGTTTTAGAGTCTGTATGGTCCAGATAATGACGATGACAAAACTCCACTCTGGTCTGTGAGAGCTGTGAAAAGCACTTATAAACTCATCGTGGTGAATAATGAGGACGCTCTGAACGCATAAGGGAAGTGAGGAAGAACTTTGGACCACTGCAAACTGTTTACAATGAACTCGTTCTGTTTATCCTGTTTTTAAAGGAATATTAACGTTTTTACAATCTGAACCTTATTTCGGTGATAAAACAACGTCATTTACTCACCCAGAGTACTTTGGTGTCATTTGGAGCATTTCCGGAGATTTTGTAGTTTAGCGATATCCGTTTAACGTGAGTGCTCGGGGTACGGGGTTGCACTCACCAAATGACACAAACTTTAGCACTTTTCAGATGACAAAAGCTCAATGCTGGAGTCCAAAGTGGTCTGTAATACGATATCCATCCATGTTTTCATTGGATGACGAGGACAGTGTGCATGCGCGCATTCACAGCTGATTTGCAGATAACACGACGCTCTCAGCTCTCGGTTACAGTCATAAACATCTCTGCTTGAGAAAACCCGAAATGGATTTATGCATTTATCCCGGTTGTGAAAACGAAATGACAGCTTGGACGAAGTTGAGTTTTCACAGGCTTCCTCGTCACAATCCGGAGTTACTGAAGCTGTGGCTAGTTGCTTTGAGAATGGACCCAAACACGAAAACATGGATGGATATCGTATTACAGACCACTTTGGACTCCAGCGAAACTGTAGGCGAACATTGAGCTTTTGTCATCTGAAAAGTGCTAAAGTTTGTGTCATTTGGTGAGTGCAACCCCGTGCCCCGAGCACTCACGTTAAACGGATATCGCTAAACTACAAAATCTCTGGAAATGCTCCAAATGACACCAAAGTACTCTGGGTGAGTAAATGACGTTGTTTTATCACCGAAATAAGGTTCAGATTGTAAAAACGTGAATATTCCTTTAAGACAGTAAAAATCAGGTACGGCGCCTTTACTTGTGTCATTTCAAATATTTGCGTGAACTTGTTTTATGTTCTTCATGTTCTAAAGTTATGAGATCTTCCACAGTCGGTGTTTAAGCTGCTCTGGGCCAAAGTGGAAGAAATTTGCTGCCATCTTTCCAAACCTCTTCCACATTTCATATCAGCCCCAAAGCAAAAGAGCAGAGATCATGAAGAAGACGCCCCGCCGTGTACCCAGGTTTAGGTTTAAAATGAACGAGCCCTTTAAACAACCGCTCCAGGAAAAGTCCAAGGAAAGAAATGTGCCCTCTGCATTTGACCCATCCTTCAGTGTCTCTGGGTTAAACCTGTCAGGATCCTGGTCTGGAGAACACAAACACATTCTACATATGAGCCAAGAGCACTGCTAACCACTCTGCCACGCAATCATGTCATATTTATAAGATTTAAGAAGGAGAAAGTTGGAATTTAATATGAAAGTGTGAAAAACCAGGAAGCATCAGGATGGAGCGCTGGTTTGTCCGAGTGAATGTGACCTGTGAACAAACACAAGAGTCAGAAGGAGAAATACACGTCACACAGGGTCTAGACCAGGGGTGCTAATCTTGGTTTAGTCCTGGTTTAGTCCTGGTTTAGTCTTGGTTTAGTCCTGGTTTAGACCTGGTTTAGACCTGGTTTAGTCCTGGTTTAGTCCTTGTTTAGATCTGGTTTAGACCTGGTGTAGTCTTGGTTTAGACCTGGTTTAGACCTGGTTTAGACCTGGTTTAGTCCTGGTTTAGACCTAGAGGTGGGCGATATATATCATCTGCGATATTATCGTGATTTTAACGATGTGCAAATTTACATGATCAAGTATTTAAATTTGTTCGCCAAAACCAATGAAACGCGCGCCGACACTTACAGACGCCAACACACATTACAGGGCAGCAGCGCTCCACACTCAGCTCGACTCTGCTGCTCGACTTGTAGGCCTAGGTGATCACATGACCTCTCTCGCGAGCAGCTTTATAACAGGTTAGCAGCGCAGTTTGAGAAAATGCAGCAGAGGCAGCTAAACCTGGGTCTACTTCAGAGGATTTAGTGCCGAGATGCGGGTCTACTTCTCTGGCATGGAAATGGTTTGATTTTGAAAAGACTGACATTGATCAAAACGCTGTCATATGCAAGATTTGTCGGAAATCTATCGCTGTGAAACAAAGCTCCACAACGAACCTCTTTCACCACCTCTGCACCACGAGAAACTTCAAGACTCTGCAGCTCAAGAAAAAACAAGTAGGCGACCTGTTCAGCACACCCAACAAACCATCGCGGACTCATTCAGCAGAAAAGTGCCGTATGACAGAAAAAGTCAACGATGGTGAAACATAACCAACGCCATCACCAGATTCATAGCCAAAGAGATGTTGCCGATGCAGTCAGACCTGCCAACATGTGCACATTTTGCGTAGCGGGCACGCAGTTTTGACCTCCTTGTTCGCTTGTACGCTTTGTTGTTCTAAATTACGCATATGGATCTCACATTTCGTCCGTTTAACTCAAGTTTTCACTGACGTTGATTCTGCGGCTGAGACACAGATCCACAGATCTGCATGTAAACAGAGAACTTTCAGCCAATCAGAGCGCTTCATTTCCTCTCCACTCCTCCGCTCTCCCTCACTCCACGCCACAGTTCAGATTCAGGGATGAGCCAGCGCCAGCTCCCCTCCTCACCCAATGAGCCCAAAAAGTAAGATTAATACGTAGTTTGGCTCTGGTACGACAGCGACTTTAGGCGACTTCCGTAAACATTGAGCACGCTCGCTGCACATGACCTCATCGTGTCCTCCGGGGCGCACGTGAGACACTTTCGGGGCGTTTAAAGTTCACACTGGAGATCACATACAAGTGGTATTTAATTGGAAATGTGAACCACCTTGCAAAAAAATCGGATTTCACAAAAAAATTGGAATTGAGCATTAATCCCTGCAGTGTGAATGTATCCATAGGCGATCGACTGACACTCGGCCCGCGATCGACCCGTAGATCGCGATCGCCCGGTTGGGCACCCCTGTTCTAGACTGTGACGATGGCAGAATCTCAGATCAGATCTCACTCTATGGAAGATTCACAGTTTTTGAAACAAATCTCCAAACTCCTGATCCACAAACATTGAACCTTATCGTTCTGTGTTTTGGATCAGCTCCACAAACGTTTTTAATTCATTAAAAAAATGAATCTCGTGTCTTAAAGTCCTTTCAGCTGACCACACTCACGGCTTTGGGGTTGAATAATGGCACCAGGCTCTGAAGCTGTTGTGGAAAAACATCATTTGATTTTTGTTTATTTCTCCCGACAGAGAAGACGTTGAACTTTGTGTCCGTTTTTGTTTCATGAGGATAGTTCCAGTAATTACAGAGATCTGAACCATAAACCAGGTCAACAAATCTGTACCTGACAGTTCCACAGCAAACTCCACCTGAGACTCTCACCTGTCTCCGCTCAGGTTAAACTAGAGGGATTCTACAATGTGCTGATGTCACAGGAACCTCACTTTGAGCAAGACACTTGTGTAGACTTAAAGGAGCAGGTTTGGAGCAGAGGATAAACACAGAGTAAAGTGTTAGACTCACTGTGGCTGAGGGTTCAACTCCTGCAGCACCTCCGGCTCACTCGGAGCTACAACACAAAAGTACAGCTCATTACACACAATCAAACACTGCTGCTGCTTCTAGTTTACTCTGTGAACACCAGCTTCAGAAGACAAATCTATTCTGGAAATCAACTCAACACTATTTTATGATGCTGCTTAAACACAAAGGTCCATCTGTACTTCTCTTGAAGTATTGATTCTTTCAGAGCTTTATTGATACAAAAATTAGAACAGCTGGTGTCGAAAGTATTGATACTTAAAATAGGGTGACCGGATTTTCAAAATTCAAAACTTAAGACACACCTGGGTTGGAATGGTTGGTACAAATAAAATAGTTCAAAGAGCGTGTAGCATTGTCCATTCTCGACTCGTTTGTCAGTGCGTTTTTTTTGCCTTATTGTCATTTTCAAGCAGTTTTCTGTATTTTAGCTAAACAAATAACAAAATATTGTCCCTTTTTACTCTTAGCAGGGATCAAATTGGTCAAAAATACCTGGGACATTTCTGGTGTTTTGCATAAATCTGCTGAGTCAGAGAACACAGGGCTCAAAACTGTCAGTGTAAACAGGGTAAACAGGGACGTCTGGTCACCCGAACTTAAAATGGATTTGCACATTTCTAACTTCTAGTCGTCACAGTACTGTAATATTAGCACTATTAGGAGGAAATCAAAGTGTTACTTACGAGGCGTGGGCCGTTTGGCTGAAACAAAAACAAAAAAAGTGTTAGTTTAATGTTTGAAGTTTGTCCAGAATGAGAAGCACATGACTCAATGTTGTGTTACCTCTAAATCTCCTGAACAAGACGAAGGCGACCACAGCGAGAACAAGAACAGCGAGAGCAGCGAGAGCAGCAGAGATGAGAGCTGTGTGACTCTTCTCTGTGACAGACAGGGGGCAGCACCACAACACGTCAGGCAGGAGAACACACACAAATACACACAAATACACACACACTTTGACTCTTTTATGAGGGGACAAGACGTTGAACCAATTTCCAATAATGTGATCAATTGACAGTTTTGTTGTGATGATTCTGAATTGGTTTAATTTGTTGATATATTGTGTTGTGAATGGGTTTTATGTGTTGATCGAGTTATAAAAATGACTAAATGAAGTCATTTTCCTCATTTGCTTTTGATGCATTCAACAGCCTTTATGCTTTAAACACCAGTTCCCCACATGCATCACTACTGAGTATGACTATATAATCAATATAAACCTACAATATGTGATTAAACTTGAGTTTGATCATTGAAATGACAAAAGTGGATGTGCTACTCTGTCCTGTGTCCTCCAGCTCCTCCCCCTCTCCTCCTCTGCTGCTCTAAAGCGCTCGGTGCAGAGGGACACAGACAGAGGACGAGCGCTTCTCTCTCTTCTTTCTCACTTTAAACTAAGTTATGGATGAAGAAGGCCCAAATATTTCTTTGTGGATCTTTTTCAAAGTTTAAGTGTGATAAACACGGCATGTTTCGCTCTGCCCGCGGGTCAATTACACGCGCTTATATTTGATTCTATTATTTCAGGATCTTTTTTAACTTTACCTGCATCAATATTGGTCCAATCACGAGGAAATAAAAACTGAGACAGAGTTTAAAGTGTTCTCTGTGTGAATATGAGAGCTACAAGTCTCTGTGTGGACGAGTCTTTTAGCTACAGCTGCTCAAAAATACGCAACTTTCCAGAGTTTGAGGCGAGGAACCCTTTCATGTCCGTGCCAAATGTAAAGACGGAGGATCAAATCTCTGATATTTGATCTCAATTTGATCTGGCGATATCTCGTGGCACGAGATCTCGTCCCATCCCTATAAAGTATATAAATGTTTATTTTATATTTCTGTCATGATCTGGTCTATCCAGTGTTCTAAAATCGTTCTGGGATTGTCGAGATGCTCAGTGGTCGACAGCGTGAGCATCGAGCGCAGCGTCTGCTCATTTTATTAGAATTATCTGTGCGTAGGGCTGCACAGTTTGACAAGTTCAAGATCAGGTCACAATATAATGGTAAGAACTCAAAAATATAACTAACTAATTCAACTTTTACTCTAAAAGGTAAACCTGAATGTAAAGTGTTTGTGTCTGTTTAAAGAGGGGGTGTTTCACTTCTATGGGGTATTCACTGTCACACAGAACATATTTAGATCACCATGTTCACTTGTATTGTTCTGAAAACAACGTCGTAACATCAGAACAGCGTCAAAAGTCCCTCTTTTTATGTCATGGATGATCTAAAACCTCTTCAGGCAAGTTTTTGAAGAGGGAACAACGTTATAACATGGGAGAAAGCTAAAACAAAGTCGATTTTTAACTTTATTTAGTCCTTCAGAAGGTTTGATTTGATAAAGCTGGTCTCACCGTTGGTCAGGATCTTGGTCCGGTCCAGTCTGGTCACATAGTCGTCTTTGACCCCGGACAGCTGGAACACACAGTGGTACCTGTCCCAGTCCTCAGGGGGGACAGAGGACAGGTTCAGGGACACACTGGTCTGGAAGGTCCCGTCTCCGTTGGGCAGGATCTCTCCAGGGTCCACGTCCTCCATCAGCTCGTGTCCGTCTTTGGTCCAGAACAGCATGGCTCTGTCGGGGTAGAAGCCTGTGGCGTGGCACATGACTGGGGCTGAAGAGGACTTCTGCAGCAGGGACACCAGGGGGAGCTCTACACAGCAGCACAACAGTTACACAACCACTCCCACATTTACACACAATACACAACATATATGTAGAAAACTAACGTCCATTAACAGTTTGGACAAGTCATTAGAAGACATCGAATAGAACAGAAACATTTAAGCCTTTGAGAGCAAAAACACAAACACATTACATGAACTAAATCAACTAATTACTTGAACATATCGTTTTTTCTGTTTGTCAAATATTTAAAAGTGTCCATATAATTCTACAATTGTAAAGAAAAGTTATTTAAATCTGGGCAATGACAGAATTTTGATTTGTTGGTGTGTGTGTGTGTGTGTCCTCCAATCCTCCTGTATCCCTGTGTCAGATGCCCTCCCGTCCTCCTGTATCCCTGTGTCAGATGCCCTCCCGTCCTCCTGTATCCCTGTGTCAGATGCCCTCCCGTCCTCCTGTAGAGTTATTGTTTTATTCCCTCCAGAGTGAATTATAGGCGACACAAAATAAAGATCTGTTCCAGTGTTTTAAAACGACTCGTCTGTTACCTGTCCTCTTCAGAACGCTCTCTCCGTTGCGCACATATTTCTTCAGATACTCAACACATCTGTGAATGATCTCGTTTTTCTTTATAGCTCCGTATCCTTCCCTCTCCCATTTCAGTTTGGTGATAAAGGCCTGTTGTTTTGGAGCCACAAATGTTGCAGTCTCAAAATCAAATGCAATAAAATCTTCTCCGTCAAAAGCGTATTGTTCATATCCTTTGATCTCATTAGTCTCATCGTCCCAGTCACAGCCGTACATCCTCTGAACAAGATGGAGATCTGAAACAGAAACAAGACCGTTTTATAGGAGTCAAACTTCTTCAGGGACATTTATGTTTCTATTTCATTTTTGTAAATCACAAGTTGTATTCTGGAGTGAAATATTTCCATTTTACAGCTTCAGTTGGTCTGTGTGTGTCTTTTCTCGACTGTTTCATTGTTTGTGTTAAATCTACAACTGTGTGAAGCTCTGGGAGGAAACTGGTGTTGTGATTTTGGGCTCTGTACAAAAAGTGATAGAACAGAATATGGAAAACAAGTGAACACATTCAGTTTTGTTTGTTTTAATTTATATTTTGTCTCTTATATATACAGTAAGTCACAAGTGAAACTGTCAGTGCAAACTTGCTGTTCATACGCTGCTTTTCTTTCTTGGAATACTGTCATTGTTTAATAGGGTTAGGCATTATAAGTACTTTTTACTTCAGTCTAAACCCTTTCGGTCATGATCCATGTGGTTGTAGTTTATGTTTTGTTTTGTTGTGCTGCAAAATGACAGAATAAACTACTACTACAAATACAACAACAACGAAACACAGCCCTGATCCCGACCAACAAAACTCCACTGCTGCAAACAGACACAAAGATTTACACCAAAACTACATTTTTCTACTTTCATTACAAGGACAAAGAAACTGTCCAGAAATATTTCAGACTAAATGTGTTTCATTCATAAAAACATGTTAAATGATCATCTGAAAAGTTCAGATCACACAAACCTCCGGTCACGTTGAGGCGTCGTTTGACAATTTCTATCCAGACTTTTCCCACCGGCTCATTCCCCAAATTGATCCGAGTGTTCCTCTCCCAGTACTGAGGGTCCTCCTCTGTGATTTTGTTCATCCACTCCTGTTTGGGGACATATTTCTTTGTGAAACTGTCGTAGTGAGTGATCTGAAGGCCGTCCACATATCCAACTTCAATGTACTCTGGGAAATTTGGGACTTGAGATGAATGTGTGCGAAAATATCTCAAAGTGTGAACCGCTGTGAAAACAAAACAACCATTTCAGAACTCAGTGTAAACGACAGTTAAGATTCTTGGTGAATATTATTGATAACGTTCATTTGAAAGAACACTGCAAAGTTTTGACATGAATTTACAAATCAGTTGAGTTTACGGATAATATAGAAGACCCACCCTCTGATTTTCTGCCATTTACTCCAAAAACAAACTGGACGATCCGTTAGAAAAAGGGCCGTGCGATTAATCGAACCGATACTCAGTCATTTCTAATCGTCATTGATCAGACTGTGTGTTTTTAATGGAGAGGTCTACAGCCGATCCTCTGTCAGGAAAACTGATTCAAAGTCTGTATTGTTTATGTTTATTCAAATTAAGATTGAAAGACATTTGTATTTGTTTTAATGAGACAAAATACAACTGAATCCAAAATGGTGATCAATATGAAAAATATATTGATGGAAACAGTAAGTAGTATTGATCGTAATTTGTCATATTGCTGAGTTTAGATTCAAATAAAAGAAAACACTACTACCTTAAAGGGCCCATATTACACTTTTCTCTGATCCATGTTCTAATGTTGTTTCTTCATCACAAACACACCTGGAGTTGTGTTTTGTTTCATTCACACACGTTTAACGCACAAACCTGCACATTTAGTCGACTCTAAACACCTTCACTAGAATCACTGTGATGATTTCAGCCCTGGAATTGACCATCTCTACTGAACAAAAGTTAAAAATGAAGCTGAAAACGACCGCTTCATGACATCACAAGGTGGAACAGAGCGTTTGGAGCTTTGGAGATGCACACAGACCAATAATAAATGAACTCAAACATGTGTGAATGAGACAAAACAAAAACTCCAGGTTTGTTTTTGAGGAGGCAACAGCGTTCTAACATGAAGAGGGCGGACTAAATTGTTTTTATTTTTAATCAATGCTGCCAATACAAAATATGTTGCTCAACAATGTCAAAAGTGCATTTTTTTGACTGAGTTCATACACTTTTTTTTTTACAATAATAATAAAATATGATTAATGCAAAAGGTCTTATACATCTGACTGCATAAAATGATTCATTACAACAGTTTGTTTAGATTTAATATGGCACAAGGCTTTCTTAAATTGCAAAAATTCATTCAAATAAAGTTTTATATTTGGAGAATTTGTATTTATGAATAAACTGTTTGTCTGGTAATAAACAAGAATGATAGAAAATGACTCCATATTTGACGTCCTTATGGGTTCCATGAGGTAAATCTGTATCATATTCCACCATCCACATTTGGAATGAGTCCCAAAACGTTCTAATACAGCCACAATAAAAGAACAAATGTTCAACTGTTTCTATTTCACTCTTACAAAATGTGCACTTATTGGTCTCCATATTAAAACGTTTCTTCAAAAAAATCATTGCAGGGATAAATATGATTTCAAAGGTTAAAGTGAGTTTCTTTGGCTTTAGGAGAGATTGGAAATGAGAGGTCATTTGTTCTAATATTTTATCATATTCATTGGAAAGTCTTTAAGTGCACTCAGTCTTTTTAATGGGACAATTTCGTAGTAATAACGTTTCTTTATATTTTATTTGAACTTTTTTTGTCTTTAAATTCCAATTCATCTATGGTGAGTAAAGGGAATCTTGGTATAATTCTATCAAACCTCAACATTAACTAGATTTAACAATTCCAATGGGACATGAGGCCAAAACATTTCCCTGCGTAACAAGCCCATGAACTAGTCTAACTAAAGAGTGAACAAGAACAATATGAACACCTCATGATCCTTTACATGACCAACTTTATTTGAATTGAAGTGGAATAAACAAATATATTTCATTTTCTCTTAAATTTAAACTGTTGTTATTCTGCGTGTCCAAATGGAAAGTGAAAGTATTTGTATTTTCACTGCGCCATCCCAGATTGAACACGCAAAAACACTGTAGAATATCGTTAAAGCTGAACACTAAACTGAACACGGACGCGGTAAACACTATGATAACTCTATTTCTGCTTTCTAAATACACGTTCTTGCTTCTTCTTGGACAAGTTTAAGCACAAAAACAGCTTTACTCACTGGCTGTGGCTCCGTGTAGCAGTGTCCCCAGGAGCAGGAGCAGCGCACACGAGTTCATGTTGAAAATCAAAGTTTGGAAATGTCTTCTGGGACACTTCTCTGTCCCTGTCTCTGTCTCTGTCTCTGTCCCTGTCCCTGTCTCTGTCTCTGTCCCTGTCCCTGTCCCTGTCTCTGTCTCTGTCTCTGTCCGTGGACTCGATTCTTTCGCGGCTCTCCCTCGCAGACACGGCTTTATATAGGCAACGTGACGTCATGTTTTCGGACCAATCAGAAAATAGCTTCACGTGTTGCTAGGTAGAAGAGGTTGGAAAAGGTTGTGAAGCAGCTAAACGTTGTAATCATGAATGAATGTGTAATAACTGTATTAAATGAATGCAATAAGTACTACATTTATACCATCCTCCATACAACTGTACAACTCACCCTTACGTAACAGAAAACTATGTCCTGTCAATCATTATTTCATATTTGCACTGTTTCTCCTTACGACCTCTTGTATACAGCTGAGATATATTTGTATTTCTATATTTCTAATTTATTTTTACTTGTACATATGCATTTATATAACTGTGCCTTATTTGACACCGGTCTCTTTCTATTTTTGGTACTTATTTAGAATTTATTATTACCATTTATCTTTTTTTCTCTTTGTTATTATAATATATTGTGATGCGTGAGCGACTGTGTCCAAGTAATTTCCCTTGTGGATCAATAAAGTTTGTCTAAGTCTCAGTGAAATTGCCCATTACGAAAATAGTGTCACAGGTTTAGTCTTTGTATGTCGTGTATTTAGTGTATGTGTATTTTTATTTATTCATTTAGTAAAGTCTACACACACCAGCCACCACATTGATCCATATCACCAATAAATATCTTTATCGTAAACTATTGTTGTGGCGTGGTCGTTGCTCGTGAATAGTGTACGTGTGTAGTATGAAAATTGAGTTTAAAATGTTAGTATCATGACGACACTATTGACCAGAGCCAAAAACTCAGTGAATCACAACAAGAATCAGCATTTAACAGTATCAGTTTGAGCTGCTGTCCCATGTGTGTTGATTGTGATGAGCCGACAGAATGTTGTGGTGTCATGTGAAACCAGATTAAACCTGGAGGACTCGGAGCTGTAGATGTGAAAGCAGTCGGCCTCTGCACTTCAGGTTTGGCCCCAGCTTCAGTTTCAGCTGCAGACGCTGGTTTCTGCAGATTCAGACAGTTTGGTCCAAAGCGTCAAAGTGCACAGTCCTGGTTTAGACGCTGGATTCTGCAGATTCTGTGAGTTTGATCCAAAGAATGAAAGTGCAGAGGACAGAACTTGGTCTAGTCCTGGTTCAGTCCTGGTTTAGTCCTGGTCTAGTCCTGGTCTAGTCCTGGTTCAGTCCTGGTTCAGTCCTGGTTTAGTCCTGGTCTAGTCCTGGTCTAGTCCTGGTTCAGTCCTGGTTCAGTCCTGGTCTAGTCCTGGTCTAGTCCTGGTTCAGTCCTGGTTCAGTCCTGGTCTAGTCCTGGTTTAGTCCTGGTTCAGTCCTGGTTTAGTCCTGGTCTAGTCCTGGTCTAGTCCTGGTTCAGTCCTGGTTCAGTCCTGGTCTAGTCCTGGTCTAGTCCTGGTTCAGTCCTGGTCTAGTCCTGGTTTAGTCCTGGTTCAGTCCTGGTTTAGTCCTGGTTCAGTCCTGGTCTAGTCCTGGTTCAGTCCTGGTTCAGTCCTGGTCTAGTCCTGGTTCAGTCCTGGTCTAGTCCTAGTCTAGTCCTGGTCTACCCTCTAAGAAATGAAACACTGATGTTTTTCAAACTCCATCACATATTTTAGTATTTATTTAAAAATCTTCTTTTTCCAGTTGGATTCAGTTTGTTTCATTGTTTGTAAGTGCTAAAGTCATGGACACTATAATGTGTCATTAATAGTGTTGTGTTTCCTGTAGTGTCCAGCAGATGCACCAGAGATCTTTTAATGACCGCTGCTGCGTTTACGGTTTATTGGATATTTAAATATTAATCATCTGAAAGATTTTTAAATAAACTAACATATTTATTTACTGTGTAAATGTAAAATGAACATAAGAGGCATGATTGGAGTCAATTAAATTATTTTATTTATATTGTTTACATTAATTATCCGTGAGTTTCAGAATGCTTTAGTCCTGGTTCAGTCCAGGTCTAGTCCTGATCTAGTCCAGGTTCAGTCCTGGTCTAGTCCTGGTCTAGTCCTGGTTCAGTCCTGGTCTAGTCCTGGTCTAGTCCTGGTTCAATTCTGGTTCAGTCCTGTTCTAGTCATGATTCAGTCCTGGTCTAATCCTGGTCTAGTTCTGGTTCAGTCCTGGTCTAGTCCTGGATTAGTCCTGGTCCAGTCCTGATTTAGATCTGGTTTAGTACTGGTTCAGTCCTTGTTAAGTCCTGGTCTAGTCCTGGTTCAGTCCTGGTCTAGTCCTGGTTTAGTCTTGGTCCAGTCCTGGTCTAGTCCTGGTTTAGTCCTGGTTTAGTCCTGGTTCAGTCTTGGTCCAGTCCTGGTCTAGTCCTGGTCTAGTCTTGGTCTAGTCCTGGTTTAGTCTTGGTCTAGTCCTGGTCTAGTCCTGGTCTAGTCCTGGTCTAGTCCTGGTCTAGTCCTGGTTCAATCCTGGTTCAGTCCTGGTTCATTCCTGGTCTAGTCCTGGTTCAGTCCTGGTCTAGTCCTGGTTTAGTCCAGGTTCAGTCCTGGTTCAGTCCTGGTTCAGTCCAGGTTCAGTCCAGGTTCAGTCCTGGTTCAGTCCTGGTTCAGTTCTGGTCTAGTCCTGGTTCAGTCCTGGTCTAGTCCTGGTCTAGTCCTGATTTAGTCTTGGTCTAGTCCTGGTTCAGTCCAGGTTTAATCCTGGTCTAGTCCTGGTTTAGTCCAGGTTCAGTCCTGGTTCAGTCCTGGTTCAGTCCAGGTTCAGTCCAGGTTCAGTCCTGGTTCAGTCCTAGTTCAGTTCTGGTCTAGTCCTGGTTCAGTCCTGGTCTAGTCCTGGTCTAGTCCTGGTTTAGTCTTGGTCTAGTCCTGGTTCAGTCCAGGTTTAATCCTGGTCTAGTCCTGGTTCAGTCCAGGTTCAGTCCAGGTTCAGTCCAGGTTCAGTCCAGGTTCAGTCCTGGTTCAGTCCAGGTTTAGTCCTGGTTCAGTCCAGGTTTAGTCCTGGTCTAGTAACAGTCGCCTCTGGCAGAGCCTCGAGTGACGCTCAGAGGTCGTGGGTTTTGTCGGGGAGAAAACTTGCAAACATACAGCACTTCAGAGTCACACTGCGATCCAACATTTAAATAAATTTGGCAAAGCTGAACGCATTCTGTACTGTACAGGAGACACGGAGGAGAATGACGGACAAATCGGCAAAGGTCTACAGTCCCTTAGCCAATCAGGACGCAGCAAAACAACGAGGCCGCAAAAGGTGAAGCGCGTTATAGTGAGGGCCCCCTGTATAACACATTTTTAAACTGTTTCAGGAGAAGAGTAAGATCGAGGTGGACTGGCGCCCCCTGATGGACTCGGCCAGTGCTGTGGTCTTTCTGAGCAGGAGGTCAGTATCACATGAAAAATCTACTTAAGTAAAAAGTATTAAAGTACCTGTTTAAAAATCTACTTTAACCTCAGTTCTAATCAAACATATTGTATTTTTCTTTGGTTTTCACTTTCTTTGACAGTGTAATATTGGTCTGCACCAGATTCTTGGGCTAGACTCTTCATGTCATATTGAATTCTAAAATACACGTTATTACATTAAAATGCATACATATGTCACATCATCAATTTGTGTCATCTGTGTGCCTTGTAGACATTTTAAAATTGATATACTTAAACTTTTTTTTCCCTCTTCTCTGTTTCTTTGTCCTCTCCAGTGAAAATGGAGCTGATAGAACAAGACCCAAGCCGGACCCTGGACCAAATATCAAGAAAGTGCTTGTTTCAATGTTCTGTATTGTACTAAGCCTAGATTAAGATATTTTTTTATGTTTTTTAAAGGCAATGTTAAATATTTGAGCCTGTTGATATATTGCATGTACAGAAAAATAAACATATTTTTTTCTAATTGCATCTTCATATTTATTATATTGATGAACTTTGTGGAATGACACATGCTTGTGTTGGGTAACTGGAATGTGTAAATAGCATTTTAACACATAACTGTTATACACATCCTTGTGTCACTATATTGACAGAACTTATGTGTCAGTATATTTACACATCAGATGTGTCACAATTAACACAAGTTGTGTTGTCGCAAATAGAACTCACTGATGTGTTGAAATTCAACACATGTTGTAGTGTTTTTAACACGTTCATATTTAGAGTGTAACATGAAGAGGGTGGACTAAATTATTTTTATTTTTAAATCAATCCTGCCAATACAAAATATATTGCTTAACAATGTCAACAGTGCATTTTTTTCTGAGTTCATACATTTTTTTAACGATAATAAAATCAATAATAATAAAATATGATTAATACAAAATACAATGCAAAAGGTCTTATACATCTGACTGCATAAAATGATTCATTACAACAGTTTGTTTAGATTTATAATATGGCACAAGGCTTTCTTAAATTGAAAAAAATCATTAAAATAAAGTTTTATATTTGAGAATTTGCATTTATGAATACACTGTTTGGCTGTTAATAAACAAGAATGATAGAAAATGACTCCATATTTGACGTCCTTATGGGTTCCATGAGGTAAATCTGTATCATATTCCACCATCCACATTTGGAATGAGTCCCAAAACGTTCTAATACAGCCACAATAAAAGAACAAATGTTCTGGTCCTGGTTCAGTTCTGGACTAGTCCTATTTTAGTCCCGGTTTAGTCTGAGTGATAATTAACACAGTGTTGTGTATTAAACTGTACTGGTAGGATAAATGAGAAATTAACAAATGGGTCAAATTAAATTAATATTAGTTTGTCACATTAACTGAATATGTGTAACAGAGTTAAAAATGCATTTATTATTATTTCCTGGTTGTATTTTTGCTTGAATATAATTTATATGTGAATTTTATCGTTTTGACATTTTATTTTGAAAACCGGAAATACGCGCTGCTCCCACGTGTTTTATTTTGGTAGCTGAACTTCCCCTCTCACAACGGCGCATTGAAACAACAAAGCTGTACAATAAATGTCTTTGATTCTGAGCAGTGAACAAACAGCAGTTAAAGTGACTCCAGTTCAGTAATATTTAATATCACTACAATAAAGTGACTCAGATGATTGTGAACAGTGCAGTGATGGACAGTGGGGGCTAAATAAATAAGTAGCAGGTAAAGTGACTTTAAATAATATTGCACATTGTTATTATTACTATGGAGATGACACATGGTTGCTATGGACATATAAAAAAAAAAAAAAGTGCTCCTCACCTTCCACGGTGGTTGGTCTCTCTCTCTCATCCAGCTCGGGTCCTCTACCAGAGGCCTGGGAGCTTGAGAGTTCTGCAGTATCTTTGCTGTTCCTGTACTGCACTTTTCTGGACTGAGATGTCTGATGTTTTTCCTGGGATCTGTTGTAGCCACTCCTCCAGTTTGGGGGTTACAGCCCCGAGGCCATACCAGTCATACAGGAAGTAAAATGAACAATAAAAATGTATTTACATTTTTTTATTTTTTTATTATTTACACTATTAACACTCTCCCCAATGGGCCTTGGTGCAGAGGTGGTGGGACCCTGTGGTGCAGCTGGCCGAGTTATGCAGAGGAGAGGTGATGGGGCAATGGGCCTTGGTGTGGAGGTGGTGGGACCCTCTGGACAGACTGGCAGAGGTGCAGCTGGTTGAGGCATGATGACCAGAGGCCCAGCTGGCAGGAGGGGTGGACCTGGACCCAGCCTCCTCTTCACCTTTGCTGTGCCATCTGTGTTTGCCGGAAGCGGAAACATGTGTGGGTTTTGACCGGCATCCACAGCCTGGACAGCCTCCTGCGTAGTGCTGGACTTTTGCTGGACTGGTCCTGCCAGTGGAGCCTGAGGCGAAGGTCTCCTGCACCTTATTGTGTTTATTGTACCTGAATGAAAGAGAATGTTAATTTTTTTTAAAAACTCAAAAATAAAGTTTTGTTACTTTGTTAGTGACTGTATAATGCTACTACTATATAGGCCAGACCTGGGCATTTCAAGGCCCGGGGGCCAAATAAGGCCAAATAAGGAAAAGTTGCTTGGAATTAAGAAAATAAAACCTAGTTTCAAAATTGTACATAATGCATTTGTCCTGATGCATTTGTACTGATGATCATCTGTCTGTGCTTCACATCTCCACCTCAAACATGAACCTGACTTTGATGCACTTGTTAAAGCTCAACAGAGGCGAGATTTCTCTCACTGATCAAGAAAAAAAACACTAAAACATGCAACTTTTGACTTTTTTTCTACATAGTTTGGCAGTTGGTCTTGTATTATATCTGTCAAACAAAGACATTGTGGTGTCTTAATACAAAGTGAAGAAAGTTAAACTCAGAAAACATTGTGGGGTTAATGTGACTGAAAAAGAGTTACAAATGTTTCCCGTTTACCATCGTTTTGAATTATTTTACTGAATACATTTTTTTGTAAAACCTCACTCTCTCATGACTTAATAATAACACAGAACTTACCAGCTTCTGTAAACTGACATTTACTGATTTAAGATAAGATAAGATAAGATAAGACTTTATTGATCTCACACAGGAGAAATTTACTTGTCACAGTAGCTCCAGGTAGGGACAGTTTGAACAAGAAGACAAGTGCATGCAGGCAAAAAAGGCATAAAGATAGGTGATAATAATAATTTAAAAAAAATAAGTAATAAATCAAATAATAATAATAGTAGTGATAATAATAAAAAACAGTGACCGGGAGAGTATTGAAAAAAATTGGAAAAACTATATTGCACGATAGGAGTATTGAAAAAAAACAACAACAATATTGCACATTGGGAAAACGATATTGCACAGTAGGACTATACAGTAGAATTATACAGTCTGATGGCGGTGGGGATGAAGGATCTGCGGTAGCGCTCCTTCTTGCACTGGGGGTGCCTCAGTCGGCTGCTGAAGGAGCTGCTCAGCTCCTCTACAGTCCGGTGCAGAGGGTGAGAGGTGTCGTCCATGATGGACGTGAATTTGGCCAGTACCCTCCTCTCAGCCACCTCCTCTACAGAGTCCAGAGGACAGCCCAGGACAGAGCTGGCCCTCTTGACCAGCTTGTTGAGTCTTTTTCTGTCCCGTTCTGTGCTGCTCGGGGCCCAGCAGACGACAGCGTAGAGGAGAGCAGAGGCCACCACAGAGTCATAAAAAGTCTTGAGCAGAGGCCTGCACACTCCAAAGGACCTCAGTCTCCTCAGGAGGTGGAGGCGACTTTGGCCCTTCTTGTACAGATTTCAACGTAGAAATAAAATGAATAACCAGAGTAGACTTCAAACTTTTGCCTGACCCACTGGCCCACGCTTCTGACCCACACTTCTTTCTAGTGAGGTTCATACAAACTTTTTTCCTTGATTATTCTGGTTTATATATTTAAAATATATATATATATATATATATATATATATATATATATATATATATATATATATATATATATATATATATATATATATATATATATATATATATATATATATATATATATTTCTTTTGTCGTGAATCCTGCCTTCTTCTGGAGAAATTGTTTTGTTTTTTGGCTCAACAGTGACACTGTGTGGAGAAAAGAAAACACAAACTGAGTGGTTTACAGTGAAGCATCTTTATTATAAATGTGGTGAAAGCAAAAACATGAAACATTCAGATAAAATTAAAAAAAAAATCTGAATCAATCTACAAAATAACAGCACTAAACGTCTACAGCACCAAAAAGTCTCACAACAAACTGCACTCGTCTAATTAAAAGTTTAATTTATGATTCAGTGGTTTTATTAAAGCTCCGACCCGTAAAAGGTTCATAAATAAAATCCAAATATTCAAATGTGAAATTTAAATTTAAACGAAGTGGAATTCCTCAGCTCCAGGTCCCAGTGTCAGAGTCTGAAAGACAAGAGGAGATTAAACCAGGACTAAACCAGGACTAAACCAGGTCTAAACCAGGACCAGGACTAAACCGGCACTAAACTGGGACTAAAGCAGGACAAAACCAGGTCTACACCAGGACTAAACCAGAACAAAACCAGGACTAAACCAGGACTAAACCAGAACCAGGTCTAAACCAGGACTAAACCAGGACTAAACCAGGTCTAAACCAGGACCAGGACTAAACCGGCACTAAACTGGGACTAAAGCAGGACAAAACCAGGTCTACACCAGGACTAAACCAGAACAAAACCAGGACTAAACCAGGACTAAACCAGAACCAGGTCTAAACCAGGACTAAACCAGGACTAAACCAGGTCTAAACCAGGACCAGGACTAAACCGGCACTAAACTGGGACTAAAGCAGGACAAAACCAGGTCTACACCAGGACTAAACCAGAACTAAACCAGGATTCAACCTGGACTTAACCTGGTCTGAACTGGGAATAAACAAGGGCTAGCACTAGTATTTGTAGGCTAGTAGTACTTGTACTTGTAGTATTTGTAGTATTTGCAGTATTTGTAGTACTTGAAGTATTTGAAGTATTTTCTCACGCTGTAGTGGAGCAGCCGGACACGTGCACGCTCGTGCCGCTGTAGTGCACGTCGCACCGGGCCACGTTGTTGTTGTGGTTGGACTCCGGGACTCGGTGCCGCGGGTTCACCGTCACCTGGGCAACAAGCACAGTCACACACCAGCTCTGTGGACGAGCGAGCGCCTCTGACCCCATGGACATACACATGGAACAGCTCGTCTCCATGGAAACGGTCCTGCTTTGCCTGAAATGCTCCACATTATAGCATTTATAACCTATCTATCACCATGGAAACAAGGTCAACAAACACCTGCAGTGAAATACATGCTATGGGTGCGTTTAATGCCACACTGCTGAACATTCCCGGCAAGACAAGAACATCTCCATGGAAACGCTGAGTTCAAACGTTGTCGTTTCAAGCATCGTGGTGTAGTTCCTCTCGAGCTCCACTAGATGGAGCCACAGTTTACAGTTTACATTTGTCCTTTTTAAACAAACAAACAAACAAACAAACAAACCTTGAGGACGTATTTCCCCGGAGACACGTCCGTGATGTCGATCCACTGACAGTCGATGTCGGCACTGTACGTGTCATAACAGCCCGGACTCAGACCCTGCAGAGACCTGGTTTAGACCTGGTTTAGACCTGGTCTAGTCCTGGTTTAGTCCTGGTTTAGTCCTGGTCTAGTCCTGGTTTAGTCCTGGTCTAGTCCTGGTTTAGTCCTGGTTTAGTCCTGATTTAGTCCTAGTCTAGTCCTGGTTTAGTCCTAGTCTAGTCCTGGTTTAGTCCTGTTATAGTCCTGGTTTAGTCCTGGTTTAGTCCTGGTTTAGTCCTGGTCTAGTCCTGGTCTAGTCCTGGTTTAGTCCTGTTATAGTCCTGGTTTAGTCCTGATTTAGTCCTGGTCTAGTCCTGGTTTAGTCCTGGTCTAGTCCTGGTCTAGTCCTGGTTTAGTCCTGGTCTAGTCCTGGTCTAGTCCTGATTTAGTCCTGGTTTAGTCCTGATTTAGTCCCGATTTAGTCCTGTTTAGTCCTGGTTCAGTCCTGGTCTAGTCCTGGTTTAGTCCTGGTTTAGTCCTGGTCTAGTCCTGGTCTAGTCCTGGTTTAGTCCTGTTATAGTCCTGCTTTAGTCCTGGTTTAGACCTGCTTCAGTTCTGGTTTAGTCCTGGTCTAGTCCTGGTCTAGTCCTGGTTTAGTCCTGGTTTAGTCCTGGTCTAGTCCTGGTCTAGTCCTGATTTAGTCCTGGTTTAGTCCTGATTTAGTCCCGATTTAGTCCTGTTTAGTCCTGGTTCAGTCCTGGTCTAGTCCTGGTTTAGTCCTGGTTTAGTCCTGGTCTAGTCCTGGTCTAGTCCTGGTTTAGTCCTGTTATAGTCCTGCTTTAGTCCTGGTTTAGACCTGCTTCAGTTCTGGTTTAGTCCTGGTCTAGTCCTGGTCTAGTCCTGGTTTAGTCCTGGTTTAGTCCTGGTCTAGTCCTGGTTTAGTCCTGGTCTAGTCCTGGTTTAGTCCTGGTTTAGTCCTGGTTTAGTACCGGTCTAGTCCCGGTTTAGTCCTGGTTTAGTCCCGGTCTAGTCCCGGTTTAGTCCCGGTTTAGTCCCGGTTTAGTCCCGGTCTAGTCCTCACCTGGGTGTGGGACGTGCAGGCGTAGCGTCTGTAGTATCCCGGGTCACAGGACGTGTCCTCCAGGCAGAAGGACGCCTTGTGTCCCTCGGCAACAGCGCGATTCTCCGAGTCCAACAGCTCGTACAGAGAGAACTCGTCCATACTGTGGAAGTGACTGAGGACGGGGGACAGGTGAGGACAGGTGAGGACAGGTGAGAGGACGGGGGACAGGTGAGGACAGGTGAGGACAGGTGAGAGGACGGGGGACAGGTGAGGACAGGTGAGAGGAGGGGGGCAGGTGGGGACAGGTGAGGACAGGTGAGAGGAGGGGGGACAGGTGAGGACAGGTGAGAGGAGGGGGGACAGGTGAGGACAGGTGAGAGGACGGGGGACAGGTGAGGACAGGTGAGAGGAGGGGGGCAGGTGGGGACAGGTGAGGACAGGTGAGAGGAGGGGGGCAGGTGGGGACAGGTGAGGACAGGTGAGAGGAGGGGGGGCAGGTGGAGACAGATGAGGACAGGTGAGGACAGGTGAGGGGAGGGGGGACAGGTGAGGACAGGTGAGGGGAGGGGGGACAGGTGAGGACAGCGGTCAGAAGAGTGTCCAGTCTGTCCACATTTGCATAAGTCCAAGTCATCCTCAGTGTCCAGGGGACAGAGTGCCCCCTACAGTCCGGGGGACAGAGCGCCCCCCACAGTCCGGGGGACAGAGCGCCCCCCACAGTCCGGGGGACAGAGCGCCCCCTACAGTCCGGGGTGCAGTTGGTGTTGTACAAAGATAGTTTGAGGGGACAGGGCGCCCCCTACAGTCCGGGGTGCAGTTGGTGTTGTACAAAGATAGTTTAAGGGGACACAGCGCCCCCTACAGTCCGGGGTGCAGTTGGTGTTGTACAGAGATAGTTACTGGTGACAGGAGTGCCACTCCCAGGCGTAGCGCGGGCGGGACGGCAGGAAGTCCGACGTGCCCTGGTTCTTCACCCTCTGAGTGAACCTCAGGAGAACTCTGGTGTCATAATCCTGAGAGAAACGAGCAGAACTGACGAGGAGGACAGAGGAGGAGGAGGAAGAGAGGGAGGAGAGGAGGAGGAGGAGAGGAGGACAGAGGAGGAGGAGAGGAGGAGGAGAGGAGGGGGGAGAGGAGGAGGAGAGGAGAAGGAGAGGAGGAGGAGGAGAGGAGGAAAGGAGGAGAGGGGGAGAGGAGGAAAGGAGGAGGAGAGGACAGGGAGAGGAGGAGGAGGAGAGGAGGAAAGGAGGAGGAGGAGAGGAAGAAAGGAGGAGGAGGAGGAGGAGGAAAGAAAAGAGGAGGAGGAGGAGGAGAGAACAGCGGAGGAGGAGAGGGGGAGAGGAGGAAAGGAGGAGGAGGAGTGGACAGGGAGAGGACACGTTTTAAACTTTATCTCTGGACCTCATGTTCTTCCTGTGGCCGTCGCCTGGACAGAACCTCCAGACCAACGGTTCCACAGTCTGCGGTAGTCTGCAGTAGTCTGCAGTAGTGTGTGGTAGTGTGTGGTAGTCTGCAGTAGTCTGCAGTAGTCTGCGGTAGTCTGCGGTAGTCTGCAGTAGTCTGCAGTAGTGTGTGGTAGTGTGTGGTAGTCTGTGGTAGTCTGCAGTAGTCTGCAGTAGTGTGTGGTAGTGTGTGGTAGTCTGCAGTAGTGTGTGGTAGTCTGTAGTAGTGTGTGGTACTCTGTGGTAGTCTACAGTAGTGTGTGGTAGTCTGTGGTAGTCTACAGTAGTCTGTGGTAGTCTGCAGTAGTCTGTGGTAGTGTGTGGTAGTGTGTGGTAATCTGCAGTAGTGTGTGGTAGTGTGTGGTAGTCTGTAGTAGTGTGTCGTGCTCTGTGGTAGTCTACAGTAGTATGTGGTAGTCTGCAGTAGTGTGTGGTAGTCTACAGTAGTGGGTGGTAGTCTGTGGTAGTCTACAGTAGTGTGTGGTAGTCTGCAGTAGTGTGTGGTAGTCTGTGGTAGTCTACAGTAGTGTGTGGTAGTCTGCGGTAGTCTACAGTAGTGTGTGGTAGTCTGCGGTAGTCTACAGTAGTGTGTGGTAGTCTGCGGTAGTCTGCAGTAGTGTGTGGTAGTCTGTGGTAGTCTACAGTAGTGTGTGGTAGTCTGCGGTAGTCTACAGTAGTGTGTGGTAGTCTGCGGTAGTCTGCAGTAGTGTGTGGTAGTCTACAGTAGTGTGTGGTAGTCTGTGGTAGTCTACAGTAGTGTGTGGTAGTCTACAGTAGTGTGTGGTAGTCTGCGGTAGTCTGCAGTAGTGTGTGGTAGTCTGCAGTAGTCTGTGGTAGTCTGTGGTAGTCTACAGTAGTGTGTGGTACTCTGCTGTAGTCTGCTGTAGTCTGCGGTAGTCTGTGGTACTCTGTGGTAGTCTGCGGTAATGTGGTAGTCTGCGGTAGTCTGTGGTACTCTGTGGTAGTCTGTGGTACTCTGCGGTAGTGTGGTAGTCTGTGGTAGTCTGCAGTAGTGTGTGGTAGTCTGCAGTAGTCTGTGGTAGTCTGCAGTAGTCTGTGGTAGTCTGTGGTAGTCTACAGTAGTGTGTGGTACTCTGCTGTAGTCTGCTGTAGTCTGCTGTAGTCTGCGGTAGTCTGTGGTACTCTGTGGTAGTCTGCGGTAGTGTGGTAGTCTGCGGTAGTCTGTGGTACTCTGCGGTAGTCTGCGGTAGTGTGGTAGTCTGCGGTAGTCTGTGGTACTCTGCGGTAGTCTGCGGTAGTGTGGTAGTCTGTGGTAGTCTGTGGTACTCTGTGGTAGTCTGCGGTAGTCTGCGGTAGTCTGCGGTAGTCTGCGGCGGTCAGACTCACGAGGACAGGCAGTTCTCTTCGGCGGCGCACCGCAGGTTGTACATTGGGACCCTCTGGACGTACGAGCCGCTCTGGAGGTAAACCGGGTCTGGGACCAGGTCTGGGAGGCCTGGAGGGGCAACAGAGAGGGGGGCAACAGAGAGAGGGGCAACAGAGAGGGGGGAACAGAGAGGGGGGCAACAGAGAGGGGGGGCAACAGAGAGGGGCAACAGAGAGGGGCAAGAGAGAGTTAGGGGCAACAGAGAGGGGGGCAACAGAGAGTTAGGGGCAACAGAGAGGGGGCAACAGAGAGTTGGGGGCAACAGAGAGAGAGGGGCAACAGAGAGAGGGGCAACAGAGAGGGGCAACAGAGAGGGGCAACAGAGAGGGGGGCAACAGAGAGAGGGGCAACAGAGAGAGGCAACAGAGAGAGGCAACAGAGAGAGGGGCAACAGAGGGGGCAACAGAGAGAGGGGCAACAGAGAGGGGCAACAGAGAGAGGGGCAACAGAGAGGGGGCAACAGAGAGGGGGCAACAGAGAGAGGGGCAACAGAGAGGGGCAACAGAGAGGGGGCAACAGAGAGGGGAACAGAGAGAGGGGCAACAGAGAGAGAGGGGCAACCGAGAGGGGCAACAGAGAGTTAGGGGCAACAGAGAGAGAGGGGCAACAGAGAGAGGGGCAACAGAGAGGGGCAACAGAGAGTTAGGGGCAACAGAGAGTTAGGGGCAACAGAGAGGGGGCAACAGAGAGTTAGGGGCAACAGAGAGAGGGGAACAGAGAGGGGGCAACAGAGAGGGGCACAACAGAGAGAGGGGCAACAGAGAGGGGGGCAACAGAGAGAGAGGGGCAACAGAGAGAGGGGCAACAGAGAGAGGCAACAGAGAGAGGGGCAACAGAGAGGGACAACAGAGAGAGGGACAACAGAGAGGGGGGCAACAGAGAGAGGGGCAACAGAGAGGGGCAACAGAGAGGGGGCAACAGAGAGGGGAACAGAGAGAGGGGCAACAGAGAGAGGGGGGAACAGAGAGGGGGCCAACAGAGAGGGGCACAACAGAGAGAGGGGCAGCAGAGAGGGGCACAACAGAAAGAGGGGCAACAGAGAGAGAGAGGGGCAACGGAGAGGGGCAACAGAGAGGGGCAACAGAGAGGGGCAACAGAGAGAGAGGGGCAACAGAGAGGTGCAACAGAGAGAGGGCAACAGAGAGAGGGGCACAACAGAGAGGGGCAACAGAGAGGGGCAACAGAGAGTTAGGGGCAACAGAGAGGGGCAACAGAGAGTTAGGGGCAACAGAGAGAGGGGCAACAGAGGGGGCACAACAGAAAGAGGGGCAACAGAGAGGGACAACAGAGAGGGGCAACAGAGAGGGGCACAACAGTGAGAGGGGCAACAGAGAGAGGAGCAACAGAGAGGGGCACAACAGAGAGAGGGGCAACAGAGAGAGGGGCAACAGAGAGGGGCACAACAGAGAGGGGGGCAACAGAGAGGGGCACAACAGAGAGAGGGGCAACAGAGAGGGGCAACAGAGAGAGAGGGGCAACAGAGAGAGGGACAACAGAGAGGGGGCAACAGAGAGAGGGGCAACAGAGAGAGGCACAACAGAGAGAGGGGCAACAGAGAGAGGAGCAACAGAGAGGGGCAACAGAGAGAGGGGCAACAGAGAGGGGGCAACAGAGAGGGGCACAACAGAGAGAGGGGCAACAGAGAGGGGCAACAGAGAGAGAGGGGCAACAGAGAGGGGGGTAACAGAGGGAGGGGCACAACAGAGAGGGGCAACAGAGAGGGGGTAACAGAGAGAGGGGCACAACAGAGAGGGGCAACAGAGGGGCACAACAGAGAGGGGGGCAACAGAGAGGGGGGCAAGAGAGAGAGAGGCAACAGAGAGAGGGGCAACAGAAAGGGGGTTTTAGGTGTGACTTTTGATCTCTGACATTTTCAGAGCACTGTAGTAAGATCGTGACTAAATTAGGTGAGTGAAACAACATCCTACAGCTTGCTCACATGGGGCACTCCAGAGGTGCTCCTCACAGTCGAGAAGGCAGTCAGGGCCAGTGCTTCATTATGCAGCACCTGTCCCACACTCACTAGGGCCTCCAAATCAAAGTCAGTGCTGCTCATAGGTGTGAACAATTTAGAATTCTGAAGGCAATTTTATTATTTTGTCAAATATTCTCGACAAACCTGAGTCTTAAATTATACCTGGGTCCTGATACACTTCAGTACAGGAGCTGCTTTAGACCTGGTTTAGTCCTGGTTCAGTCCTGGTTCAGTCCTGGTTCAGTCCTGGTTTAGTCCTGGTTCAGTCCTGGTTCAGTCCTGGTCTAGTCCTGGTCTAGTCCTGGTTCAGTCCTGGTTCAGTCCTGGTTTAGTCCTGGTTCAGTCCTGGTTCAGTCCTGGTTCAGTCCTGGTTCAGTCCTGGTTTAGTTCTGGTTCACATTAGTACAGTCGTCTGTCGCTGTGAGGATAATAGTCTCATAAATGCAGGTATGTGTTTAATGAAGGAAACTGAGCCTGAAGAAACTGTGAGCCCCACACACACCTCCACCCGT
Source organism: Paratrypauchen microcephalus (assembly GCA_036785185.1). Taxonomy (NCBI): domain Eukaryota; kingdom Metazoa; phylum Chordata; class Actinopteri; order Gobiiformes; family Gobiidae; genus Paratrypauchen; species Paratrypauchen microcephalus. The sequence continues at coordinate 5,954 of JAVJIX010000016.1, read as the reverse complement.
CTCACACACACACACACACACACACCTCCACCCGTCACACACACCTCCACCCACCACAAACACATCCACCCGCCACACACACACCTCCACCCGTCACACACACCTCCACCCGCCACACACACACACCTCCACCCGTCTCACACACACACACCTCCACCGTCTCACACACACACCTCCACCCGTCACACACACCTCCACCCGCCACACACACATCCACCCAACACACACACACCTCCACCTGTCACACACACATCCACCCGCCACACACACACACCTCCACCCGCCACACACATACCTCCACTCACCACACACACCTCCACCCGCCACACACACACACCTCCACCCGCCACACACACACCTCCACTCGCCACACACACACACACACACTCCACCCGTCACACACACCTCCACCCGCCACACACACCTCCACCCGTCACACACACGTCCACCCGCCACACACACACACACACACCTCCACCCGCCACACACACACACCTCCACCCGTCACACACACACACCTCCACCCATCTCACACGCCTCCACCCGCCACACACACACCTCCACTCGCCACACACACCTCCACCCGCCACACACACACCTCCACCCGCCACACACACACCTCCACTCACCACACACACACACACTCCACCCGTCACACACACCTCCACCCGCCACACACACCTCCACCCGTCACACACACGTCCACCCGCCACACACACACACACACCTCCACCCGTCTCACACACACACACACACACACGTCCACCCGCCACACACAAACACCTCCACCCATCACACACACCTCCACCCGTCACACACACGTCCACCCGCCACACACACACACCTCCACCCGCCACACACACACACACACACTCCACCCGTCACACACACACACCTCCACCCATCTCACACGCCTCCACCCGTCACACACACACCTCCACCCGCCACACACACACCTCCACTCGCCACACACACCTCCACCCGCCACACACACACACCCGCCACACACACACACCTCCACTCGCCACACACACACACACACACACACACACTCCACCCGTCACACACACCTCCACCCGCCACACACACCTCCACCCGTCACACACACGTCCACCCGCCACACACACACACACACACACACACACACACACACACACACTCCACCCGCCACACACACACACACACCTCCACCCGTCACACACACACACACACCTCCACCCATCTCACACGCCTCCCCCCGTCACACACACACCTCCACCCGCCACACACACACCTCCACTCGCCACACACACCTCCACCCGCCACACACACACCTCCACCCGCCACACACACACCTCCACTCGCCACACACACACACACCTCCACCCGTCACACACACACCTCCACCCGCCACACACACACCTCTACCCGCCACACACACCTCCACTCGCCACACACACACATCCACCCGCCACACACACACCTCCACCCGCCACACACACACCTCCACTCGCCACACACACACACACCTCCACCCGTCACACACACCTCCACCCGCCACACACACCTCCACCCGTCACACACACGTCCACCTGCCACACACACACACACATGTCCACCCGCCACACACACACACACCTCCACCCGTCTCACACACACACACACACACACACGTCCACCCGCCACACACAAACACCTCCACCCGCCACACACACATCCACCCGCCACACACACACCTCCACCCGTCACACACACCTCCACCCGCCACACACACCTCCACCCGTCACATACACGTCCACCCGCCACACACACACACACACACCTCCACCCGCCACACACACACCTCCACTCGCCACACACACACACACACACACACACACTCTACCCGCCACACACACCTCTACCTGCCACACACACCTCCACCCGTCACACACACGTCCACCCGCCACACACACACACCTCCACCCGCCACACACACACACACCTCCACCCGTCTCTCACACACACACACACCTCCACCCGCCACACACACACCTCCACCCGTCTCACACACACACACACCTCCACCCGCCACACACACACACACACTCCACCCGTCTCACACACACACACACCTCCACCCGACACACACACACACCTCCACCCGCCACACACCTCCACCCATCTCACACGCCTCCACCCATCACACACACACCTCCACCCGCCACACACATCTTCACCCGCCACACACACACCTCCACCCGCCACACACACACACACACCTCCACCCGTCTCACACACCTCCACCCGTCTCACACACACACCTCCACCCGTCACACACACCTCCACCCGTCTCTCACACACACACACACACACACCTCCACCCGTCTCACACACACCTCCACCCGTCTCACACACCTCCACCGGTCACACACACACACACCCCCACCCGCCACACACACACACCTCCACCCATCACACACACTTCCACCCGTCTCACACACACCTCCACCCGCCACACACACCTCCACCCATCACACACACACACTCTCTCTCTCCTGCAGCAGATCCACACGTGTGTTTAAAGAGTTTAAAGATGAAATGGGATTTTGTGATCATCTTCAAACTGGACAGAGCCGTGAGGTCAGAGGTCACAGCAGCTCTCAGGAGAAGAGCTCCACCTGCTCCACCAGACCAAACCCGAACCAGAGCCGGACCAGAACCAGACCAAACCCAGACCAGAGCTGGACCAGAGCCAAACCAAAACTGGACCAAAACCGGACCAAAACTGAACCAAAATCACACCAAAATTGGGTCAAAATCAGACCAAAACTGGGTCAAAACCAGACCAGACCCCCCTGTAGTCGCCTGTACTCTCCCCGTATCACTGACTTCAGACCAAAATCTGATTCTAATCTGATTTCTGGACCTTTAAGATGCAAATCACAAACTGATCACAGGGACCACGACAGACCACAAGGCTTCACTGTTCCTGTCTCCATATCTTCTAACTCCATAAATGAGAGAATATTCCAGTCTGGAGTTCATGTGTGACCTGCTGAAACAGAAGCTCTGAACACCGACTTAAACGTTCATAAAAAACTCGTCAAAACTTTAAGGCACTTTCTCTGTTTCCTGCTGTTCTGATTTTACTGCAGCTTTTCCAAATAAAACCCAAAACCCTCTCATGTTTCACAGAGTCTCCACCTGCAGCGGATCACACCAACAACACACAACTACACACAACTACACACAACTACACACAACTACACCAACAACACACAACTGCACACAACTACACACAACTACACACAACTACACCAACAACACACAACTACACACAACTACACACAACTACACCAACAACACACAACTACACACAACTACACCAACAACCTGAGCCACAACCAGGTTCTACGCACAACTACAGACAACTAATAATAATAATTCATAGCATTTATATAGCGCCTTTCATGACACCCAAAGCGCTTTACAGTTCATTGTTCATTCACTCCACATTTGGTGGTGGTAAGCTACTTTCTGTAGTCACAGCTGCCCTGGGGCAGACTGAGGGACTACACACAACTACACACAACTGGGCCAAACTCAGACCAAAACTGGACCTAAACCAGACTAAAATCAGACCACCACAACTACACACAGTCTCCGTGTACACATGTACAGTCTTCATGTACACATGTACAGTCTTCATGTACACATGTACAGTCTTCACACAGTGAAACATCACCACAGGCTCTAGTCAAATGAAGCTCATCGAGGTCAGCAGTTACAGGAGAGAATTTGGAGCAGAATTCTGTTTTAGGAAAAAGAACTAACACAAACAGTGAGATAAAAGCCCAGGATCCTGTGGAGTATAAACAGGATAAACACACATTTAAGACCAAAGTGAGGACCTGATTCTTCAACACAAAATGAACCCGAGCCAGAGTCCATGGAGCAGAGTCCTGCCCACGAACACTTCCTGTGACCTGAACACACACGCACACGAGGAGCTGTGGCCCCAAACACACAACGCACACACACACTGTACACACACACACACACACACACTCACTGTACACACACACACACACACTCACTGTACACACACTGTACACACACCCGCACACACACACTGTACACACACACACACACTCACTGTACACACACTGTACACACACACACACACACACTGTACACACACACACACACATACACACACTGTACACACACACAAGAGTGACTACACACACGCACACACACACACACACTGTACACACACACACACTGTACACACACACACACACACTGTACACACACTGTACACACACACACACACTGTACACACACACACACACACACTGTACACACACACACACACACACTGTACACACACACACACACACACTGTACACACACTGTACACACACACACACACTGTACACACACACACACACACTGTACACACACACACACACACACACTGTACACACACTGTACACACACACACACACACTGTACACACACACACTGTACACACACACTGTACACACACACACACTGTACACACACACACTGTACACACACACTGTACACACACACTGTACACACACACACACACACTGTACACACACAGACACACACACACACACACTGTACACACACACACACACTGTACACACACTGTACACACACTGTACACACACAGACACACACACACTGTACACACACACACACACACACACTCACACGCACACACACACACTGTACACACACACACACTGTACACACACTGTACACACACACTGTACACACACACACTGTACACACACACACTGTACACACACACACTGTACACACACTGTACACACACACTGTACACACACACACTGTACACACACACACACACACACACTGTACACACACTGTACACACACTGTACACACACACACTGTACACACACTGTACACACACACTGTACACACACACACTGTACACACACACACTGTACACACACACACACTGTACACACACACACACTGTACACACACACTGTACACACACACTGTACACACACACACACTCTACACACACACACACTGTACACACACACACACACACTGTACACACACACACTGTACACACACACTGTACACACACACTGTACACACACACACACACTGTACACACACACACTGTACACACACACTGTACACACACACTGTACACACACACACACTGTACACACACAGACACACACACACTGTACACACACACACACACACACACTGTACACACACTGTACACACACAGACACACACACACAGTACACACACACACACACGCACACACACACTGTACACACACACACACTGTACACACACACACTGTACACACACACACACTGTACACACACACTGTACACACACACACTGTACACACACTGTACACACACACACACACACACACACACACTGTACACACACTGTACACACACTGTACACACACACACACTGTACACACACTGTACACACACACTGTACACACACACACTGTACACACACACACTGTACACACACTGTACACACACACACACACACACACACTGTACACACACACTGTACACACACACACTGTACACACACACACACACACTGTACACACACACACACTACACACACACACACACACACACTGTACACACACTGTACACACACACACACTGTACACACACACACTGTACACACACTGTAAATCACATGTAACATTAAAGGGTCAGTATCGTGCTGGTGGAATATTAAAGGGTCAGTATCGTGCTGGTGGAATATTAAAGGGTCGGTATCGTGCTGGTGGAATATTAAAGGGTCAGTATTGTGCTGGTGGAATATTAAAGGGTCAGTATCGTGCTGGTGGAATATTAAAGGGTCAGTATTGTGCTGGTGGAATATTAAAGGGTCAGTATCGTGCTGGTGGAATATTAAAGGGTCAGTATTGTG